>JBBBDQ010028886.1:0-385000 GCA_037127315.1 Ascarosepion bandense | reverse complement strand
AAGAAATTTAAAGAATGTATAAGGTAAAACATTGTTAAAAAATTCTCAAAATATAAAACACATCCTCTAAGAAAGTAAAAAAAAAAAAGTCACTTTTTGGGATTTGCATGGTATAGATTAAAAGATTACTTTAGATTTATAACAGTACAGCTCTAATTCAGGAAAAAAAAAAATCTAAGACATTCCTCCACTTTGATTGAAACAGATGTTACAAAAGCTCAATAACTGAGAATATGAAACTATCTTCCACTCCTCCATTAATTTACACTCAGTTTCAGAAAATGAAAGATTAAAAGTAGATTAAGGGAACAGTACTTTCAAGAAGTGTTTTTGTCACAGTATAAGGAGTCTTTTGTGGGTAAAAATGTATGGAATCTTGATTTTTATTTTAGTGATAATTTTGTTAATAAAACAAACTGGTTATTTTCTAGACAACCTAGTAGCTAAAAAGTTAATTTATTTTGTTACTTATTAATGCATATCCACTCATGTATGCAGCATAATATTTCAATAAAACTGACTATGGTAGAACTAGTCAACAACCATATCAGAAAAAAAAAAACAAAAAAAAACATTCCCTCATTTCCATAAATTGTCACACTGCTTAATCTTTTTGGTTACTGATGTTGAAAAAGTTGACCATTTTCATAATTCATAGACATTAATCTGGTGAATACCAAGAGAATCTTCAAACTTCATTCAGGAAAAAAAAAAAAAAAAAAAAAATATATAACAAGTAAATAAGGTCAATATGAAGACATTAAGGTCATAAAAGAGGAGCTGAATGATTGGTTGTAAGTTTGAACTTCATATCTGCCTACTTTGAGTGCTTATATTTCATACATAGTGGAATATCATTGAAACAAACTAAGTCAAAATAATTTTCTAACCTGTTGCTCTGGAGTTATTTAAGAGTTTACACTGAACAAACCTGCTTAATGATTTGTTTTTTGTTAAAAATCTACATAAAACAATTTTTAAAAAAACAGGATAATATCAAATAAAACTGATTTGCCTGAATGAAAAAGAAAAAATATGATCATTTGGTTTTCAATGTATAACAGACTCAAACCTGCCAATGATTAAAATGTTAACATTGGTCAAGATTTTTTGAACCCATATAGACAGTAATGATAGACTTGCTGCAGCTGGCTTGTATCTGTAGCTGAAAAAGAAAAAATATAATGAAATTTATAATGAAGCAAAGAGGATGAATATAGTTTTAAGTACTTACTAGTAATTACAAATTGTCAAATAAAAACTAAACTTGAAATGACAGTCACTCGAATATTTATCTTTAATCTTGTGCTTAGTAAACAATATCACTTTTAGATTTAATAGATTAAGAAAATTCAAAAAGTACATCATTTACATCTTTAAATAGTGTTTGTTCATTTATAAATGTGTACATACTGGACAGAAATTTATTAATTTTCAAGAAAAAATATATTTCTTGTAAAATTTACTCCTTTTCCATTTTTTTTTTGTTTTTTAGCTAAACTGTAAGAGACTACTGAAAAGTTCTCAGATTCACTTAGAAAAATTTAACTAAATGACCAAACATCAGATGTATTTTTTTTGAAGGGCTACTTTTTGGGGTTAAGAATTTTCAGCACTTATTTGTATTAATTGACCATTTTGCAATGTTTTTGACAAAAGAAAAATCAATAATATTGACTAAGTCATTATCAGAAACAATGTGAATAAAAGTACCAAGATTCAGCCAATCAGGTTTAGAACAATGTAATCCTCAGAAAATTCAGATGTAACTCTTTATTAGTGTAATTATTCAACTTATTAGTTCCACATAGATATGAAGATTCTATTGCATCAAAAATTCATACATTAAAATTTAGGAATAAAATGTGCTTTGGAGTGACATCAAGTATACTGAAAATTTATTGATAAAATGGCTGAAAATTAACCTATACTGGTGGATGTATAGGAATATATAATTAACCAAAGATAGGAATAACACAAAGGACTTCTATAATCTTATTAAAACAAGTTATGGGACAAGCCGACTCAGTAACTCAACCGATCTATTCATGGAGGAAAGAATTTTTTTTTTTTTTTTTACTATAGAAGACATTACTTTTAGAGTGCATTTTGCAAACAGCACTGATCTAATAGTTGATAGACTTAGCCAAGGTTTATATGACTACTAATCTATCTTAATTTGAACCAACTAGTTTAGAAATCAATTCAATTGGATAAATCAGTTTATCCAAAAAATTTTCATGTTATTCCACATTTAACTTTCTTTTATGGACTGACCAAAAAATTCAGTTTAAAAAAAGTTTCATGGAAACTTTCAAGAGCAAGATATATGTATCTATAACATGAAAGCAATAAAAAGTGTAAAATTCTATCACTTACAATCAATGTTCAACTTTTGCAGAATTTCTTTCGTTTGCGGAAGCTTGGACATCACCTCAATTAGGTTAGTGGCTGCCACTTGCGGTAACCGGATATTGTGGTAAATGTAGATACGGTTATTAAAAGTGGCATACACAAAACAAGGCACATTCTTCTGGGGGTTGATGGCATAGAATCCTTTAAAGAAATATGAAGTGTTAGATTGAGTTAGCAGAAATCAATAAGTAAGACAGTTTTGATTTGATATTATGCAAAATAACTTTTGCAAAGTTCTTAACATATTTTGATAATCTTTTGGTTGAAAGACATGCAAATGTAGGTCTTTTTCTTCATTAAATTTTAAAGTGTAAAGAATTACCGTTTTGTGCAACAGCAAGAAAAAGATTCAAATTTGTGTTTTCATCATGTGATAATTGTCCAAAGAAATCCTATTTTTAGAAGTAGTATACTTGCTAGGTATTCTTTTTTATTAGGTAAAAAAAATATTTTGAATTGGGGATAATTTGTAGATTGTATCTTGCTATAATTTAGACTTTGTTTAAATTTATGTAATAAGGAGTTATCAATTACATGTTAACCACATCTTTGTTGTTACAATAGTACTCTCCAGCCTTCATTAAATGATTAAGACCTGAAACATTTATTTAATCTAAGAGGGTAGATTGTTCTCGTTCCACCCCCACCAGGGGATTTCTTATCTAGATCTTAGTATTGCTCAGTTATTCCAGGCACTTTTGCCACAGTTCAAGTATGCAGTGTCCAGTCTAGGAATTAAATTCAATTTGTCACTAAATTCACAAACAGGCTATTAATAGACAATTCCAAATGGAACACTTGCAACCTGTAGAGTGCTGCAGATACTCTTCACATTTGACTGCACTCACCAACAGTTAAGTTTGCTGTCATTTTATATTTCTATGCTAGGCCTACTAAAGAGATCTTCAAGCCTAGCATAGGCATGAATTCTTTAAGGTTACAGTATTCCTTTGTCCAGTATTTTCACTTTATTCTACAGGGATTGGGGACTACTCTTAACACATGATCAGCTGTGCCTGGTTTCATTGTATCACACCTAATTGTGGCTTTCTGATGTTTTTCCACCATTACTCTTAGGGGGAACTGGCTTCAACATTGTATTCTTTGCTACAGCTGTTGGCTTCAGGGATGCTGATCCTAAAGCCATTTCCTTGAAGTATTCCATGAGTGTGTGTGTGTGTGTGTGTGTGTGTGTGTGTGTGTGTGTGTGAGATCACTTGAAGGCTAGAGGGCACAACAACCAAAACATTGTGATGAGAAAGATAGAGAAAAATATCCTGCATGTAAATAGTTAAAGTTTTAAGTGTGTTAATGAAATTTTAAAAATTGTTTTGTGGCTAAAAGCATAACTCCATCTAAATTTAATTAAATTTTAAATAAAATTAACATTCTAGATACTGAAAATTAATTTTAGAAATAAAACTAAAATTATAACTCAATTTTATACAATTATTTTTTTCGTTTAAAATCTCATTTCAATGTGATTTCTGATTCACGCTGCTTACAGAGCAATGACCAAGCATTGCAACAACTATTTAAATGTATATCATGTTCTGGTATTGAGATTCCAACACAGGAAGTAGGTGAAGTAAGCATTTTGATATGCAGGAATTTCGTGTGTGTGAGTGAATAAAGACTTGATAAACCCTGGGACAAAACCGGTTTTAGTTTTTAGAAATGTCATGTAATTTATGCTTATTCTTAGCTATTAAGTTTTGTATGACTAAGAATATATATATATATATATATATATATATATATATATATATATAAAAAAAATATCTAAAGTTGTAAGGGATTCTATTATTACAAAAAAGTTATTACAAAAGATTTTTAATTCATGAAGTAGTCATAAAAATAAGGAAATTAGAAAGAACATTTGGATGATAGAATGTTCTAAAGAGATTGAAAAATATGCAAATTAGGTGTTAGCCCCTATAAAAATAGGTTTCAGGAAGAGAGTAGTTAGTTGTTAACAGGATTTGCTGATATTATCAACTCCAACCTGATTCGTGGATCTGTGCATCCAGCTGAAAGAATCTCTAAAAGTTGCCGACCAACTAAAACCTGAAAGAGAAGCTCATGGAACTAAACGGGTAAATAGATATTTTGGACTTTTTTTATATTAAAATGAAGGGAATTTGACAGTTTTCTTTGAAACTGTTTATTTCATGTGTTAGTCTGTTTTAGAATTCCTTCAACCACAATTTCGATTTTAAAAATGCCACACTAATAAAAAGAGTAAACAATTTATTCAGAAGAAAAGTTCTTGAGAGCACCGCTATCCAGTACTACCAAAACATCAATTTGCGTCCCAGATTTTTCCCAATCTCACTTTTACTTATGGAAATTATACTAAAACAGACTAACATAGATAACAAAAATTTCAAAGAAAACGGTTGAATTCCCTTCATTTTAACATCTCGTGACTTTGTACTACACATGAAGAAATTCTACAAACTAAAATATTCTGTTAATCTTTTGAAATGATTTGTGATCGTCTGTGGTTGCCAACACTGTTTCTAGACACGTAATTTAGAATAAAGCTCATTTCATCTTTTTGCCTTGATAAAGTCCATCACAGGACAAAACACATAGGCGATTTAAAATACAGTTTTCCTGTTGTCTTTATTTTATTTAACCATATATATATATATATATATATATATATATATATCGATAGATAGAGAGAGAGATAAGCTAGATATGTACATTTATTAAGAGTGAGGAGGAGAGAGAGAAAAGGGTAGAAAGAAAACTTAAGGCAAATTAAAATAACTAACTTTTTCAAAGTATCAACAATATACATGGTGCATATATACATGAGAGAATGCTGAAAAGTTCAGTAACCTATATATATATATATATATATATACACACACACACACACACACACTATAGTCATCTGCAGACAGATCTGTTTCACAGCTCATCAGTACGGTTAGACTCCGATCGCCTCCTAACCCAAGATTGAAACCCGCGCCAGTCGGCAATTCTACCTCTGGGCCATGAGCGTCTGGTAGAAGGCAGACCTTTTAGCGCGTATATCATTACACATGCCCAATAGCTAGAGTGCTCTAATTCATTATTGAATGAGCGATGCGTATATGCTGGAGTAGCTACTGTTTTCAAAGTCTCCCATTCTTTCAGGGTGTGAGAGCATAAATACTATATATATATATATATATATATATAGATAGAGAGAGAGAGAGAGATATGACAGAAAGAATTTTAATGTAACACTGTTCTTTACGACTTCATTAGATTGAAATAAGGTTTACATTAAGATCATTATACATGCATGAAGGAGAGAGAGAGAGAACAATAACATTGTTTTGAGATATATACATATTTATTTTTGAGTTGTCTGGGAAGTGCATGCCAAATTTTAGTGATTCATGTTCCAGCATATCAAATTTATCAACAGATATATGCTCACTTTTCCAATTAGAGTATACTTCAAATCATTTAAGAAAATTTAAAATTAGTTCATATCAATTTTGCCTCCGTATAAAAATAGATAAGGTGCATCTTAGACACTTGAATTTTTTTTTTATTAACCTAAAAAAATGCATCATAAGCAACAAAAAAAAGATGTGCTGTGTACAGTGAAGGTACTTTAGCTAACAGAACTGTATAGAAGTGGTTCACTAAGTTTAGAGATATTGATTGTAGCCTTATTGATAAGACCTACAGATGACCAAATAAGACACTGATTGGAAAACCCACATTACACAATGCTGGAATTGGCAGAAACACTAAATTTATCAAAATCCACTATCCATTAGCACTTAGTGAAGCTTGGCTACTCAAATCACTGATGATCTGAGTGAAAATAATCTTTTGGATCACATTTCTATAGTATTTGCTGTGTAAACCCAATGAAAATTCACCCTTTTTAAGCAAATTGTGATGAGAAATGAATTGTTTACAACAATGTTCAGTGAAAAAAGATCCTGAGGTAAGCAATACTTCTCAGAATCAATTGTCTGGTTAAAGGGCAGAAGTTCATAGTACAGGATTCTTTTCCAATCCCACCATATGCATACCATGCTTTTTTTTTTTTAGGATGAAGATCTGCTTTTGGGATGACTTTGAAAAGGAAAATTGCAATAGAATGTAATTCATAAATATTTTAAATTTCTTTTACAAACAATAAGTATTTCATCAGAAATATTGCTGGGAGGAGTGTTAACATTTTGGGAAGATAAAATATAAGTCATTTGAAAAATACTTAGCAATATTCAAGGAGATCCTAGTAAGTGTGTGTGTGTGTGTGTGTGTGTGTGTGTGTGTGTGTGTGTGTGTGTGAGAAACTTGGAAATTTTTTTTTTTTCTGGCCATGGCATAAGAACTCCTTCAAGATTTTGATAAATGACATTTCAAATATTGTACAGAATCTTAAAACAAGCTTAATCAACTTTCAACATGTGATTAATACCTACTTACCTACAGTAAAAGCAGCTACATTTTCTTCAAACTGGAAGCGTACAGCTTCACATGCATGGTTTACAATATAAGTCTGGCCATCCCAAGAGCAACACACAACCTCTTCAGTTCCATCACCCTGCAAGCATGAAAAAGTAGCATAAAAATTAGGTTTTTCCTACAATTACTAACAAGCTTATTGATTTTTGAAATTTAAAATCAGTTATCTTCAATAAGCAATTTTGGTTGAGCTACATTGGTTAATACAAATTTATTCATAGTCAGATCAGGAAATGTGTGTTCTGATAGATTGCTGCAACTACCGAGAAAGCCAAGAATCAGGATACGGTTTAATGAAACATTGTAAACTTCATTTCAAAAGTTAAAAAAGCTACAGTTGACAAAGATGCCACAAATAAGAGATTTAACCAAATCATCAAAATCCTTTCAAGCATTTTTTTGCAGCCTGTCCAACTTAAAGTTAAGATATGAGTTAAGATGAAGTTTTCAGCACCTTTTTGTATCTTATGAATGTGAAAATTCTATTTGTGTAATGAAAGTGTTACCTTAGTATTTTTATTCTTAAAGCAAGTATAGAATTAAGTTTCAAAATTTACAGTTATGGTAAAAAGGAATTTGGATCACTAGAGTTTCTCAAAAATCAGCAAATAAATAGTAAGCACATCTGATGAAGAATCAAGATTACTAAGATACTGTCTAAATCTCCAAGAAGAATCATTAACATTCCAACTTTTCAAACAATCTCATTTTTATACCTTTTTTCTTGAAGAATCATGTTGACATGATCAAAAGATGCAAATAGATTCAATCATAAAAAATAAAAAAAATAGAAATTACATTACATCCTGAGTATATATGAGTATATTAAAACTACTTTCACATTAGCAACATTAGGTTGAGAGAAAAATGTATTTGATAAAATTATAAATATACTTGTTGACTAAAATCTGAGTGAATATGGTCTAGAAATGACAGGATTATATAATTATTTAGTGAGCATATCTTGGACAAAAGACAAATATAAGGCACCCAGTGAAAATTGAAATATGACATGACAATATAACTAAATACACCTATAGGACAAAAAAAAAAAAAAAAAAAAAAAAAAAAAAAAAAAAAAAAAAAAAAAAAAGAAAATTGTCAAGAGAATCCATTTTTATGAAAAACTTGTTCTGGGTCATTCAGATCAAAGTCTTCAAAGAACTCTTTGATGTGATCAGATGACCTTACAAAGGAAAAGTCTTCATCTAGATTTATTCATATTCATTGGTTGGTGCCAAAATTAAGTTGTCTGGCAAAGTTAAGTCTGCTTCAGAGAAATTTGTTTACTACCATTTGCTGACCTGGCCTGACAAACTATGCTGCAGAAACCCAGCAACTCCTGATTAAAGTTACTCTGAAGCATTTTTAACTTAACAGTAAGTTTTTGTTTTCCTTTTTAACCAGGTCACTAAAACTTATTTACTATAAAACTTAGTTGGTCTTCTGTTATTCCCTTTACTTTTTATCTTATTTCTTTTGTTGCACATGTGACAAAAAAATAACCCAAGAGAAATAGATTTGGTGGCACAGAAAATGCCCCCCGCCCACCAGCATCCGAACAAGAAAGTGCCACAGCAAGAAATAAGAAAAACCAAAAACTTACAGTGACATCAAGTTTGCTCAAAGAAAACAACTGATGATCCACTTGCAGACTCCAGAGCAATAAATTTTGGTCAACTAGCATTAAAGAGCCTGCAACAAGAAAAATGACGAAAATTTTGACAGGCATTTTTTGTCTTACAAGATGAAATTTTTTATTTTTATTTTCTAAAATTAAAAAATTTGAATACAAGAATAGCTTTCAGTTTATCAAAATAAAGAATAACGGTATCATAGCAATGAAAAGGATGTAATATACTACCTGTTCCATGACAGTTCTATTTACTGGACAAAATATATGCAAATATAACAAGTGTTATGGGTAAAAGGCAATATAAAAACAGTAAAGAATGAAGGTAAAAACGCATGTAAGTAGTTCATATTAAGATATGATACAAAGCTGTTTTTAGATTTATCTTGTATTCTAAAATTGTCTGATAGGCTTTACTAAGTAATAACTTAGTGTTCATCCATATTGGAGCAAAAATAAGTATATGATCAGCTCTAAAGATCATTCAGAATAGCACTTCTTCCATTGAATTGAAAAAGAGATGGAGAGAAGAGTATTGACCCCCAGAACCTGTGATATCAAGGAGGGTAAGTATGAAGGGTGGGTGGGAAAATTTAGTAATTTTTTTTTATTACTAATCTCATATTCACAAGATTTCCACTGTAAACATGGCTTTTTGCCATATTCTGTTTTAGTGAGTATACATACTCACCAGAATAGAGAAAAGAAAATCAATAACTTTGTTAATGAAAAGGGTGTTTATTTTACAAATACTTTGACAATCTCCTTTATTGTAAATACACTTAACTCAGTAATGAATATTAAACATGAATTATACAGTGAAAATTTCAACCCCAAATTCAGCTAATATCCATCAATGTATTGATTCACTTTTCTAAGTGACAATTATTAATCTATTAAGATTAAATTTGTACATAATTTCAAAAAAATTAAGACATTTCTTGATATGAAATAGCATTTAATGATTTTCATCCGTTTACTTTTTACAAATTCACTTCCACTGGTTTTGTCTACATTCTTCATAGGCTAAAAATTTCAGAACTCAGTAACATTCACTGAACAATCAAAAATTCAAGAAACTTGTTTTCACTTTCAGTCAGCTAAATGCCATACATGATACATGCTTGCATGATCATGTCTCGAAAGAGACATGACTGGGCAGAAGATTTTCCAGCAATAGGTTGCCAACCAAGGCAACAAGAAAAATGAACTCAATTTGTCCTGCTATTTAACCCATAGCTGGAGAAAGAGGTTAATACCTTAACGGTATTTGTGTGTAAGTGAATGCAACAAGTTCAACTGGAATTTGAACTTGGCTATCCAATTTGTCATTCTGAGCTGATATCCACTGCACCACAATACAAGAAACAAAATATCTATTATTGGGGGAGTTCTCCTGAAGAGTAATCAAGAATCTCAATTGGCAGCAAACCGCCTGCCTATGGACAGGTAACGAATTCAGCAGATATACAAAGATTGAAAGTTGCCTAAGACAAGGATGTGTCTTTTTACCGGATCTATTTAACTTGTACAGTGAGACTATTCTGAGAACCTTAGAAGTTATGCCAGGATTCATCATCGGAGGCCACATTTTAAACAATATAAAGTACACGGATGATATAGTGCTGATAGCAGACACGGAAAGGAAACTACAAGACCCCCTACAGAAGGTAGCTGAACAGAGTGACAAGAAAGGACTACAAATAAACTGCAAGAAAACCGAATAAATGGTCATCAGCAAAAAAGGCAGCCCAAAATGCCAAATATAGGTGAGGGACACTAAAATCAAGCAGGTACAAAAATTTAAATACCTGGGAAGTGTTCTAACAGAAGATGGAAAGTGTGACAGAGATCCAAAGGTGAATTGGCATGGCAAAGAAAGGATTTCAGAAGTTGAGTAAGTATTTACAGGACAATTTTGCTAGAAACAGAGTACTGGATTGCTAGGTGATGTCAGTTTTTCACTATGGCAGTGAATGTTGGACAATATCTTCGAAGATTAAAGAAAAACTTGAAGCAGTTGAAATGTGGTTCTACAGAAGGATACTGCGAATATTGATCGAGCATACGAACAATGAGGTTTTGGAAAAGATGGAAATGAAAAGGAAATTAATACTAAGCATCAGGAAGAGACAACTAAAGTCCCTGGGACATGTAATGAGGAAGGAGGGCTTAGAGAACCTGATACTAACAGGCCAGATAAAGGGGGTGGGGAAAGAGACAGGGGAAAGCAGCGGATAACATTTGAAGGATCTAATCCGGTGGATGATGGAACAAGGGTTACGTGGTGTAACAAGAGAAAGCGTTACAAGAACTACCAGGGATAGGGAGATGTGGAAAGACATCCTGAAAGGACAAGGCACAAACTAATTTTAAATGATAAATATTTATTTCAACCATGTATAATTTTTGTGTGTGTGTGTATATATATATATATATATATATATTAATCCTCCACTTTAATTATAAAAAAAAAAATTAAATCTATAAATTAAGTTTTGGCATCCACTTAAAAAAAAAAAAAAAAAAAAAAAAGATCAGTACTAATTTAGTTGTTTTTGAATGTTTTCAGAAATCAATGATTTCAAAGTATTTTGTAAAGCATTTGTGTTAAATATTACCAACAAGGCAATTAGCTATAAAATCAAACTAAATTTTATCAATTTGCCATGTTAACATTCAATCTAAATTTTTCTAACAAAACACTAGTTGAGATAGTGTAGTGAGAACCAAGTTATAGAGACTTACAAAGAGAAAAAAATGAAATCGTGTATCACATACCATTAAGTGTAGAAAGGGCAAAGTATGTGCCTTTAGATATTTCACCAAATTTTGAAGGGCAAATTCCACCAAGCATTTCTGTATAAACATTACTATTTCCAGTTTGAGATGTTCCCAATGATTCATATAAAACATCTTGCCTACTGAAAAAGAAAATATTCAAAGTATTGTTAATTATCAGCTGTTATTGAGATCAAAATGTGATAATTGCAGTTTTGAAATAATATATTCTTTTAGGTCTGATAAATTATCTTTATATATCAATAAGGAACTACTTAATATATGGTAAAACAAAGGGATTTAAAAAGTCTAGTAAACATTGTTGATTTATTGCTTTGTGAAGAATAGAGTAAGGATAATGTAGTTGAACAATTTGCTTGTTGAATCTTATTTGGGAATGAAGAATTAAAATTTTGTCAGCAAGATATCAAATATGATTTTGAAACAATTTAAACTGCAAAAGTTTTTTATTAGCTAATTAAAGCAATATTTAAGTAGAAATACAGGGCATGTATGACCTTTCTCAAATAATGCTTTCACCTTGTTGTAAAGGCATTATTTGACTAGAAAGCCCACATTTGATCTGGTTTAAATGGCATATCAACCCTTTATAAATTATTTAATTTATATTTAAACAATATCACATGAAACCATGGCCCCAAACTATAGGAAAAGTAAACAAAAAAACTTATCAAAAGTGTGCAGCCTTGTGTGACCAATGCACAATCTAAGATTACTTCTTCCTTATAGGATCTTTTAATACTTGGTTGCTATTCTTCTAGAATGGGTTTTACCAAATACAGTTGTTTTTTCACTCAAAATGTTGCTTCTACATATATAAATTTATTGATTTGTGATGTAAGATCCATAGGAATTTCATATGCATCAAGGTCTAAATTTAATGCAGGTTTAGTAGCTCTATCAGATTTACTATTTACAATAAGACTTGGAATTTAACAAAATACAATCTTTTCTGAATCATAGATAAAAACCAATCATTCAAAAGTTATTAGGTTTTCCTGAATGATAGAACTGAAAATAAATCTGAATTTTTTTGTTTCTCTCACAAAAGATGTCAAGTCTATTGCTCTAGTTTCAGCACAAATAAAGCAATACTTCATTCATAAGACAATTTTAACTCCAGTGTTATTAAAGACATCTGTATGTCAGTCACTGTCCTTGGAGCCATTTGTGAAGAAAAAAGTCAAGATAACACTGAAATTCCTCTTAGAAACTAACAGATTTACTAATTGCTTCTGAATCTTCATTTAGATTTAAGATTACCTTAAGTTGTTGTTCATGGAAGATTTTTTAATAAAGGTTTATCAACAAACCAAATGACCTACTATACCTCTTTTGTTATGAAAGCCACATTGGAAATGGGTAATTAAATCATTAGATACATACATTTGGAAATTTTCTATGTGACAGGATATATGGGTAACAAATAATAGCTCTGTATAGAGATACCTTGATACCAAATGATTGAAAATTTGTATAAAGATTAATTTTGCTCTTGCTCTGATTAGGACTGATACATCTCCATAATTCATGTCTCTGCTATGGAATATGTCTTTGCATTGTTTGAAATTTCTCGTTTTAATAGTTTTGTTTTAGAAAAATTTCTTGCAAGCAAGAAGTTGCAGGACAACTGATTAATAACAATTCTTTTATGTCTGGCTTTAGACAATTCTACTGGATAATTTTGTGAGCCATGAATGCAATTGCAATAAGTTTTGATTGGATGGTTCATGTTTTGGAGGTGGATTATCCTGTTTCCAAAGACTCTGGGAAATTTCCAAATTCTTCATGTTGGATTTTAATAAAAAGCAGTTCCAATAAGAGATTGCTAAATTGAGAAGTCTGATTATGCTGACTTTCAAATGATACAAAATAAAAATATCAAATTTTGTGCATTATAATTGTCTGATTGGAACTTTCTTATACAATATCAAAACAGTGGATACTGAAAATGGGGAGAAGTAAAGCTTTGATAAAACAAGTTTGGAAGAAAATGGCAACACCAAACCAGAACTATGGGTAATTCAAAACAAAAAACAACACATACAGAAAGCAATCAACAAGCCTCACACTGTAAAACTTATACAAACTAATCAATTTTGGGGGATTACCTTTCAGGTCCAGAAGCTGTATTATTTTCAGGTGGAAGTTGTAGTCGCGCATATGTACTTCCTGGTTGAGCCACTAATAATTCAGGCTTATTCTCAGCAGACATGTTTACTGTGATGGAACCAATCTACCAAAATAATCAAGTTATCTGACTTCATATTCTGAATATACGATTGGGAAAGGTTTTGAAAACCTTTTATGAAATTATAGAAAACAAAAACATATGCACTCAATATTCATAGAATGAATATTGAAAATCTAGAGAATGCTAGTTACTATTACCTACCTTGAATAATTCTTAAATATTTTGAGTAATAAGACATTTTAAAATACAATACTAATCAAGATCTTCATAATAAAAAACTAAAATATTTTCTATTTTCAAAACATTTTATCTTTATCCTCATTGCTAATAAAAATAAATTCATAGTAATATTTAAACAATGTTTCTCTACAGATTCTTGAGTTACAAAATTTATACCTAATATTTAAAGAGCAATATAATTTTACAAAACTGCAAATTAGAAAGGAAGATATTTCTACATACCATATATATATATATATATAGTGAGAGTTAGGATTTTTTTTTTTTACAAAACATTTTTGGGATAAGTTTAAAAATCATGCATTTTTGGTGACTACTTTCACTATACAGGTCTTTTTTTTTTCTAGAAGTTAAAATTCATGCCAAAAAATTCAGTGGTTTACATGAAGTCAGTTTATATATAAGTACTAGCAGTATAGCCTGGTGTTGCTCGGGTGTAATGAAAGCTTTAAAACTAATCCATGGTCCTGGAGCTCAGACTCTTTGGACGTTGGCACGGAACACTAAAAAGTAATAGTTGTTTCCAGTTAAAGCGAAACCGTAGACAAAGAAAAATGAATGGATGTAAGTCAAATTTTGATTTCCTGGTATCGATATCAAATTTTCTGCACTTTTGTAAGAACTGCAACCTTGAAACTTCTGAATATCGTTCCTTATGTCTTTGTCTATGAGTGTATCAAATTTGATTAAAATCGGACCACTCCTTCTATAACCCGATTTTTTCAATTATCGATTTAATATTTATTGGGGATACCTCAACACAAAACCTAGCTAAGAACACTCGCAGACGCTTATAGTACAACTGTGTAAATTTTCAAGAAAATCGATTCAGCCATTTCGGAGTCTATAGGTAACGGATACACACACAAAGTTCCATTTATAAATAAGTTTAGATATACACCATATGAAAATATTCATTATTCCAAAAATATGATTACATAATTCAGGAATACTTCTAGAAAGTTGTTAACTATATGTATATCATTTATCTGTCAAGTCATACTAACCTGTCCATTTAGTTGCCATTTTTCAATTTGAGTTAAGTGACCAGGGGATTCCTCAGACAACTCAGAAATATCTTCCCAGCGGAAAAGTCGGACAGTGCGATCTGAATAACCCACTACTACTTCAATGCGACCATCACCATCTACAATTAAAAAATATGCGGTCTTTACCCATGTTTTAAATAGAGCTTTCAAATATAAATTGAGCAGAAATGTAATGAAAATTTAAATATCAACTCAAAGTTTCAGTTAAAAATTTCAAGATCTTATTTTAGCAACTGTTAGCCTAGTACTTGTATTGGTCAGAAGAAAGTTATTTCCAAGATGACATCTGAAATTAATTTTCATTCAAGTTTATATGATCAAGGGATATCTTTCAGTTTCATTTGAAGAGGCTCATATCTTAAATCTGTAGTCCAGACAAATGTTTTTCTTTAATGCATGTTTAGTATTTGTAGTTAAATTAATCAAAAGCATTTTGTTTAATAGTAAATGTAAACAAACCTCATGAATCCTAAGCTGATCAAATGACTAATCTAACTTGATCCTGAAGCTACAATTTTTGGACTAAAGGGCTTTGCAATTAGTAGTGGCTTAAAAAGAAATCACATATCAGTTCAAGATTAGAATTGATTAAAATTTCTAACCATACCCGGAGTTGATAAACCATTGGATTTAAGGTATTATACTGGTAGATTTTAATCTGTTCAGCAAAAGATTTTACATTTAAAAGAAATATTTCATTACAAATTAGGATAGACTTATCAGTCCAATAGCTATTGGGAACAGGACTAATTTACAAACAAATGGAAAAAAAATGGAATATTTTGGTTGTGTATAACAGTTTTCTTAAATATTAAAGTCTGAAACAAACAAACAAATGAGATTTAAATAAATTTAGAAATGACAAAAAATACTCACCTACATCAGCTAGGAGCATTAGTTTGCTGTTAGCTGGCAGATATTCTGTAAAAGTTGGTCGCAAGGAAGTATGGCTGTCATCTTCATTCTCAGAAACAGGTGGCTGGAAAAAAAAAAAAAAAAAAAAAAAAAAAATTAAATACAGACTAGATTTGAACAGGCCAAGTCAGGTCCACAAAGCAAATGTTTGCATGTATAAAATATACAAAATTAAAATCAGTCAAAGTTTAAGTGAATGTCATTTTTTAAGTATAATTAAATTGATAGACATTATCTGCAAAAAAAGACAAAAAAAAAATGATAGATTGTTGGAATCATTGTTAAGTTGACTTTCATTCCTTGGAAATAAATGCTTCTAATATCTACCATAAGTTACCAAGTCTTGTGACAATGTGATATGAGTGGACATTGATGACAACACCCAGCAGCAGCAGTCTGTTTCATGCAATCGTCTGGCCTGATGATAATGTATACCTTTTATATTATTAACGTAGACTATCCCTGATATTAAGCACTTTAATCCATAAATATAGCACACCTTAAAACTATATCTCTATATCTAATCTAATTTCTTTATAAAAATTATTGTTGAGTTTAGTAAAGACATGAATGTGTACAGTCAATTTTAAGCATTTCCTGAAAAGTTAATTACTATATATCATTTTAACCAATATTTTTAAGGTTAAACTTAGAAGTCAAACATGAAGGTGGCTTCAGATAATCTAAAATTATGTTAGAAACTTATTTTAAAACATTTAATACATTAAATATGCATCTATCTATCTATAGATATATATATATATCATAAATCAAAATATACATTTATATCTACTAGATATTATAATACCATTTACATACTCAGCAAATGTTTGTCTTGAAAAATTCTTAACACATTTCACAAATTGACAAACTTTGATTAATCTTTTCTTAACTGGACCAATAACTTAAGTACCACCTAAAGTCAGTTGATAAAAAAATCTCAACAGAAACTGTTTTCATCTAGTTTTGGCCTAATTTTAATAAATTACTTTTTACAAATTTAAAGGAAATTAAGGATACTTTAGCCAAAATGATGAAACTTAACTTGTCTGGTAAATGTTTAAAATTTCAAATAAAATTAGCTGAGAATTTTCTTTGTCAGTAAATTATTTTCGAGGATATAAAACTAATAGCAAAGCAAAACATTAGCTAAGATTTCCTCAATATCATAAATCTATGCTCTTTATTAATGCAAATTATTAATTCTTATGCCTGTTTCAGCAAGATAGACAAGTAGTAAATGAGAAAATAGTTTTATAACTGAAAGCTTGCTATTTTCCATGATATTGTGCTCTATCTGCTGTTTCCATGGAATAAAGGCATTAGTGTATCCATTGTACTCAAAGTATGACAGATTTTGTAAGCACATTAATTAGCAAGAGAAAGCAGTCTTACATTGAAATAAATTTTCAAAGGTAAGTATATGGTTTTAGACAAATCTAATTTTAAAGAGGACATGAAATATTTTGGCAAGCAATCATGTGAGTCAAATCTTCCAGTACTAATGAACTAAAGTCTTAACTGGTTAGTTTCACATAAAATTTGAGACTAATTTGAATCTTTACTGTTGTGTTTATTTTTATACTGTAAATACACACCTCATTTGATTCTGTTTTCACATCAAAGATATAACACCAACCTTTGGCAGTCAAACACACCAGAAAGTTCTGAAATGAAGATGGATTCAGTTAATGAATAAGGAAAAAAAAAATAAAGCTAGAAATAGGATTTGTTAGAAATCAAATGTGGTAAAAAAAGCTGTAGCTATGAATAATGCAGAGAACAGACCAGCTTTAATTTTGCTCAATAAATAGTGTGCACATATTTATTGTAATTATGTAATGCTTAAGTAAGTTCCCTGTGCCTTTTCTATAAATATTTTGATGAGCATTCCTCTTTGGTACTTAGACTTTACAAATTTAAGCACAGTACTAGGTTGGTGACAAGGTCTAATCACTTTACAGTTGAAATGGCTAGATGTAACTAAGTTCTATGATGAATTTTTTTCTCTTAAACTTATCACTTGTGGAACTTTTAGCTTCTTGCTTTTTAGTGAACTTTATCTTCAAAAACTTAAATGCAATGTTCATCTGTTATCAAAACACTTGCTAATTTATTGTTCTCTCTCAATGTTTTTTTTTTCTCATTCTCTCACACTCAATTACCACTTGCAGCTTCAGCTTTATTTCCTTGCTTGGTGCATCAAAAATTAATGAAATAAACATTTACCTTTCCACTATTACAGATATCACCAACTTTCACACAGGTGATCTAAAAAGAGAAAACAATTATATTTAACAATTCATAGATTTATAAAAACAATTTTTGTAAAGCTTTCCTACTTTGACATTTTCAGGATACAATTATGTGAAATGCTTTTGTGTAGCTAGATAGAAATAAGATTTTAATAGTTATCCATCACAGTAAAATAATTTTATTTCAAACTCTAAATGAATGGCATATTGTCAAAAAATATATTTACCTTGATTAACAGTTCTATATAAAAGACATTCAGTCAATTAGCAAATCCTTTGAGAAGCCAAACTTAATTTGCCTTGGCAGTAACACTAATCATAATCCTGAGAGTGATTTTAATAAAAACAATTGTCAACAAAATCAGTTCTACACTTATTTTATAAATCTTTCGCCTTTGTAAGTATATAGATGTTAGAAATATCTAAAAATAAAGTTAGTATTAAACATTACAACTAAATTACCAATTCTGTGTTCTGCTCATCTTAAAACCCAGCCAGTATTTGGCATTCTGATACTATAATGGAAAATTAAAAAAGTCTGTGATCATTAGGCATCCCAAGTTAATGATTCTGGGAGTAAAAATAGCTTAATTCCATCTGATGAAGACTGTTAGGGGCATTGCTATTTAAACACATTTGGTTGGAAAGAAATCTCTTGTGGTTCCTAAATACAAACAAGAACCTCCCTTCCAATTATATATATATATATATAGTCATCTGCAGACAGATCTGTTTTGCTGTATCACAGCTCATCAGTACGGTTAGACTCCAATTGCTTTTTAACCCAGGATTGAAACCTGACCGAATTGGCGTCAGTCGGCGATTCTACCTCTGGGCTATGGGCGTTCGGTGGAAGGCAGACCTTTTAGCACGTATATCATCATTATATGCGCCCAATAGCCAGAGTGCTCTAATTCATTTTACTGAATGAGCGATGCGTACATGCCAGAGTAGCTACTGTTTTTCAAAGTCTACCATTCTTCCAGAGTGCTCAATCAGGGTGTGAGAGCGTAAATATATAAGTTATGTATCAATTTTACATTGCGACATGGAAATTTGTTTCGAGAGGTTCTCATCAGGCAATGTTGATGTTGTGCAGATGATTTACATTTAAATGACAAAATCTTTTGTTTTGCTGTGAATGTATGTGGGTGTTTTTTTTTGGTTAGCATGTATTCTTGGGGTCAAACCCCAAAGTGAATCTCCATCCTGATTAGCCACAAAAAACACCCATATACATTCACAGCAAACCAAAAGATTTTATCATTTAAATGTAAATCATCTTCACAACAACATCAACATTGCCTGATGATGAGAACCCATCTCGAAACATAGAAATTTCCATGTCGCAATGTAAAATTGATACATAACTATAAGTATATTAAGCTCTATAATACTCATTGAGCACTGTTTATAATAAAATAAATGCCATAGTACTCAAAATAAAAAAACCTAGAGTCTTCTTCACTTGGAATTATATATGAGAGACATCTTCAAATTACCTAATTCCTGCAGCTGGATCTGGATCAATAAATCAATCACTTCGATCTAAGCCTTACATTATTCCATGTGATTTGATTGATCATAAATTGAGTAAAGCCAAGTGACCTTCAGGAACTGCTGCAAATTAATCGTTCAGGTTGAGCAAGTCACATGAAGAAAAACAATCTTCATAAAATTTTTTAGTTTTATATTTCAGTTCTTTTGGTACAATACTTGGTCGTTTCAAGAGCCAGATTCTATCTACGAGGGTCATTCAATAAATAAGGTGAATTTTTCAGTATAAGGACTTATAATACAGATAGAAGCTTTTTTTTTTAATTTTTTTTTCCTTAACTTCTTTTTCAGAGGGATTTAATTTTTTTTGCAGATTGAAAAGACAAAGCTTAGAGTTTTGGAGATTAACAAAAATGGCCGACCAAAAAGCATGCTCCAGGATTGAACAGGTCAATTATCAAGTTTTTGGTTGCTGAGAAATGCAAATTTAAATTCATAGGAGAATGTCAACTGTGTATGGTGCTGCATGTTTCAGCCAAAAAATGTCTACAAGTGGGCAAAATTGTTTAAAGCAAGGACAGAGCTGTGTTGAGGATGAAGACAGGACTAGGAGGCCTACAGAAGTGAGGTCTCCTGAGATGATCGAATCAGTCAATGACCTCATTCAGTCTGACAGAAGGGTGACATTGCAAGGACTTTGAGCCTATCTTTTGAACAAACGCAGAGGTCAGTCACATGGAGTCATCTTGCATCAAGACAACGCAAGGCCTCAAACAGCAGCCCAAACGGTGCAGACCATCAACGAGCTGTGCTGGGAACTGCTCCCTTATCCCCCTTACAGCCCAGACCTTGGTTCTTCAGACTTTCACGTGTTTGGTCCCTTGAAAGCGTTCACAAGAAGCACGAAGTTTGAAAGTGACAAAGTCAAAAGTGCAGTCCAAAGATTTTTACACTGAGAGAATACTGAAGCTTGTGCACAGATGGGAAAAGTGTGCGACACTGCTGGGAGATTACATTGAAAAATTTAAAAAAGTAAGCTTTTATCTGTATTAGAAGTCCTTATACCGAAAATTTAATGACCCTCGTACTTTCATGCAGACAGTTATCGTCCCAACCCATGTCTTATGTTGAAATAAGAAACTTTGGCTGGCTTGTTAAGTCCAACACAGGGTTCAAGTCAGAGTTCTTAGGCAGGTAGTCACATGATATCAGGCAGCATGGTCTTATCTCAACTGTATTTCCAACCACAGCTTCAGCTGGATCTCTCTCCAATCTTTTTGGCCACTGTGGACCCTTATATGGACTTCCATCCAAAACCGGTGTGGGGAATGATTGGTTTGGGGAAATCATTGAGTATCTCAATCTTAAGTTTTTTTGTCAGCTGGCTTTCAAAGATTAATTATCTTTTTCAATTCAGGGTCTTTCCTTTTCATGAGTAACAGTTACAAGTATTGATCTGCCCAAATAACTTCTTCCTTCTCTCATTGGTATTTCACACCAATACTCTTCAAATGGTGTGAACAAATTTTCTACCTTCCCTAATTTTCCAGCTCTGCTCATCACTTCAGCCCTCCAACTGATTCAATTTGTCGGCCTTAGTCACATTTACTTGTGAATATTAATTAAATTTTATTTCATGTTTCTTCTACACAAGTTAAATTCTGTTTTCTACTTTGCCAGATGACTTCAACTTTTATCAGGGTCATTAATTTTTTAAAGCACAAAAATCTTTATACTCTAACCCTGTCTTTAGTGCAATTCCATTCATTATCTGCCCTGCTAGTAATTAAGTAATTTCTATTATTCCCAATTTCACTTATAGAAGATTCTCTATCCTGTTCTTTGTTTTGATAACTTTTACTTGTTGGCTTTCTTGCAATTTTGCCTTCATCCATGGGAAATTTCTTGGTTTAGCAATTTAAAATAAAAATTTTTTTTTAATCAATATGTCTTTCTAATTATAACTCTTCAGTGTTAAATAATGTTATTTATATATATATATATATATATTAAATCCAAAATGATGAGCAAATAGGTAAATCTCAAAAATCTGACCCTGTTAATATTAATGAAATTAATATTAAAATTGATCAAGGTGGAGGGCTTCATGTAAATAGTATGTTCTATAAACAGAAAGCCATCAAGTCATACAGAGCCAAATATATAAAAATTTCGAAATTTAATTCTATTGAGTGGATATTTCAAGAGGAAATCCTCACTTCCTCAGCAACAAAAAAACCTTTAATTCAAATGTGTTACAAGATTTTTATACCAGTAAAAGCCCAAAAACATACAGGAAGTTAAAATGGGGTGGGATTAACAATTTTTGAATGTAAGAAAGGGGGGAAAGCAGGCAGAGATCCCTGGTTGATATTAGAAGACTTTACACCTCATCTGTAAGAGCCAAAGTTTCAAAAGTTAAAATTTGGCCATGTCACAGGGATAGAAGTGGTGGGGGGGAGGAGGAAAGAAAGGACAAAAGAGTGGACAGGGAAGATTAACTGGGAAGTAAGCTAGAAAAAATTCCCTTAGAAACAAAAAAAAAAAAAACAAAAAAAAAAAACAGCTAAGACTTCAATGTTGAAAGGAAGAGTAAAAAAAAAAAAAGTTTGAAAACTTACCAAAAATTTTTTGTTTAAGAAATTTAAGTTGCTGACAAAGCAAGGATTTCCTCATTGAAATGGCTATCCAATGGAATTAAATTTCAAAATTTGTTTATATATATATATATATATATGAGTAATATTGTTATTACAAATGGTTTATAAAAGCATATCACTACACAAAAATTTTCATGTTTCAAAACAAAACTGTTCCTCTTCAGGTGATATGTGAAAATAAATGGTGAAAACTATTTGTTTTTGAAAATATAAGATGAATTTCTGGTTATTCAGAAAATTAGGGAGTGGTAGTTGGAGGAAATGCAATAGGTATGTTGAAACAGTTCAATCAGCATTTAGAATTATGTAACCATGGAGATTTTAAAATTTGGCTCATGGAAGAGGGCAGGATGGCTTAGATCTAGACATGTCACTAATTTTGTCTGGGTAAAACACAGTGAGACCTTAGATTTTTTCAAAGGGTAGACAATAAATTTAATCAGAAGGTTGGATTTTAGGTTTTTTATTGAACAATAGATTTTTTTTACGAGTATAAGTCAGAATTAGGATTAATTGTGGTATACTTAGTTATATTGTATTAACAGCAATTTAGTATTCTGTGGGTCATTTTATTAAAATAACATTTTTTTATGTTAAAGTAAAAGTTATAAATGAAACAGTAATTAAATTTTAAAGAAAATTATCCTGTCTGAGTAAGGTACCTAGTGGTACTACATAATACTTAAATAGGTAAATAATTTTTAACAGCAAGTTGGATTTTTTTGTTATTACTACATAAGTAAAAGGGCTGAAATGTTTATGTTATAATTATGATTTAATAATTATGGTATATTAAAGTATATTGTAGTTAAGAAAATTAATTTAGTATTGTGTGAGTTATTTAGTAAAATAATTATTAATTTTTAAGTTATAATAAGGCATAAGTTATAAATGAAACATTGTAGTTCTATTAAATTAAAATAGAATTATTTTTGTCTGTGTAAAATATATTGTGGGAACAAATTATTTAAAGGGACAGAATCTTTTACAGCAAGCTGAACTTCAGGGTAGCTTTCTTTTTAATAATTAGGAATTTAATAATTATGGTGTACTAAGGTATATTATAGATTAAAAAACAAATTTAGTATTGTGTGGATCATTTTTTTGTTTTGTTAAAATAAATTTAAACTTATAATGGAAGCATAAGTTAACAATGAAACATTCCAATTAATAAAATTTATTTTTTTTTTTTTTTTTTTTTTTTAAAGTGGCTGGGAATTTTTAAGTTGGAATTTAAACTGAATAATTCTAATATACCAAGGTATATTATACTTGAGAATAACCAACTAGTATTTTGTGGACCATTTATTTAAGTAAATTTAATTTTTAAGTTATATTAGAGCACAAGTTAAGTAAAGGTTTTATTCATATCCTTCAACTTCTAAAAATAAGCAGAAAGAGATGTTTGGTTTAGATATGTGCTGTTTTTAAATGAACTTAAGTGCATAAACCATTGTTTTTTAAAAGTGTTCTTTGTAGATCCGATGTAAACTTTTAATAGTTGGGTTTTCATTTAATGTTATATTACATTGATACACAATAGAATTAGTTTGACACCTATTTTGCAGTGGCAATTATTAGGATTTTAAGAATTTCATAAGTTTGTATTAATGTTCTCTTTATTGTTTTAATAGTTATTGTTACTTTTAATTAATGTGCTGATTTAAGACATTTATTATGGTTTGTAATGATTTTTTCAAGATTATTAGTATAGCTATAATTTAATTTAAGGGTATTTTTGTTAAAAATTTTGCTTAGAGGGTTATTAATAGGGAAATGTTAATTAAATTGAGGAACTTTAGCCTTAACTTGGTGTTGACCATTTGGTTGAAAGGGGTGCATACTAAATTATTTTTCCATTTATATTTTTCCTGTTATAGTTATATTTTTTAGGGCATTATTATAGAAATTTTTATGTTTATAAAATATTTCTTCACTAGAAGAGTTTTTACTAATTCTATATTCTCTGGAGGAGTGTGTGTGTGTATATATATATATATATATATATATATATATATATATAGATAACAAACCAGAACACGAAAAATAAACAACTACCAACTAGATGAAAATATCCTAAAAAAAACTCATAAACCTTAATATCTCTCCGACAGACCCCAACAAAAGAATTAAATTTATCATATATTACGCTAAATCCACAACATCCAACTCAATCGTCCACAACGACTCCTCCCCCACCGTTAGCGATTTGCAAAAAAACAATGTAGTGTATAAATTTAAATGCCCCTTTCGAGAACGTATCTCTAACAAACTAAATAATACCTACATTGGACATACTACTAACTCGCTTTCGGAGACTTACATTGCACTTAAATGAAAATTCTAACATATTCCAACATATAAAACACCACGGCTATCAACACATACTTAGGAAAACACTTGTTGAAAATACGCATATACTTAGACAAGAAAATAATAAACGAAAACTTAAAATTCTAGAAGCTATCTACATCAAACAGTTTAAACCTAGCCTAAATAAAATAAATTTCGACACCTCTACTAACATACTTCAATGCTTATAATCGACGGGGGAGGTCATAGTTATTATACTTACCTCCTACACCGTAGTAGCAGCAGTTACCAGACCAATCCCTCATGCCACTACACACTCAATTGAACAAAAAACCCACTACCATCATTCCTTCTCGGCCTACAGCCATGTGCGACACAAAAATGAACCTGTCTAATTTTCTCTGTATAACTCCACTCTGTTAATAATAATTTAAATGTTCTATGTTCACTGAACATTAAATGTTCATCCTTTGATAATGGCTTATGTAAGCCAAAAGCTCAGACCTGATAAAAAAAATTATTGCGATTTCTTGTCTTTTCATGACAAAACTATCAAGCTAATCAGATCATACAAACGGATCTTACACAAAATAAATAGATAGAACTTGTCTATGTTATTCAATGAAACCTGTGTGTGTGTGTATATATATATATATAGATATATATATATATATATATAATATATATATATATATATATATTACAGTCAGGTTCACCTCATACAAGGGCCCAGAGGCCACTCAAGGTAGATTGTTACATTAAGGGATACTTTATATGGATAGGAGATGAAGATATTTGAACTGGTTAAGAGTGTAGGGACCAGAGGGGACATCCTCTCGGGGGTCTTCCACAGGGCATTTGCTTGCAGGAAAGAGATATTTGAGTGGAACTTCTTACTGATAGAATATGGAGAGAATGTGAGTGGTTTGCTACTATGTGCGTGGCATGGTGGGTCCCTAGCTATGATGGTTACAACTGATGCAACCAAGGAGGAATATAGTTCTTCCAAGCACTTTTCATAAAAGTAGTGATAGAGCAGTGAGTGACTTACAACATCTCACCTGTGAGAGGTTGGAAGGTGGAAAATAACTTCTCTAACAAGAATTTGGAAAAGCTTTTGAACTATCAAAACTGGAAAGTGAAGACCAGGCAGCTCCCACCTAAATATGGCAACAGTACTCCATTTTCAGCCTGATCTAGCTCTTATAAAAGGTAGATTGCATGAAGCATTACAGGGAGACAATCATTTTACCTACATCTTAAGCAATAGATCACATAAAAGTTCTTTCATCTTTTACAACAGAATTATTTAAAGAGATTTGCTTATGAATGTGTTATATATATATATTTTTAAATCTAAGCATTTTAATTGGAATAAAAGTATTTCAACAGGCAATAAGCATTTATTCTTATTCATGTCCCATATTGCATCAGAAATTCATTCATGTTATTTTTATCATTTTATTGGAATTTTTTTTTTGTTTAAGTTTTCAGGTTATTAAATTGATAAATGTATACATTTACAAAAAATAAAAATTATGAATTAATACAATTGGAAAACAATTGAGAATAAAATATTTACCATGCCCAGATCAGAGCATTTTTTCCAGGGACTAAACTCTTTTCCTTTGAATACAGACAAGGTACCCTCTATATTTCCAACTGCCAATTCATTGCCCTGCAAAAAAAATTGTAGAAATATATTAAGAAACTTATGATATAATTATGGCTGACTTAATTGAAACTTTCAATTTTTACTGGAAACATTCATATTTCTTTAAATTTCGAGACTTACAAAATGCTGAAGCTGAGATGGTATTATTAAGGTACTTAATTTTTAACAGTGGATAACTAATTTGAGTTACAATTGAGTAAACTTTATTTATATTAGGTCAAAACTGGTACCATTTAATTAAAATGGTCTAAATGTATTGAATCAGTGGACTCACTATGACCATGTGTCCCATAACCTATTAAGGTTATAGGGGGCACCATTCATACCATTTTGCCGGACATATCCATTGCTGCTACTGCCATAACAGCAATCAATATGCCCAGGGCAAAACATCCTAACAGAAACCATCTCTTTTCAGACTAGTTTTGAATTCTGAGTTGACCTCAATGTAGAACGCAGTCTGCCAAGCTATTGGAATGGAATTTTGTCTTTTCCAAGAGTATCAGTTAGAAATGACTAGAATTATGTTAGAGTGAATTTGATCAAAACAAAAGTAGTGGCTAAAGAAATGTGTTAGAATAATTCTTAAGTTGAAGAGTTTAAGTTTCATACAAAGCAGTCCAAACTTAAATTTTGATTTTTTTTATTGTTAATTGAATTTCTGAAAAATGAGAGGGGTATAGGTCTTATATTAGAGTAAGACAAAGAAATGTGTTCTGGGATACTGTTAATTATCTGATAGAATTCTTATAATTAAACTGAAAGAGAAATTGAGAAGTTTTACAGTATGTTAGACAATGCCAAAAGGAGAGATGGTGAAGTTGTTGACAGGGACTAAGATCTTGTAATGAGCATGAAGAAAAATGATCTAATGGTGCACAGCAATCAATCAGGTTGTAGCCAACACTTGGGTTTAAGAACCAAGAAATGTATTGATAGGGAGAAACCAAAGAGAAGAAACTAAGAACCAAACTGACTACATAAGATATTCAGAAATGCAGTTTTTAATGAAAAAAACATACTCAAGTTTCAACTGCGGAAGCAACTACCTACCAGGAAAATGTAAACTTAGAGTGAAACTACGTTAACTGAAGAGGATCAAGACAGCATGCAAATTGCAATTCAGACGAAATTGAATGTGAAGGAGAAATTTATGGACAGTGTTCAAAGTAGATGAAAGAATGAACTAAATAGGAATAAAAATTCAAAGTGGGAAAGAGTAGCTTTAGTAACATCAGCAAATGATATCGTAAAGAAAACTAGACAACTCTAAAAGAAATGGATGACAGATTAAATTCTTGACATGATGAAAAGGAAACAAAATAATGCCAAGGTATGGCACAAAATACAAGATAATGCACAAGGAAAAATTCAGAACAAATGCATGCAGGCAAAAGAAATGCCTCAAAGTGTTCAGAAATACAAAAAATGAGTATTAGAGAAAAAGCAGATATACATAAAAGAAGAGGACTAATAGGACAAAAGACATGCTCATCAACAGGATAAGAGACTAATATTAGAGAAAAAATACTTCAGAGAACTCAGCCATAATAAAAGAGAACAACCCACAATATACAGAAATATTGAGAGACCAGAAATATTAAAATCTGCCAAATTGAACAGGAACAAAGTAGTAGGGAAAGATGGAACTACAATGGAGATGCTGGCAGCCTTAAATGATTTGGGCATTGACAAATGAAATCTACAACTTTGGTGATATACTGGGGACTTAAGTAAATCCATTTTCATAGAACTGAAAAAAAAAAAAAAAAATTAAATAAATAGGTGCAAACAAATGTAAATTCTATTGGGCAATCAATCTAATTGACAACATAAAATTTATCATCCAAATTCTAATGAATAGAGTGTAATTAGATTTGAAATATAACAGTTTGGTTTATTAAAGACAATGGAACAAGGAATGCAATATTTACGCTCAGAATGATATCAGAAAGAGAAATACAAATGTAAAAAGGATGTATACCCATGTTTTATTATGCAAAAGCATTTTATAAAGTATGCCACAAAGAACTGATGGAAGTGCTAGGTAAACTTTATATATTTGGGAAGGATATTAATCTAGAACTTATACTGAGAAGGCAGACCACCTACATACAGATAAAAAATGAATTTAGTAAATATACAAAAAAAAACTTGTAAAACAAGAATGTGTCGGCTCACTGGATTTACTCAATCTTTTTACAATGAAGCAATTCTGTTTTGTCAAGTTTTGAATTCCTTCACTTTTGTCCACACTACTGACCCCCACCCCACACTCAGTGCTGCTAACATGTCTATAGCATGCCATTATTAGTAAAAGCTTTCACCCAAAAAATGACATGTCATAACCGATTTTTTTTTTTTTACTGAGTGTTGAAATGTTAATTTTAGTATTATTACCTAAAAGTTTCAAACAATAATTTAGTAAATTGTCTTATTTTGGTCAATTTGGAGTCGGATTTTTTTCCGATGTGTCAAAAAAGTGAGAAAATTATTAACCAAAATACATTTTTTCATTTTAATATTTTATTTTCTTAGTTGGGCTCTTAACTGTGAGCTATAGTTACAAAAACCATGAGTTCTTTAATTTCTGAATAAATTTAATTTATTCAGAACCATTACGTGTTTCTTACCCATATCACAACTCATACACAAGACAACACAACATCAGCACCTGACGATTACATTGTACATGAAAGTCAGAGTTATGCTACCGGTGAGGAAAAACTGTATTTAAAATAAATAAATAACTATATCGAGCACTATTTTATTAGCACCAGCAATGTGAACGACATTCTTATGTTTAAAAAATAAAAAGTAAGCAAAAATAATTTAAAATGAAAAGAAAATTATGTTTTGCGACCTCACAAGTTGCTTTTAGAGCTTCGATGTGCAGTGCATTGGATATTGGCTCGGAACGAGAAAACGGGGAACCGAGTCCGAATTCCAGCTGAATTCATTGCATTCACTTACGCGCAAATACCCTTGGGAAAGATAATCCGTCTATCCTTTCAGTTATGGGTTAAATAACAGGACAGATTGAGTTCTATAGCCTTGGTCGGCAACCAGTCTACCGCAGAAAGCAATGGCAACCTAGTGCGGGAAAATCTTCCCAGTCAGTCATGTCTCTTTCGAGACATGATCGCCCAAGCGTGTATCACGTATGGCACTTAACTGACTGAGTGACTGAAGTAAAAAAAAATAAAAAATAAAAAGGTCAACGAATGACAAACTGTTATGGGGGGGGGGTAGTTTTCTTTAAAGAACACTGAGAAAATATAAATGACATTTTTAATTTTTGTTTAATTCTTTTTAGCAAAACATAACATAACTGGAAGTAGCAAGTAAGAAAAGTTTGTTTTTTTTGTCATGTCGAATAATACTATAATAAAATAGATTTACATTATGTCCTTACCCCATCATTGTCAACATCTCCCAGTGCAAGAGCATCATTTAATAAATTCTTTGAGAATTCCAGCTCAATTCGTTCAACGAATGACACGGCCCTCATGATTGAAGTTGGTTTCTGCTAAACGGTGTAAAACGAAAATGTTCTTTAGGTACTTAATACTAAGAGGGGGATTATTTATATAAGCTTATATAATATACATTAATTACACTAAAATAAATATTAAGTTATATTTAGTGCTATTGCAAGGCCTAATGAGAAGATATCGATATAATTTAGACTATTACAACAACTTTTTCTCAGGTGACAAGTGCCTGCTGACATTAATAAAACCAGCATTCAAAAATCCTGATCTCCCTTAGCGCTGGCCAGTGAAAAATATGCAACTTGAAGAAGAAGAAGAAGAAGAAGAAGAAGAAGAAGAAGAAGAAGAAGGAAAAAAAACGAAAATACCACCTCCGAACAGGAATCTGCTCTTAGTCTTGGAAGTCGCCTTATTTTATTTTATTTTTTTAATAATCACAAAAAGTCATGAAGTATTTATTTCAACAATCATTGACGGTGTATCAGTATTGTTGTTTTTGTTTTTTTTAACTTTCTTTACAACTAAGTTGGGAAGCTTTTTTTAATAATTATTTTAAAAATTTCCTTTTTTTAAAATTTTGCTCTTAGTCTTCTTAGTCTTCAAGTGTTTGTGTTTCATATTTTTCATTTGTCTCTAGTTCGTTTTTAAATTTTGTTCTGATTTGCAAAATATTGACTATTTTTAATTTTTAAAAATGTATCTCCAACAAAAATCTTCCCGAAAAAATATTTTAAAGTGGCTTTTTATTAATCTTTTTAGTTTCATAACAAGCATAACCCGAATTTGCGTCTTGCAAAGGAATAGTTAGTTTTAAATTCAATTTTAAATGAAACGTCTTCAAACGAAAATCACAATGGCCGCTATCCTATTGGCAGAAAACTATATTGTCAACAAATGTCAATGTAAACAGATAATTAATCATAACTTTCAAGTGAATTTTATGGAAAAAGTTGAGTTTCCTACATTTTATTTAAATGTATTTTTATGGGTTTTTTTTTAATTTTTTTTTTAATCAAATTGAGATAAAGGTGTGTTATTTGTACCGGCTTACGACAATACAATAGCAGTTCGTGTTGTAAACTTACAATAGTTTCCCTTTGTAAGAATTGATTTAATTTTTAATTAGAATAATTAAGTTTCAAATAACCAAATCTTTTCAAATTCTGTATTAATTTTACCTTTTGTAGATTAAAATAAACATAAATGGAAAAGCTTAGTTCAAAAATTAGTAAAAAAAATTCGATGAATAATTTTTTATAAAAATTTTCATTTTTTTCTTTGCTAATTATGGAAGATTCATTAAGTTTCAAACATCTTTTAAATTTCTTCTAGTCACTCAGTGTCTTCGGTTATTAAAGACTTTTTTAATTTACAAATCGAAACTTCAAAAGCTTAAGTTAAGAACAAATCATTTAAATTTTTAATTTAAAATTTTAAAATATATAAGTTTTTATCATTATGTCAAACTGCACATTTCTTTCTTCCCCCCCCCCCCACTAAATCGCTGAAAAAAAAGGCTCCAAATCCAAACGTAATAAAAATGAACTTTTCCATCAAAATATTTTTTATATCAAGAGAAAAGATAAAAAGTATTTTTAAAATTTCTTTAAAATTTTCTAATAATTTACCTTCTAACACGTTCGAAATTTTGGTAAAAAAAATCTTGCTTTGATATTTAGCTGGTAACCAAATCGTTTGAGTTTACAATGGAAAACAATACATGACTCAGTTTTTTTTGTTTTTTGTTTTTTCCCGTGACAAACACATTAATTTGTAAATTCTTGCAAAAATCAAATAATTGTCGGGTTTTAATGAAACTTTCAGGACTTTTTGACAAATGAATATTATTATTTTTGAAAGTATTTAAAAGAAAATCTTAGTAATTTTTTTTTTTTTTACGTCTGTTACCCCCTGCACGTAAAAAATCATGAAATCTTAAGAATTTAAATTTTGTTGGGAAAATTAGTTTTATTAGTTACACGCAGAACTCCTTGGGGAATGTAAATTTTTATTTTTATTTTTTTAACATTTTGCCTTTATTTCTTAAAATCTTCTCAAAATAGTGAAATAAAAAATGCAATAAAACTACATTAATTTGATAAGCTTTTAATTACTTTAATAAATTAAATAATATATATTAAGTACATTATAGTCGGAAGAAAAAAAATTCAATTAATAAAGAAATTTCAAAAGAATTATTTTCATTTCTTTTTTTTATTAATTTAAAACTCTCTTATCTTCAGTTTTTACAAATTTTGCAATCAAGTGTGAACTCTTAATTTTGACAAATAGGAAAAAGAATTGACCCGTAATGAAAGAAAGACAAAGCGAAATTTTGCAATCCGATGTTAAATTAATTTTCTAACCAATGAAAGAAAGCAATTTACAAAATTTGAGAGAAAAAATCTTTTGCTATAAAAACAGTCAAATCAGTCAGCGATAAAAGCGAGACCAGACACCACCAAGATATGACCAAAGAAACTTCAAGCCACTGACCTGGACATAAAGTCCTGACAAACATTCTCCTTATCAAGTGCTCTTCTTTGTCCTCACCATTCTCACCGTAAATAAAGAAAATGACAACTACAACAACATACTTTAACTGACTCCTAAAAATTAATGTTATAAGTACAATTTTCCTTTATTTCTTTATCTTCCTGTTCACTTTCTTGCCAGCCATAAAAAAGGAAAGGAACACTTTCTTACAAACCTGTTAATCTCTTCTACATAAACACATTCGCTATCTACAAGAACTCTAGATTTGCATACATTTTCTTTGAACATTTAACTCTACAAATTGATGTTATTCTGTTAATAGATTTCTACTTAAAACATACAAATGGAATACTTTTATTCTTTCAACCTTCTGATGATTCTGATAACCTTTAAGTTGTTGGGATTGCTGGCTATGTTTGTGAATTGGCCTTGTACCAGACATGGTTGACCATCCCTACTTCAAGTTTAATTTGAACAAAAATTATATTTACTAATTGAGAAGTTGAATACAAATCATTGTGCATTCATATTTTTACAATAATCTTTTATTTATTTATTTTTTTGTGTGTGTGTATTTCTAGATTTTTTTTGTATGGTAATTTTTATGTGTACATTAAAAGGTCATGTGTTTTGCGATTTATTCCCCTTACAGAAAAAAATTTGCACAATTATGTCACTAGTGATAGCCATAACTAATCTTGTCTTGCATCTATCAAGCTGTCAACACATTTCAAATATGGTGGAAAGGTTAGAAAGTTCAACTCTGTTTAACAAATAGTTTTATTCTAAATTTCATGTCATAAATAAGTAATACTTGTGTAAATCAGATTAATTAAGAATTAAATTTGCTAATTTTTCAAAAATGTGTCTCAGATATATATTTTATTTTTGTAAGATTTTTAAAACAGAATTAACTTTTGTTTACAAATGTGTCGATCACTCAAAAATGGCTGAAAAATTGAAAGATTTTAAAAAATCTCAAAATTCTAAAAAAAAATCTCAAGATTCTAATTCAAAAATAATTTTTGTTTGAAACACACTAGAGAATTTTGCTTACTGGAAATAGTAAATTTAATCATTTAGCTTTCAATTAAAAATAAGTTTCAAAACTTTTTTTTTTTAAATTTAATTGAAAAGTTAGTTATCAAAAATGAGTGGATGTGCCTACTTACAAGAGACTTTAAAAAGTTGTGTGTTTCAAGAGTTGTTCCCCCTTATAAAACTTGGGTTAACCTGCTAACTTGGGTTGTCATTTTTTGGTTCCTACACTTCCAGATGTGTAAACAATTGATAACAGGGGTTGTCATCGCTTACTTGAAGGATCAATGAATCAGACCTTTCTGATTAAGAAATATTTTTATTCTAAATTTCATGCCATAAACAAGTAATGTTTCAAATTAGATTGATTTAACTTTAAATTTGTTAATTTTCAAAAAATGTGTCGCATATGTATATTTTATTTTTGCAAGATTTTTTAAAACCGAGAATTAACTTTGCTTACAAATGTGTCAAAAAAAAAAATGGCTGAAAAATTGAAAAAAATTTTTAAATTTCAAAATTTTAGATTCCAATTAATATTTTTGTTTAAAATACAGCCAAGTATTTTGCTTACTGGAAATAGTAAAAACATTTTAAAACTTAGGTATTGAAAATGGGTTGAGGTACCGAGTTCGAAACATCAAACACCAATATTTTTAAGAGTTCTGAATTTTTTTTAGTAGGTGTCTGAATGTGCTGATTTTTGTAAATATGGTAGTTCATAAATGACATTCAGTTAAGGGCCATACGTGATACACATTTAGGCAATCATGTCCCAAAAGAGACATGATGACTGACTGGGAAGAAGATTATTCCACAGTAGGTTGTTATTACTTTCTGCAGTAGACTGGTTGCTAGCCAAGGCTATAGAACCCAATCTGGCCTGTTATTTAACCCATAACTGGAAGGAAGAGATGAATTAATACTTAGGGAATTTGTGCATAAGTGAATGCAAGGAATTCAACTGGGATTCAAACTCGGCTCCCCAATTTGTCGTTCCGAGCTGATATCCATTGCATCACAACGTACATCCAGACATTATCAGAAAACAAGCAATAACTATAGTAAAATTAAAGCAAAAATACCTTAAAATGAAATAAAATATTAGATTACAGAGAATGTTTTATTAAATTTTTATGATTGCTAAGTAAAATTATATGTAAAAGCTGCTCACATTGTTCAGTTATTTGTTTACAAATAAAGCCCTGGTAGAAAGCATCAATCTAGCATCATGCCGTCAACACCTGAAAAGTGTAAATAAACAGCTACTGCTGTGATAAAAAAATACATTTCTGCAATATTTTAAACTTAAAATATGTTTCAAATCAGATTAATTATACTTTAAAACAGCTAATATTGCTCAAATAAAGTTTCAGAAAAGTGTATTTTATTTTTGGGAGATGTTTTTAATAAAGAGAATTCCATTGCAATGAGAAATAACTGAAAATAGGTGCTAATCAGTTATTTTAGAAAAAAAGAAAAGTCCTCCTTTCAGTTAGTTTAGTTTTTGAAATACAGTAAAGTATTTTGCTTATTGGAAATATTAATTTTAATCTATTAGCTTAAAATTAAAACTAAAATATAAACTTCAAGAAAGTTTTTTTTTTTTTTTTTTTTTAATTTTAAAACTCAAGTATCTAGGATATGCATTGTTGTACAGTGGATATCAGCTTGGAACGAGAAACCAGGGAGCCGAGTTCGAATTCCAGTTGAATCCATTGTATTCACTTACACGCAAATACCCTTGGGAAAGGTATTAATCCGTCTCTTCCTTCCAGTTATGGGTTAAATAGCAGGACAGATTGGGTTCTATAGCCTTGGTCAGCAACCAGTCTACCGCAGAAAGCAATGGCAACCTACTGCAGGATAATCTTCTTCCCAGTCAGTCATGTCTCTTTCGAGACATGATCGCCCAAGCGTGTATCATGTATGGCACTTAACTGATTGATCACATTTTCTGTGTTGGCACCTATGTAATAGATAGTAATTCTTTTTTGTATATTCAGTATTTTTTTTGTAATTCTTTTGTTGATCTGTTGCAAAATGATTATAAAGAATGTAAGAAAAACCACCCACCCATATACATTTCCTTATTTTTTCTCTTTGTTAAACCCAAAGGACTGGCCATAAAGGCTATAAAGAACCATACCTTATCTTCTATGGTTAAATCTGCTTATAAAATATTCAACACATCCATTAATCACCTCTATCCTCTACCTCTTTTCGTTCAAATTCTAACTTACAACTCTGATTTCCCATTTTCCACCCCATCTACCTCTCAAACATAATTTGCCAATATAAGCTAAAGAATTTTCCATTTTCTTTTTACACTAATGTGACATTGTCCTTTCAATGTTGAAACAAAATGTACATTTTCTAGTAGATGATAATTTGTACATGTTCTAAACTATAATTTATAATACATGTTCTAAACTATAATTTATAATACATGTTCTAAACTATAATTTATAATACATATAATATATAATCTTTTCCATAAATGTCAAAGATTTATTAAAAACCAATGAATTCATTCATTCAGCTTTCTTTTAGCAGAAAAAAATATTGATCATAAAATTAAGTTTTATATGTTTTATAACTTTTTCTTATTGAAGTGTCCAATTTTCTGCCATAAATTTAATGCAATTAATATGCTATTAAAAAGTTAGGATGAGTTTTTAATGAGTCAATCATTAAAATATTAAGTGGTTTGTTAGTTTGACTTTTGGTGCTCTCAAACTGTTTATGCATTGGAAAAATTCATACTTTACAGAAGTTGTGTGAGTTAAACTTTACTTTCACTATCAATATCAAAGCTTATCACATTTCACAGTAAGTGTTGATAATTTAAATCTACAAATGTTTTATTTCTAACAATAATCATTTTCATTGTTAATTTTTTTTTTATTTTATATTTTATTTTCTGTAAAATAAATAATTGATAAAAATTTTGAATAGAAATATAATTTATTCTGATATCAACTGATTATAAATTTTAGACTATATGAAAACCTGATTTAACAATAGTGAAAATTTAAAACTGAAAGTCTAAAATTGAAGCAAATTACATTGACAGGAAAATTTTTATTTTTTAAATTGTCCAATGAAAAATGAGAAATTTATTTTGATCTGCACTAAACAGAGACCATGGATGACATTGTACTTGTTGCAGTCGATTCATGTGGAAAATGAATCATGGTCACTATTTTTATGACTAAAAGCAGTGATGACAATATTTTTCCTAAGTAAATGATGAGTGTAAGGAAATTAATAAATTTCAACAATGTGATGTTTTATATTTTTGTTTTTACATAAATATAGAATAAAAAGAGTGAAAATTAAACTAGTATGCATGTAAAAGAAAGAAGACTTAGGAATTATGTGGGTGATATACACACATGCACACAATTTAGTCACTGAGACAAAAGGTCCCATGGATGCCATTACTACAGCATGCTTGATGGAAAGGAGAGAGAGGAGGATGAATACAGAAAGTGTCCCATTTTTAACAACGCCACCTATGACTTCTTGGCAAAGCTATGTAGGGATAACTCCCATGGTAATCTTCAATGAACCATCTGACATTTTATTCTTAATATTTCCTATTAAAATACAGGGGTCTTATTTACTATCAAATATGGTAGCCTAGAAGTGGTTTGAACAGTGGCGATTTCAGAATTTTGGCTGGCTCCTCAGTTGAAGCTTCAAAAATTTATGAAATTGATCAGTCTCTGATTTTGATAAGATTTGATCTTCAATACTTTTCTCTCTGTTTTCTTTTTCATCTACTACTGTGAATGAAAAGTTATTTTGTTTAATTTAATGAAGTAACATACTCATAACAAACTCATTCCTAAGTTATGTATACGATAGTGGTCTAGTATGAAAATGAAAAGGCCGCTTGAGTTTGCCCCCTTCCTCCTCAGAAAAATCTCGGCTCCTAAGTGCCTCTCCCCCACTTTCAGAGTTCTACAATTGCTACTGGATATGAACTACTGGATATTTTAAAATGCATTATACGTGTGTATATACAAAATCAACAATGCCTGTAAGAATCTGTAATATCCATGTCTGGATCAATCTATCAGACCCCCACCACCAGATACATTCTGCACCTGATAAAGGCTTAAGAACCTTGAAATGTTGTGATAATAGTAAACATATTAGATTAAACAATTAGTAGCTTAACAACTCATTTAAGATAAGATTTAGACAATATTTAAACAATGAGATTTTAATGAGTCAATCATAATTGGATGATTTTATAAGAAGGACATCTTAAAGTAGTTTAACACTGTCTGTCCCCAGTTATCACAAATTTAATATTTAAAAATAGGCACATCTGTTAATAGAATTTCTATAATTTTTTCACTCTATGATAACTAGTAAAAAAACAAATCTTTGTACATTAACAAAAAACAAATGACAATGTTTGCACAGGAAGGAGAGATTATTTCAACTCTCTTGAAATAAGTCATACAATATCAATGAAAATCAATACTAATATTTTTCACTGTATTTTCTCAATGTCTGAAATAGAAATATTTAAAAACATACATTATGTCTTAGAACTGTTTCATAATTAACTCTTCAAATTAGTTCTGTGTATGTAACAAAATGTTTGAAAAAGATTAAGACAATCCTTTTGTTGCATATAATCAGTAATTCACTATTGTTGTAATTAAAAGAATAAAGAATTTAATAACCCCTGACTCACAGACAAATTGCTATCTATTATAAGCAAAAACAGTCAGAAAAAAACTTTCCATTTACTATGGGTCAGACAATGTTTTTTAGTCATTGTTATGCATAATTAGTAAAACTAGCAAATTAAATGAAACTGAAAACTAAAATAAATTAATCATAAACATATGCACAAAATTCAATATATTAAGATTATTAAAATTATGTTCGTATTATTATTTTATAGATTAACTAGTAGAACTTTTAAAAATTATGTTTTTCACTTTAATATTTTTAAATATCAATTTAAAGACAAGTTATTTTACTGTTACAACAGTGGGAAAACTATCAATAAATTCTAAAATCATTGACCAAAGTCTGTGAAAGAAAATTATCTATTTTTAAAAATTAATATTTTGTATTTTTTGCAAATTATTATAAATATTTGTAAATAAGTTTGCAACAGTCATTTTTTGGCTCTTATATATTCATCTGCAGACAGATCTGTTTCACTGTATCACAGCTCATCAGAACAGTTATACATCTAATTGCTTCTAGCCAGGATTGAAACCCGACCAAATTGACATCAGTCAGCAATTCTACCTCTGAGCTATGGACACTCAGTAGAATAAGGCAGGCTTGTTATATACAATGTAAACACATGCCAATAGCTGAGAGTGTTCAAATTCATTACTGAATGAATGATATATATAGCTGGCATTTAAATATTCAATATACAAACTTAGAAAGCATTTTTAAAAATACTCTTGTATATAATATGTGGCAGCAATTACCTTATACCAGCAGGAATACCCTCATGTTCACAGAAATAACACTGAAAGCATGTTAAATTGTAAATTTACACAATTTTATTTACTTTTGTTCACTGGTATGTGTATTTTTGCTACGTGTGTTTTAAGGTTGCATGTGATTAAAGGAAGAAAGTCACTTCATATTATAATGAGCAAGATGGGCGTCTTTATCCTCCAATGATTGATAGCAAAGAGTGTGAGTTCATTATTTTTCTCATGCAGTTCATTTTCTTTTTGTTGCATTCTAGAACTTTCATTATTTTGGTTTTATTTAATAAATCTTTTTTTAACCAAGTTTTAATGTTAATTGTTTTTTTTTATTTTATTTATTACATTAATTTTTATTATTATTATCATATATTTTTATCTTATTTATTAATAATAATATAATAATATCCCTACAAATATGAAAAAATACTTCTCTGGAAACCTCTCATAGTAAAATGAAAAATTAGCTTACTATATGATACTCATATATTCAAGTATAGTGAAAGTTTTTATCCTTTTTTTTTTAATAGGGGGTCACACTATACACAGGGAATTTTTTGAAGAGGTTAAAGATCATGCATTCAGTAACTGGTTTTACTATACACAGATAAATTTATTCTGAAGAGATTAAAATTCATGCATTTTTGCTGACCGTAACTTACCTGGTACTTTTCACTGATCTTAATGGTTAACTTGTATGGCGTACTTTCTACTTAGGATGATATGAATTATCATAACCTGAAGTATGTACCTCAACCCATGGGACACCTTGCATTATATACCAATAATCCTGATAAAAGGGTTGTTATTGAAAAGGCAATACCTCAGCACTTATAAAATGAAAATGAATACAAATATTAATTCTTCATTTATAAAAGGTATTTGTTGATTTTTAAGTGGCATACATAGTAGATGAGGTTTTGTTTTTCATGTAGTAACAAAAGGGAAAAAAATTAAGCTAAGTAGGAGGTGGACCCCAGATAAAGGAACTAACATAGTCAAATACAAACAAAAACAAAAATATGGTATCTAAACCCTTGTATCTGATATCAGTAAGTGGCTTTTCTCACCATTTTGCTGAACCTTGTACAAAAAAGAATAGATATCCTATATTTGCTATAAAATATAACTAGGATGCAATATTTGACTATGGTAGACCTACCAGTATTGCTTAGAAGCTGGGGTCGCATTATACACAAACTGGAGGAAAAAACAATTCAGATTTTTTACAAAGAAAATTCAGAGATCACACTATACATGAAGTAAGCTTATACAGAAGTATAAAGGGTATGTAAATTGTATATGTGCATTAGATAATTTTTAATCAGGTTGATGGAACTCATCAGTCCCTAAGGGTAGTCCATGTAAGAAAAGGGAAACTGATTTTAAACATCCACTGCCTTGCAACCACACCCAATCATGGGAAAGGCTTCAGAAGTAAACCCTATTGACAAATGCAGAGTCAATGTCCCTAAGACATTCCAGTGTTCAACTTTGTTCTGGCTACTCCTGTGTTTATTCCAGTGCAAAGCTGTAATGGATTCTACCTTTCCGTTGGACATCAGTGACATAGAGAAGGGAGACATACTGCTAATCTCATAAAACCCTACCCAATCCTGTGCCCTGGAGAGGACACTCTAGTATCACCTCATCATGATGGCAAAATATTAGGAGTAACAGTTATTGATGGGAGGATTCTGAAGGTTCGTATGTACAGGGAACTAGCAAGTGGGCATGAGGGTGACCTCATCTTTGCTTCACTATCTAAGGTGTCACATAATAGTAATCATTTTTTTATAGAATGAGTAGACTACCATATATTAAACTGTTGTTGCTCTTCACAGTATATACAAGAATTTTCGTTTTAACTATTTAATCATCTCTTCAGCTCTATGTGTTTTGTATGAACAGCTGGCATAATCCACAATGTTGCTTTCCCTTTTGAAAATATCAAGAAAAATCTAACTTTTTGATTTTTATTTCATTTAGTCTTAATAAACATTTCTTTTTATTTTAAGATCTCTTAGAATAAGCCTTATTAAATTACATTTTTAAAATGTTTATTTTCAAGATAAAATCAAAATTGCTCTGTTTTAATGTTGATGCCACAACCTATTTGGCTCAAGAACGCAGTTCTTCAAAGAACATGTGAAGAACTGCATTCTTGATCCTAATTTCGTAAATATAACTGCAATACCACTATGAAACTAACCCAAAGACTGACACTTCATCTCTCCCAAAGGAGCTCAATTCAATCTCATTTAAACACACACGGAGACCTACCAAACCCTATCTGGAATAGACTTGGGAACAGCACAAATATCATCGCATCATCCACATGCAAAAAAAAAGGCTAAAAATAATGGAAGCCTTATTAATAAAAACAAAAAACTCAACAATATCAACTATGAACATGCTAACAACATGCTTACTGTGTTCAGTACATAACACATGCCAATATTCCACATTATACATAACTCCATTTACATTCTGTTACGCATAAACTAACACTCATCATCAAAAATGGCTAAAGGTATAGCCAAAAGTGCTCGGATAAATAAAACATTTGGACAATTTTTATATAATTTATGTTCTCAAAGAAAGAGATCATAAAATCACATGAAAAATTACATAAAGACTTAACCATCAAACCTTGTCTGTCATTTTTAATTAAACTTGCATAAAAGAGAGATTGCTACCCAAATATATATATATATATATATATTAGTTACTTTTTGGTCATAATTAAATTAGATCAGTACACAGTTGCATTAAAAAGTATTCAATATAATTATATTGTAGAACTTTTGAATATTTTTCATTTGGAAATGAGATATTTTTGCAACCTAGGTTTCAACCTTTCAGTATCTTCAGGCAATTTACTATAACTGATTTTACTGTTTTTTAAACACTTGAACAGGGATTTTTTACTAACGCACAACTGAAATATTTAAACAACCCAAAAATCTTCAAAATTAGGGAGGATTTATTTAAGAATTTTAGAACACTTTCATCATACCCATAAATACTTACTAAAATCACACAAACATGAATGAAAGTGTTTTAAGATCCTGAAATAACTCCTCCGTAATTCTGAAAAATTTTTCAGTTATTTGAAAACTGCAGTTGCACGTACATAAAAAATGCCTGTTCAACCATTTGAAAAGCAATTAAATAAGTTGTTATAAATTGCCTGAAGATACCAAAAGGTTGAAACCTAGGTTGCAGAAATAGTTAATTTCCAAATTAAATAAATATATATATATATATATATATATATATATATATATATATAATAGTACAGTTATTTATATATTTTTTTTAATTTGAGATATATAAAGATTTACAGGGGGCATAAAAAAGATGTAAGCTCAAAAGTGAAACTAGATATTGGAAAGTTATTGAATGATGGGAATACAACTTTGGAAATTATAAAAAAGTTGAAAAGAGACCATAAAACAATCAAAAAAGGAAATTGAAAACATTGGCAAGATAAGAACAAGAAAAAGTAACTGATTTTAAGAATGTCAAAAAAGAAATTTGATAAAAATTTTAAAAAGGTAATAAGCAAGAAAACATGAGTTAATGGGTTAAATCCAGACATCCAGAAGTGGCATGACTCATGGAATGAGAACAATATACTCCAATGATCAAAATAAAAGGTTCATTTCAAAATTCCAATTACCTGAAGAAAGCTGGAGCATACAATGGTTGAAACATTGTAAATATGGCAATAAAGATGAGGACAACAGTCCAAATTGTGTAAACTGTATAAATACTAACTCATCTCACAAGTATAGATAAATATAGAAATATGTAATCTGGTAATCAACATGAAACTGATTTCTTAGTAATTATTAGTGATAAATGTTCAGTTATATTGGCAGGACTTGATGGCTTGTTTCGAAGTTAGGTCTTTCATGAAAATAGCTAACGCAATTTAGAAGACAATACAAGATTGTTAGATTATTGTTTTAGGCTAATATAGGTAGTAAAACTATATATCTCTTCAAAGTTTATCACATTACCAAGAGAAGTACCAAGAATTAATGTAATCTCTTGAATAAATTTTTTTTAGTAGCATCGGTTACAATCAAGCATGCAATTCATTGTTCCTTTATGTTCTAAAATGACTATTGACCATCTTGTCAAAAAGTGATTCAAAAGACACTCAAATTAATGAAATGCTAAATAGCTTCTCCATATATTAGTTCAATAGAAAACTTGTAATCCATCATTAAAAAAGATGCAGATGAGAATGTAAAGCAATATTCAAGCAATGACCTCTGAGAATTTTACTGTAAATAATATTGAAATAGTAAAAACATAAACAAAACCATAAATGAACAACTGTTGGAAGTTATGAAATGTCAAGGAGCTCATATTAATTAATAAAATATTAATTTAATCAGGTATATATGATATTGCATTCATCAAATAAATATTTCTTTGGATTTATGAATAAAAAAGCTTCTGTTGCATAAGTAAACCTGACAATCCCCAAACAATTTATTGTCATTACTTTTAACAAGGATAGATATTATAAGTTGAAATGCACATGATATATTGCTTATATTAATACATCCAGAAAGTTTTACTCATATCAGTACTAATTTTTTGGGGGGGAAACATTGATTTCTATAATAAAATCTGATGTAGTGAAGTTTACATACAAAAAGCTCTTTACATTGAAAAGTTAAATGAGCAAAAATCAATATTTGAATATTTTATTCTGATAATTTTATTAATAAACATGATATTCATGAATAATTCAAATTTTAAATTCATGAATTAATATTAAAAAATTAATATTTAAAAAGCATTATTCAAATTCTGCATATACATTTAAATCTGCAGCAATAAAATTAAGAGAACTTAAATGTATATGCAAGTATAAGAGAGAAAGCATATTTTTAATATTGATTCATTATTTACAGGCTTATGAGATATGCAAGGCTTAATGGGGGTAAATAGAATTTTAGAAATCCTTAAACTTCATCATCATCATAAGGAGACATTTTAACTCTTATCAGAAACAGTTTAAAAAACAAGTATTACAATCATATAAAATGTCTTCAGAAACAAATGGTTGTTATTCAGTAGATAGATGTCATATTAAAATTTTCAAAACAATTTACAACAAATTTTTAAAAAATCATTACATAATATTACTCATATTATTTTCCAGATTAAAATTATACTTCTTTAAGATATAATTTGTTAATTATAATATCTAATTAAACAAAAACTGGTATTATGTTTTTAAAAAATATACTGTATAATAAATTTGTTTAGTTTATTTCCAGTTGTCATGGCTTTGTGAGGTTCTTTGTTAGCCAAACAAATCTTTAGTTTTTAAAGTCTCACTGATAAAAAAACGATTCTAACAATGAACTTCTAAATTGTCTATGATACTTTATAATTCAGTTGAAAAGACAACTTTTCAGTTCTTGTCTTTGAAGAGGAAAAATTTCCTTTGTACAATTGGACCATTGTATAATAATTGTTTGAAAAAGAAGCAATCTTTTATGATAGTGTGTATATGTTGACTCATTAGTTTATCTGTGAAACATGAAAAGTTCATTTCTGATTGATTCTGAAAGTAAAAAGAAAAGAAAGACATCTTCTCACCAATTTAATTTTTTTCATTGTTCCAGTTCTGTTGTACTTTTTCATACAGCGACCTACCACAAGTAAAATTCACCCATCAACTTTTCAACCATCAAGTAAACAATTCCGTCATTTTCACTAATTTGCTCAATTAGTGGATTTTAATGAGAAAATTACTATTAATTGCTTCTGCACTCAGTAGAACTGAGGTGGTAAGCAAACAGGAAATTACTATGTCCTTTTTAAAGATTTCAACTTTTACTTTTCGCAGAAATTTTTTCCTTCTTTTGAAATCTTGACAAGTCTCATAAATTTTTGACTGATGTAAACATAATATATTGCTTGATTAGTTTATCACTTTGACTTTGTTTTCTTCTTTATGGTAAATTAGTTCTATTACAAAAGTCATTGTGAATATTCTTCTCATTGATGACAACTGATATTAATTATTGCACAATGTTGCAAATGAATTTACATGATATTTCAACCCATCAAAATGGGTGTAACTTGTTTTTATTATGTTGGTGCTGCATAGTTAATGGAAATTCTGTTCTTGAGACATGGTGCCAACAAGAGTCCTCACAACTCAAGAACGTTTTAAAGAATCTTCATAGAGTAAAAAAAGGTAGTTTTCTGGTTGTCTACAAATTTGGTCACAATTCTACTTTTCCCTAAGTCTCAGAAATACCAGGTGAAACTTCTCTTTGGTTCCCACTATCTGTTCAGCCACTATAACCCATAGGAATCATTTTTTGTGGGTGTACAAGGGTGATAGTTCCAATCTCAACAGATGCCTGCTAGTATGTAGTCATAATAATTGTAAATGTATCTTCAAAAATTCTAAATCTTTCTTTGCTGATAGAATGTGCACCTTATAGCCTCTAATAAGTTTGGCTGTATAATAATGTGTTAATTAATAATAAGTCTTCTATCCCTTCTCTCTTCACTCAATTTGAGTGGCAAGATTTATAGGCAAGATATTCTACTAATAAAGCAGAATATCTTGTCTATAAATTCTCTTCAAATTCTACTTTTGACTTATTTGGCATATCTTTGCCTAACTTTCCACTTTGAACTTAGTCTCTAGTGTGTGATATGGCATATAACTCTATCCAGGGTTTCTTATATCATCTCTAAACTGGATCACCTCAAAGCATATAGACTTGATGGAATCCCTGCAATAGTTCTTTAGAAATGATTTCCTAAACTGGCTGCTGTTCTCTCTAAAATCTACAATAAATGCCTTGTTTGCTTCTTGCCTGTTGGAAATCCTTCAAATCCTTGTAGTTCCAGTTTTTAAGAACTGAAACAGTTTTCATCTTTTTGGCAATCTAATCAACTCTGAATTGGTTAAGCATCTCACCTTGGAGGGTCTCTTTATAGATAAGTAATATGGCTCTTTCTTCTTTAGATCAATCACCGGTACATTAAGATTATTAGTGAAAAAGCTTATCAAGTTTCAGATAAAAATAGTGAGGCTAAGGCTGGACATCTTGAAGGCATTTGACAGAGTTTAGCATACTGTTCTTCACAAGTTGAAATGTAATACTATTTCTGGATTAGTTTTTGAACTGATTCAGTATTTCTTATCAAATTGTAAAATGAAGGTTGTCTTGAATAGCCACTGTTCTACATTTTTTGTGTTAATGCAGACACCCCCAGGGCCCTATCCTTAGATCTTTGTTCTTAATTTTCATTAACAACCCTCCTGATGTCATCAATTTTTAAATCGGTATCTATTCTGATGACAACTATTTACTCCTGTCTATTCTGTTCGATATGGTCAAATTGGCAGTTGATCTAAAAAAAGACTTATATTCTGTTGCCAACTGGGATAAAGAATGGCTTGTTAATTTTAATGTCTTCAAAATGAAACTGCTCTCTATTAATAATCTGAGAGATCCCTTTCCAACTTCCATCTTTATGTCTGATGTTAACCTTCAAGAAAGCGGCTTATTGCAACTTCTTGGGCTACCATTTTTCACTGACATAAAATGGAAAGATTTTCAGATGAAATACTGCCTGGAGAGTCATTGGGGGCTGCAGTATCAGTCTCTGAACTACTGGCATTGGAGGAATCATCTGCAAACTTGATTTTAAGTGCATGAATTGTTCACTCTCTTCTGTGTCACTATTGGGGTCTGATGATGGATATGACCTCAGAAAAGGGTCTAAATTCTTCATAAGTCATGGCACTTAGTCAATTTGCACTGACCGTGGACTGATCACTCAGGTTACGTAAACCATTTTTGTTTGTCTACTATGTGGAGTCTTTACTCAGATGATACCCCTTTATTTGTATGCTCCTTGAATGTTTTGTGGTTCAAGTGAGGGCATGTCATCAATGTTGTGTACCTGGATATGTTACCTATGCAGCACATTGGCCAGTGCTGTGAAAGATGAAAGGTTGTTCTTTGGAGTGACATTGTGCCAGTAGACTACCTCTGGCACTGAACATTGCTTTCTGGCAGCAATGGTCTTGATGTTTCTATGACTGTATTGGACGATCCCATTTCTGGCCCACCTACTTAAAAAGTTCTTAAAGTGCTTACAAGTAAATGCTGTGGTGTTGTTATCTGTCAGTATTTCAGTCGGGAGGCCCAAGTCATAGAAAATTGATTCTAGCTGGTGAATGACACTAGCAGAGTACTGTTGATGCAGCAGCTGCTATATTGTGCTGAGATGGACTGCATCCAATGAGCATTAGAAAATGACCACTTCCATAATGGGTTATGTCACTCATTGCTTTCTTCTAATGCACTGGTGCTGGATCAATTGACTGGCAGGCTTCACAGACCTTGACAACAGATTAGACAATCTTTTTAGACACTAATGGGTCAACAGACCTCACAAAGTATAAGGTCTTTTTCACACTCAGGTGGCTACTTTGGTGGTGGATGTTGGTCACCTGATTCTTGTTCAATCTGCTTCCCACAGCAGTACAGTCTTCCAGCACTAGCTTTTCTTCTTGCCTATGTAAATTCAACCGTCTCTTTGGCACTTGGATAAGGCAGTCTGGGCAGTTTAGATAGGATTTCACCAGTGTCAAATCAGTTGTCAAAGTGTATTTTTTTGCCAATACTTGCAATATCTCTAATAACTACCTTACCAGTATCTCACTGGCGGCTTTTGTGTTCACTCATGCCTTCCCAGTCAGAGTGTCAGATATCCATCAATGCACGCATGCCAAATCCATAAACAAATGTAACACCAACACCTGCCATTGAAAGGCTATATTTATGCCTTTTATTGTTGCATTGAGCTCAACCAGATTGATATGCTTGGTATCTTCAGTTGGATGCAAGCAACAAGCATCCTCAATGATGCTCCCATTCACTTCTAGTATCACACCTGCGGCCACTGAATTTGCATCTTCCCAGACCTTCATCTCACCACCATCCACATACAAGTCTCCTTTCACAAGATCCATCTCATATAGTTTAGCCACTGTTTTTACTAGCATGCAACAGAGGGAAACATTTTTAACTTCATCATCTTATCCATTGTTTGCTGCACTCGTCTGCCGCTTCAAGAATGCAGTTACCATTCTGAGCCATCCACTCACAGGGAAATGACCCACAAGTTTCCTGCACAGGGAAAAGATGCTCTACTGAGTGATGATCTGCAGAACATCCAGGATTTCACCTCCTCATTTTCATCAGAGGATGGCACTCTCTATCCAGATATGCAAACTCGGGACTTTGGCTCTGTCTTCCGATCACTCTGGATTCTTACAGATGTAACTAATTGAATGTGCTACTACACGTGTGCTGCAGAAACTAATTTTTCAATGATGAAAATGTCATCAGTATATATCAATATGGGTTGATTTAGTACTGCATCAATGACAGCTCTCATAATGAGTGGCACCACATTTAATCCAAACCCAATTGTGTTAGGCAAAATCATTAACCCTCGAAAATCACAGTCTAGAAGAGCCATAACACCTTAGCAACATGAATTTGCAAGTAGGCCTTTCTTAGGTCCAAGAGCAATTCATTGGCTCCTTGTTGTCACCTCTCTCTAAGCTTCTATGTTCACAAGTCCGCATTAGCAGTGAATGCCTCTACAAATTCATTCAATTTTGGATAATCGAGCACTGGTAGGAAATTGCCATCAAGGGAATCAAGCCCTTGGGTAGGCCAAGCTCTTTTTCAGGATATTGCAGCAGCCACCTATTATGCTGCCATAATAGCTCTTTCTCATACACTTCCCAAGCATGGTTAAGCACTGTGTATTCTGGCACTTTACTTTTCAGCTCAGCTAGTGTGTGACCACTCATCCATTTCCATTGGGTAGTCCACATCTTATTATCTTGGTCAAATGTCACACTGAAGTCAGGCTTATCAATAGAAATGTCAGTGCATTGGTTTAGGTTTTCATCATGAAAGTGCACTTCACCTGACTTAGTTAGGTGCATGCCTCCAAACCTCCTAATTGCGTCAATCTCAAGAAGAAAATCAGATCCCTACAATTGTCTATATACAATCAAGGCCTCAACAGTCAGGATGAGCCTGCCCAATGCCCAACTTGATTTTGCCATACCCACGGCACTTCAAGGTTCTCTGATCAATTGTTAACTCTTCCACTTCTTTCTGCCTCCAAAGGCGGAATACTGCTTTGCTCACCAACATCTGTGAGCATCCAGAGTCTACCAGAGTGACACACTTCTGTCAACAAATACCTCTATAGCAGGCAGCTCCTGGTTCTTTAATTGCTGAAGAAGAAAACTAGTGCTGATGTTTCTCTTCCCTCAGGTGTATCCCTGTGCACTCCAATGACAGGGGCCCAATCTTGTTGCTTTTAAACACAACATATCATGGCAGGTCCTTCATACTAGATTATCCGTCCCCTCTAAACACCCCTGAATACATACATGATCTCTGGCTATATGGTTGGGACCAGAGCATTTTTAGTAAATGACAGCTCCTCGGCATAAGTTAGTAGAAAAAACTTCCTTATCTATACATTTTTGTTGAGCAGATGCAGTGACCAATTCCATATGCTCCTTGTCATCAGTCATGATAGCCTGAGCCCAGGTTAGCAACTGCTTTACAGTAATAGTGTCTATTCCAGATGATGCCTGGTGAAGCTGTCTAACATGTTGTAGCAGACCAGATACAAATGCGCACACCATTCAACATGTCGAAGTTGTCATACCATGAACAGATAAAACTCATTGAACGCATTTGTTGTGTATGCTGTCATAAGTGCCCTTTTGATCTGTTCTGAGTCTGCCCTCTGTTCTTTGCTCAGTTGCCAATATACAACAAAACTCACTCAACTTTGTCTATAGCACAGAGCTCACAGACTAATTCAACGTTTTTTATCCATTCTATGATCGACAGGTCAATTACAACATAACTGAACTCTGGAATCAGCCGGATATTAAAGGCCTTGTCTGTCATCATGAAAAAAAAATGGTCAAAATAGTTTGTGCAAAATTTGGTTAGAAGCACACAAAACAAAACAAAAATACTATATCCAAGTCCAATAGGCAAAACAGTGGTACACTGTGCAATAGGCAAATCAATTTCACAAATATTGAGAATTACTGTTTTTTAATCTCAGGTAAGCCACTCTGCTCAGCAAAAGCAAGTCTCCCTATGGATGCACACACCATGCTTTTATGCACATAACCAACCATTGTTCAGATAATGAGTGCCCAGGACCAGCCAATAAAAATGGCTACAAGCAACATCACCACTTCCATCTACACAAAGTGCTGCCTAATTAACCCTCAGTCCAAAGCTCGCTAATTCACCATCTCCAAACTCAATTGCAAAACATATACGTGGCCCTAGTACTTTTGGGTCACCAAGGTAAGTCTTCGCTACAGCTTGTGATGGTATCTTTACAACTTCAAGTCTAAATTTCCTATATAGACATAAATTGTACAACTTGATTTCTATATAATTTATTATTAATATTATTATTATAGTTTTTACCACTCCCTAGTCAAAGATCATACATTTATATATTTGAAATACAAAATATATTGACCAGCATCATCTGTTATTATATATTATTTGTTTTGCTAGTTGTTCATATTGATTTCAGGAAGTCTGGTTATTTGAAGCAACATCAAGTACCATTAGCCAAGAAAAAAAGGTTTTAAACTTGATTATATGTAATTTGTATCCTTAAATATTTAAAATTTCACCATTGCAGTTTACAAAACAATAATTTTTGTAGTATCATATCATTACTGATATTTATCAATATCAACATTCATCAATAGCTAGCAAGCTGCTTGCAAATGTATATGATAATTTTTTGGTTTGTTCATCATGTATTTTATTGGTGTGGGCACAACCACGCACACCACCTACCCAGGACTGAAGAAGGAAAAACTATGAATATTTGATATATAATTCTGCATTTAAGCAACACCAACTTGCTAAAATATAAGACTTTTAAATGAATAAAAAAGTTTATGGTGCATATATACATTCTCTAGTTTTATTTTTCTATTTACTTTTATTTTTAGATAAAAAACTATAATTGCTGGTGATAAGTTAGTTTACTTTCCTTCAGTTAAATTTAGTATAAGTTAACATAACTTATTAAAACTTAAGTATGCACTGACAGTTACCTAATTATTAACCTTAACTAAAAGTATGTATTCCAAGCCTACTTGATAATACTTAATAATAATTCTGAGCAACATGCCTCTTTACCTGATTTGTTCCTTACTTCTTCTCTTGTATGGTGCAACTACCGGCAATTTAAATCATGCTGTAATATCTACTGATACTTCTTTTGACTCCTCTGTTAATCATGAACCTCCTATTCACAAAACTTCTTTCTACTTGGGTCCCATTTCATGGTGCCCCATGGAGTGAAATCTTTATTTTTATGACTGAAAATTGTACCTTTTGTATTGGGTGAAAGCTGGCATCATGCTTTTTATATCTTCCTATAAATACCAGATAAAACTACAATCTTCTTGGCTCACACCTGCCTGTTCAACTGCTAAAGTCCATGGAAATCACTTTTTCTGATTATACTGACGTGATATCTTTGATCACAACAGATGCCTTTTGTATCTACCTGTAATAACTGCAGACATGCTCCAAAAGAGGTTAAGTCATTGTCTGCTGATAGAGTTAGCATCTAACAAGTTTGGTTCTCATGACTACTGGTGACTCTGTAAGAGTGTGCTAAATAAGGTTGTCCTCAATGACTCAATCAATTTGAAGTGCTGTCATCTACCAATAAAAGAGACTGCTTTGCCCAGAAATTCTTTTCTAATTTTTCTCTCAATTCATCAGAAATACCTTTGCCTGGATTTCCACTTATAACTGAGTCACTGCTATGTGATATGCATGTAACTCCAACCATGGTTTCCATTATCATCTACATACATGATCCACACAATAGCATGTGAACTTGATTGTATCCATACAACTGTCCTTAAGAAATGTAATCCTGGACTGGCCATCATTCTCTCCAAGCTCTATAATAGATGACTTGCTGCTTCTTATTTTCTACATTGTTGGAAATTCTATTCTATAGCTCCTGTTTTAAAAACTCTTTTAAACCATCTGATCCTTTCAGACTACTGACCTATTAGTCTTTACCTCTTTGGCAATGCACTAGCAGTTCTAAACAACTTCTGGTTGGTTAAGCATTTTAAAAGGGTTCTTTCAGATAAGTAATATGAATTTTGCATCTCTAGGTCAACTGCCAATATGTTGATGGTTATTGCTGAAAGAGATTATCAAACTTTAGATAAGAAAAATGAGCTGTTGTGCTGTTGCTTTAGATATTTCAAAAGCATTTGATAGGGTTTAGCATGCAGGATTTCACAAGCTGAGGGTTTATAGTTTTTTTGTACATTTGTTTGATTCAATCTTTCTTATCAAAAACCACATTATGAAAGTTATCTTGAATGGCCACTCCTCTAGATCACTTTTCATTAATGTGGGTGTCTCCCAGGGTTCTATTTTTTTGGGCTTCTTTATTTTCATCAATAACATTCCTAATGTCATCAGTTCCCAACCTGTTATCTATGTTGATAACACAACTTACTCCTGTCTTGATAGTTAGTCTAATAGGTTTAATAAAATCAAATTGGTAGCTGATCTTGAAAATTACCAGCAATCCATTGTGAACTGAAGCAAAAATGATTTAGAATATTAAAAACATTGGCTAACAATGTTCTTAAATTTATTTCTCTCTTATTTACATTTGCAACACCAAAATCAATAAAATATTTTCTTGTTTCTCAAACTGATTTTTTTTTTACTTATTAACTTTCTAATTTTTTTGACATTTTTAAAACCAGTTTCTTTTTTCTTGTTCTTATATTGCCAATGTTTTCAATTTCCTTTTTTGATTGTCTTATAGTTGCTTTTAAATTTTTTTTATGATTTACAAAGTTGCATTTCCATCATTCAATAACTTTCCGATATTTTGTTTCACTTTGAGTTTATATCTTTCTTATGCCCCTGTAAATCTTTATATATCTCAAATTAAAAAATAAATATAAATAACTGTACTATAAAATATATATATATATATATATATATATATATATATATATATATATATATACTGTCATCCGCAGACAGATCTGTTTCGCCGTATCACAGCTCATCACTACAGTTAGACTCCGATTGCTTTTTTACCCATGATTGAAACCCGACTGAAATTCTTGAGTTGCATAATAAATTTTCATCCCAGCAAGAGTTTGGATTCCAGTCGAATTCATTGCATTCACTTACACGCAAATATCCTTGGGAAAAGTATTAATCAGTCTCTTCCCTCCAGCTATGGGTCAAATAACAAGACAGTTTGGATTCTATAGTCTTGTTTGGAAACCAGTCTACTGCAGAAAGTAATGGCAACCTACTTCTGCCCAGTCAGTCATGTCTCTTTCAAGACATGATCACCCAAGCGTGTATCACGTATGGCACTTAACTGACTGATTGACCAGCAAATAATTTAGCATTTCTGATAAGAAAAAGATATTCTAACCTGAAATTCACATGGGATATTTATATAAGTATAACTGGAAAGTTTTACCTACATTGGTTGTTTGTATCAATTTAATTGTGAAAATATTGATTTGCATATTTTAAAATCCAATAGGGGGTAGACGCATTTTTCTGTTTTCAAGTTTACATAATTTTAGGGAAACATACCATATTAATTTCACCATATTAATTTGATCTGTCTTATCTTGAGTCAGTGAGTTAAGTGCCATACATGATACATGCTTTGGGCGATCATGTCTTGAAAGACTGACTGAGCAGAAAATTATCCCACATTAGGTTGCCATTACATTCTGCAATAGACTGGTTGCCAACCAAGGCTATAGAACCCAATCTGTCCTGTTATTTAACCCATAATTGGAGGGAAGAGACAGATTAATACATTTCCCAAGGGTATTTGCATGTAAGTGAATGCAGGGAATTCAACTGAAATTTGAACTCGGTTCCTTGATTTCTCATTCCAAGCCAATATCCACTGCACCAAAACGTACATACTACTACTAATAATAATAACAACAACAAAAACACAGAGCATGCTTTAGTAAATAAGTTACAAATTTATTTTTGTACAATTACTTTCTTCATAATGTATGAATATTTCATTTCATTTAAGGATAGAATGAATATTTTAGACCAATATGATTACAGAAAACAGATTGAGGCTACTTTTGTTATTTTTTAAGGAAAACCAATAAATCCAAAAATAAACCTAATTTTCATTTAATATAAGATTTTGCAATATTCTCTATTTTAAAGTAATATTCACAAAATATATAAATGAAACTGACTCAAAAATCAACCTCAAAATGTTTGCCAAAACTACTGAAATATTTCCTGTTTATTATTTTTTATAAACATTTTAGAATTACCCAAGCTAACGAAAATCACTCAACTGAGAACATTAGTTAATATTTAAAATTGTTTAACACATTTACATCTAAGAAATATACTAATTCATTTTTTTAATTACTCATCAGAAATTATACTTATGTTTAACTCCATCTTATTTTTCATTGAAAATTATTATTGAAAACTATGTTTCATTTGAAAAATATTTTATTAGTGAAATTTTAAGAAAAACTTCCTTAATTTCCAAATCTAACAATATTTTAAAGTCTAGAAAAAGCATATACCTTTTTTATCTTCTACTAATTCTACCATTGATCCAGTGTTAAGTTTTTCTAGAAACCAACACAGTCAAAACTATTTATTTGTTCCAATGACCTTAAAAATATCTGCCAAATGCACTCCTCTTCTTGTACAACTTTGATTCTCTCTTAATTACAACCTTTGCAAAACCATTTGACATGATGTAGTCATCATTTAGAAGTCCTTTTAACCACATTAATGAAGCATGTTTATAAGAACAGAGTGTTCAAACAAAGTAGTATATATGTATGTAGGGACATCAATAAAGCTGTAGCCTAATAATAAATATTTTTCAAAATAATTTTATTATTTGTCAATACATTTAATTCAGTAATGAATGTTAATCACATTAATCAGACATTATACAATGAAAATTTCAGATAAAAATTTAGCTCATAACTACATGAGAGACAATAGACTTACTGATCTAAACTTGTATATATGAGTTACTACCCAAAATTTCTAGGAACTTAAGACACAAAATATATTCTTCTAAGAAAGAAAACAAATTGATAGAAAATGACATTCATTATTTTATGCTGGGTCAATTCTGATAGATGTGGGAAATAACTTGTTAGAACATGTCATGTAACAAATGAATCATATATTAATTGTGCTATATATATATTTTCTTTCTACTTTCTATGGTTGGGTCTTCCCAACATAAAGTTGCTAGTTTTCTGGCTGGAATACTTCAATCTGTTGTGAAGCATTATAGTTCTTATACCATCAAGACCATGAAGGATTCTTTTTCTTTTTCTAAAATTATTCGTGATACCCCTTCTGGAGGCAAATTTATGTGTTCCTTCGATGTGTATTCATTGTTCACTAGTGTTCCAGTATTGGAGACTATTAATATCTGCTGTGATATGTTATATCACAGTTTTTTGCCTTGTCCAGATATACCAGAGAATGTGTTTATAGATCTTATAAAGTTCACCGGCATGTCTGTCGAATTTAGTTATAATAACTTTATGTATAGACTGATTGATAGGGTTGCTACGGGTTCCCCTCTGGGTCCTGCTTTGACCAACATTTTTGTTGGCTTTTATGAGTCATCTCTCTTTACATATAATAATGGACTATGTATTTTCAGTATGTGGATGATACCTTCTGTTTATTCAATAATGAAGTGGAGCCTGATTCTTTTCTCTCAGTTCTGAACCAATTACATCCATCTTTGAAATTTACTGTGGAAAAGGAGTCCAATTGCTGTTTGGTGTTTCTCAATGTATGTGTGCATTGGACTGTTTTTGAATTTCATACTTCCATGTTCCGTAAACCTACACTCTCCGGTTTGTATACGCATTGGGACTCTTTCTGTCCCAGAAAGCAAAAACTTAATCTTATTAAGACCCTTACACATAGGGCTCTTATGATTTGCATGGAAAGGTTTTTTGGATGCTGAATTAGATTTTGTCTGCAGCACTCTTCTGAAAAACGGATATCCTAGTGATATTGTAAATAGTGTTATGTGCAACAAAATTAATAAAGAATTAATTCTAAGAATAAGCTGCTTATAATGGAGAAATGTCCTGTATATCTATGGCTTCCTTATATTGGATCATAGGGTGAAATTATACCTATGCGAATTTCTTCTGCAGTTCACTTTTAATATTTCTCTGCCCAAATTAGAATTCATTTTGGTACTTATTCTGTTTTTCCTTCTATGCGTAAGGATCTTTTTCTCCTCATCATATTTCATCTGTGATTTATATGTTTAGTTGTTGTTGTGGTAGCAACTACATAGGAAGAACTTTGCAGCACTTGAACAGTACAATTAAGCAGTATGTCCCATCTAGAGTTCTTAATCCAAACGCCCATAAGAGCCAGCTAGTAAATACATCCGGGTTGGCTATTACTCAAGATTTGATAAATAACAGAGAATTTGTGACTGACTTTAGTGCAAACCAACTTTCTGTTCTGTCAGGTTCGCGCTCATTATTTCATTTTCAGGCATTGGAGTTACTTTATATTAGGTTCAGGAGTCCGTCTCTCTGTAAACAGAGAGATTGCCAGCTTGGATTCATATTATCATTGTCTAATGTTTACAGGAAGAGGAATAAAAGAGAAAAAATAATTCTCTAAATTTTAATTTTTGTTTTCTCTTTTCCTGTTCATCCCTTTTCGATGTCTATAATTTTTTTTTTTTCGTCTCTTATACATTTTTATCTTCATTTTAAAATTTTTAAAAATGAAATAAATTTCCCAGATGACCCTGAAAAGGTTAGGATTGAAACCGGTCGGTCAATCGTTCTTTCTTTTTTTTTTTTTTTATTGTTCATCTTGTTTTCTTCCACAATGCCTATAAGTATTAAATTTTATTTATTTCTGGCCTTAATACAGTTTTGTACTACTAATAATTTTTATATATGTAGGTTTAGAAGGAGAGGTGGAAACTACCTAAATGGGCGAAGGAAAGAAAATCGAAAGGGGAAGGGAGTGGATAGAAGTAGACACCAAGTCTGAAAAATGGTCTCTAGTGAAGACAGATAAGAGGAGGTGCGAAAATTAGCATACTAGTGGGATAAGATGGGAAGAACGGGGGAGTAAATAAATATTAATAAAACAGGAAAGTTAGCGGGAGTGGTAGTAGGAAATAAGATAGGACTGCTGGTAACCAACGACACCTATCGGAATGGAAGTTCAAGGAATTTAGATATAACATGGATATAATCTAGTCTTGCAACAAATAGAATGGAATTTATCTTATCAACAATTGAGTAAAGAAAAGAAATAATAGCCTTAACTTAATCTAATTAAACGTAATTTTAGGCTTAACTTATCACAGATCTAGGAAAATAAAAATAAAAATTTTGGCATAGGAATTTGAATTATGATTTGATGTATAAATTTGCTGGTGACATTAGTCACGTGTTAATTTTGTTTGTATTAAACTTCTCCTCCCACTATATCCCCGGCAAACGACGGAAATACTTATTATAGTGGGCTATCCTATGTTGCCTCCCCCTCCGCCTGGCCTTGACTGAACTTTCATTCCGTAGTAATACGACATGAAACAAGTCGAATAGGGCCTTCCGTCTGATGAAGTCGGTGATTGTTGGCAACAACAATTATTGACTGAAATAAATTTATTACGGAAATATGACCGGTGGTTAAAGTTTTTCTTAAAAGGAAACAGAAAGTATATATATATATATATATTTCATTTTGAAATGAGTTATTTCTGCAACCTAGGTTTCAACCTTTCAAGATTATCAGGCAATTTACCATAAATTGTAAATCACCTGAAGGTACTGAAAGGCAGCAATAACTCATTTCCAAATAAAAAATATTTGAATGTTCTACAATTATAATTGTATTGGGCACGTCTTAATACAACTGTGTACTGGTCTAATTTAATTATGACCCAAAATTAACTAATTTTATATATATATATATATATATATATATGCAGCATTTTACAGGTATGCACATACACACAGACACCCACATGTGCATGAATGCATGCTGCATACACACATACACTATGAATATAAAAAAGATGGGAGATAACTCCAAACTCAATATGAGTTACGTCCCTTATCAGATTTCTAATCATCAAGTATTATAGTCTCTTCTTGAACATGGTGAACTGAACTATCACTGCCATTTCAGTCCATGCTACATACAACTAAGCCAACTAAGCCTAAATTCACCTGTATGTATTCCTAATAAATTTTATTCTTTTAAGTTATGCAGAGTACCTATCTGTTGTTATCATTTCAATTTTTACATTACTAATTGTATGAATCACACACACTTTTGAAATAACATTATTCAACCACAAAGTGCCATTTTCACACAACTCCCGGGCAACACTTTATTCGTATTTAGATCCAGTTTGTTATTAGAAATAGTTCATATCCCATAACATATTGATAAAGAGGTCATAACAGTATCTGCAGATGACTATATATATATATATATATATATATATATATATATATATATATATATAACTCATTTAAAAATGGAAAATATTCAAAAGTTCTACAATATAACAATATAATTGTAGTCAACACTTTTTAATACAAATGTGCACTGGTCTAACCCTATTATGACCAAAACCTAAGTATTAAACAATCAATATATATATATATATATATATATATATATATATATAAAATGTTGTATCAGTAAGTGTATTGCCTGACTAATAATTATTATCAGTCAAATTGGATCTGAAATATTTTTTAAATATTCAATCTATATGATTAAAATTCACTACTAAATTAAATGCATTGACAAGGAACAAATATTTGTTGAAGTAAAATCAATGCTTTTTTTATTATTAGGCTATAGACGTGTTGATTTATACATATATATCTGGGCATGCACATTCAGATATGAATGTTCATTTCTACAGATTTATTTTGAATCTATATATTGATTTTAATATATAAGATATATTTCATGGAGCACTGATTATCAAATTCGTCTTAAATCATTACTAATATACTGAGTTCAGTTCTCACTGAGTGCCCTATACTTGTGGCTTTGAGCCAAACCAAGCTAAGCTGACTATATGTGCCAGACTCAGAAATTATTAGTTACACATACCTATATATATCTACATGTGAATAACTGTATACTCCTTCTTTTGCGACTTTGCCAGTTGTAAGTCACTCAGTTAATTCTAAACTTTTCACCCTTAGCTTTTATAATTATTCATCTACACAGAAATGTACATATAGTTAAAATATTGATGTGTATCTCTGCACGTGCTTATAACTGTAACTGTAAGTAGGTTTATTTTGGTAAACACTTGCAAGAGTGTTTATCTAAAAGTTCCTTCCAACATTGCCAGTGATGAGTCCCTCTTATTATTTCCAAGTGCTTTTACCCAGTACACCCTCTCTCCTTCAACTTGATTATTCTCCCTCGTTGGCTTCTTTTCTTGATGTCGCCTCCAAAGTCATGTCTGAGGGGTAAATTAACTGCCTACATGTCATTAAAAAAAAAAATTACACTGGAGCTGACCTGCCTTTTGTATGAAGGGTCGTTTGTTAACAGAAACTGCTATTAGGGCTAACTGAAAATTCTTCAAGCTGTTAGTGCAACCAAATAAAATTTGTCCAGTGTATCTGTCAATGGAGAAATGTATCACCCACACTCTCCTCTAATTCTAATTGCCAACATCACACGTACTGCTACTCCCCCCCCCACCTCAATGTAGGTATAAAAAACCTTTACCAAGCAGATGATACCTGATTTATTTATTAGCTTCTTTCAAGACGCTTTCTGAACATTATTCCTGGAACTTTGTTTTTTTCTCTTAAATTATAAAATCCAGTTATGGTTACTACAATGAAATTTACTCTTCTTATCCTATGTATTGTTTCAACCTCAGGTAAGCTCATATAATTTAATATATACAAAACAGGTTTTTGAATAAGGTAAATTTTGAAACAATCCTAATTTTAACATGCAAGAATATTTAATCTCAATTAGTGTAATTGAGCTATATATATATATACAGGGTGATTGAAAAGTAACTCTCTATTTTATATCTGATGGACTCTACCATCTAACTATAATTTTAACAAGATAGGAGAGTCTAAAATAAAATAGGTAGTTACTTTTCAATCACCCTGTATATATATATAAAAGTGGACAGTGAGGTTTAACGCCAACAAACTGTTGCCACATTTATATTTACATGTTTTCTATCTTTGATATTGACCTTTTACCTATAAATATACCATACCTTAAAACTATATTTTTATCATGTGTGTGTAATTATATATTGAATATAAATAATATTACTTAACTTTACTTAAAAACAAAACCTGTTGGCACAAAATTCAAATAACATTTTTTATTTTTACTTTTTGTTTTATAGTATTAGATCATTGCAAATTTAGAAAATTAAAATAATCAAAATCGAGCACAAACTTTTGCAGTCATCTAATATAATAATCTAATTCTTAATTTCTATATTAATTTTTTGTGCTTTCCTATTTGTATTTCTATTTAATATAAACACATAGATTATGATAAAAGCTATTTGAAGAACATACTACTTGCATATAGTCAATATTTGATAATCAAACAAGGCAGTGTAACTGGTTCTGCTCATATTTTGCTGTTTATTTGCTTAATATTCATCACTAATTTGCATGATGATAATTACTATGTTTATTATCATTTGAGAAGAATTCATCCTTCTTTGTAATTACATATAGTCAATTCTTCTTCTGTGTGCCTTGTCCCTTCAGGACGTAGGTCATCGTAGCTTTCCACATTTCCCTATCCCTAGTAGCTCTTAGCCCACTTTCTCCTGTTACTCCTTCCAAACACTGTGTTGCCATCTGCTCAAGCCCATCAAGTATGTTACATGTTGCTTTCCCTGTCTCACTTTTCCTTTGACCTGTGAGTATCAGATTATCCAAGTCCTCCTTCCTTAATACATGTCCTAGAAACTTTAGCTGTCTTTTCCTGATGTTAAGTATTAGTTTCATTTTCATTTCCATCCTTTTCAAAACCATGTCATTACTTACATGTTCAGTCCATGGTATCTTCAGCATCCTTCTGTAGAACCACATTTTGGTTGCTTCAAGTCTTATTTCTTCTTCTTCTTTGGTGCGATTGTCCAGCATTCACTGCCATATTGAAGGACAGACATCACATAAAACATTTGAAAATGTTCTACGAATACTGTTTTCTTTCGAGAAACAATGCTGTTTCAGTATATAATCTAGATTTTGGCATCTAGTATGTGCTAGTGACATTTTTGTGAATTTTTAAAACATAAGAAATAAATACAAAACAAATTCATTATCAATTGGAATCAAGTTTTACAATCTTGCTGAAATTCAAATAAGTTTGTCTTCATGTATAACTAAGCAGAAAGTGATATATTGATGAGCTTTGTTAAAACTTAAACCTATTAATTTAAAATTTGCTTTGTTTGCTTTTTCATTATGAAAACAGATTAGTTCATGTAATTGAAACATCCTAAGAATATAAAAAAAATTATGACAATTTTTCATATTTGTGATACACAGTCATTGAAACACAACAGTATTCAAAACAACCTGAAGAGAAAAGAGGAACTGAATACTCAATGAAGATAGCTTTGTACCAAAGGTTATCTTAATCTGACAAGTAACTAAAGAACTTATCTTTAATATCTCATCTTATTTCTAGTTTATGAGATAATAAAGATGCTTTCTATTTATTTAGTGTTTAAGAATGTATATTCAATAGAAAACATTTGATGATTCTAATAACATTATTTTCTTAAGATTATTTATTATATCTACTAAATGTTTTCATCCATTATGTATATATTTCAAAGCATTTATTATAGCATTTTCCATGGCTCTGCTCAAAATTTGTTAAGTTGAGGTGCTGACAAGTTTTCAGCCTAACTAAATGATTAGAATTTGGTTTGTTGATTTTGTTTAGCGGCATATCAACATCTATGGGTTATTCAATACTGGAATCTAAATATTTTGAATGCAATAGTATACCTTCAACTATAGATAAAATGTATTGTTGGTAATTCTACAATAATTAATTACTGGTGACAATTTTGCTACAAATATGTACTGTTGGTAATCTTTTTTTATATAAAAATGTATTGCTGGTATCTTTAGTATAAAATGTATTTTTATACTTTCATAGGGTTTCATTTATGGTTGGGGTTCACTATTTGCCCATAGCTGGGACCCTAACAAGTGCTACCACTCCGTCAGAATTTTGAGGAGAATCCCTTTTTAGACATGCCAAGAACTTTTCAGCATCCATTTATTTAGTAATATAGGTTTTCCTGTTTGATTATTGATAAACTTTTCTTTCAAATATGAAATAATCAAAAACTGTTTCAATCAGTGTCATGCAACTATTTTAATTTTCAAACAATAATAGGCGTGTCTGGATTTGTTAAATGAAGCATTTAATTATTAATTTTGTTAAAAAGTTACCTTTCATCCCATTGTTACTTTTTATTTCAGCAACAATCATAAGATGAAAACTAAACTAGTCAAAATGAAAAATAGAAATACAGCAGTTTGGAAAAGTCTTTCAAAATATTGTCTCTTGAGTAGTGCATACCATCATACTGTTAAGCCACTTCTTATACAGATTCAAAACTTTAGTATGAAATTTTTGTAATATAAATAAATTAGTACATTAGAAGTGATTTGTAATGATAACTTTTCAAATAACCAATATTAATGCTTATTTATAAACTTTTAATAAACTAGATTAAATTATTTTTCTTGTACACCAAAGTTTATAAAACTAAACAAGGTATTTATTATAAAGTCAGGTTAAGCATTTTAATCTTGCAAAGTGGTACAAGAAAATTTTATTCTCATTGGATCTATAAATTGAACATTATGCCAAAGTTTGTCCAGCAAATATTGCTAATGAAATCGAATAAATAGTATCTATTGACGAAATGCCAGGAAAGAAAGAAAAATCAGGTATTATATAAAATAATCTATTATGCATTCATTTGTTTAGTGTTCCTTGGTCCTAAATTTGAGTGTTATCTTACAATCAGAGATAAATACAAAAATTTCTCTTTAACACAAAAACTTTTAATTCTGCCTCTTTTTATTTTCTTATATTACTTTTAAATTAGGTTTTATTTTTAATCTCAATTATTCTTTCTAAACCTTTGTTAGTCTATGTAAATAATAATTTTTCCCTTTAACAAACACAATTAGAGAACATAATTGTTTATAACTTTACAAAATATTAATCTATTGTCATTACTTTATATATATATATATATATATATATATATATATATATATATTTGCAATTTACACATTACTCTTCAATTCTCTTAAATGAGTTCTCCTAGTGGCTGGTGTGTATATAAAATGCACATATATATAATATGCTAAAATTTCCTACTCTCTCAGCCATGCACCAATAGCCTAGGGAATAGACACTCTGACTGACACCAAATCCATCAAGTTTCGATCCGGCTTGAAGCAATTGGTTGTCTAGCCACACTGATAAGATGTGATATAGCAAAACAGGCTTTTATATGGATGACTGATATATACATACACACACACACACACACACACACACACACACACACACACACACACACACATATATATATATATATACAATAATCCACAAACAAGTCTGTTTTGGTATATCACAGCTGGTCAGTGTGGCTAGACAACCAATTGCCTCAAGCTAAGATTCAAACTTAACTGATACAGTCAAATTTGAAATCAGATGTACAACTATAAACACTTATTTAACATAAACAGAATGGTAAAGCAAAAAGGAAAACTTTTAGCTATTAAACAAAAACACTGAATAAAATCTTATTCCTGTGATTTTATGAGTTAGTGGTAGAATTTAATTACTATTATTATCACTTATTATTTATTATTAAATATCTGCAGGTGCCAGCAAGTTCATCCACAGTGATAATAATTTTAGTGTGAATTGAAATTAAATTGAAGCTATAAATCAACTCATAAACATATTTTATTGCTTAAGTTTGCTATTATATTGTTGGCACTTGAAGTCAGATTTCATAATTAACCTCTGGCAGTCAACAAGTTAATAAAACACCATAGTTAGCATATAAATATCAAGATATTGTTTTAAGCTTTATTCATTATTATACAAAGACAGATAACAAAGAATCAAGGTGAGGAAGATTGTGTTGCATCAATCACCTAAATGGAGAAAACTAGTTTAACTTGATTCATGGCCTTTATTTTTGATACTGAGAAAGATATCTCAACCACAAGGCAGGTCTACAGTAAAATTTAAAAAGTGATTTATGGCTTGTTTAAAGATACTGTGTTGTCTAAAATTAAATGCTTTTTATGATTATTAGCTAAAATTATCTAGTCAGTTATAGTTTCATGTCAATTTACAAAAAAAAAAAAAAAGAAAGAAAAAGGGAAATATATCATGGAACTGTTCAATATCACTAAAAAAGACTCTCAAATTAAAAAGACAAACATATTCAATTGCACTTACAAAAAAAGCATTTCCATTTATTAATTTTTGTGATTAATACTAAAGCTACTAATTGCATTTTTGTGTTATCTGCTTAAAGAATGTTTACCGAAGTGTTTATCACTCAGGATTACATATAAATATCATTTAGCTTAAGAAACTTATTCATTTGCTATACATTAATTGTTAGAAAGCTGATCTTATAAGCCATTGATAGTGAGTTCAATTGTTCACAATTAGTTTCATTTGATTTATCACCCAGTTCCTCTTTTTTCAACTTTGTCCTTCTGATTATCACTTTTCCCACCTCATTCCTCTCTCCTTAGTCTTTTCTTTTTTCTTCACATCTTCCAATTGTTCTATATAGTTTCACTTATTCACTCACTCACTGTTACCCATTCCTATTTATTGAATTCCTCTCTCCTTTCTTCATTGTTTTCTGACAATGATTCACTAATCTGTTTTCACTCATGTGCTTCTGTTTCATTCTTTCTTTTTTCCCTTCATTCTTCACTAACCAATTTTAAAATTCTTCTGTAACTTATAGTTTTTCTCGCTCTTACTGCTCCTCTTATTATCTTCTCACCTTGCTTTCTTTTCACTCTCTTTTAGTTTTCTTTCCTTTGCACTTTAATCTTTTTTGCCAGTCTTATTATCTTCTAATCTTTTGTCTACCTCTTTATTCACTCACCTTGTCTTTTTCTGTCAACTATTTCTAAGTAATTCTACTTTCTCTTCCTTACCCTCTTTCTCTTTAATTTTTTTGATGAATCTCAATTCCACTGTTTATCCCTTTTAGTTGACAATTTCTAACATTCTCTCATTTTCTGCTTATTCTAATTAAATCCATTCTTTCTTCTCCTCTGCATTTTTAACTATAGTTTTTTCTATTTTCTTACCTTTTTCATTTTTTCTTCTATATTCTTGAGTCCAATTCTTTTCTATTTTGTGTTCAGTTTTCATTTGCTTGCTCTTCAATACTTTTTCCTATTCTTCTTTTCATGGAATAATTCCTACTATTTTCACATCATCATGTTTTAATATAGATAGATAGATAGCTTTCTGTTCTTTTTCTTACAACTTGATTTTATCTTTCACTCTTTTTCTTCTTCACTGTTATTAAAAACCTATAGATTGATGTAACTCTCTTCTCTTTGCTGTCTACAAATTTCGCAGTTCAGTGTGAAATCTAATTTTGACCAATAGAAAAAAGGATTGAACCCATACTGAAAGAAATAGATGAAGCCAAATTTTGTGATCCAGTGTGAATTATTTTCTAACCAATGAAAGGGAGAAATTTACAAAACTGAGAGAAGTTAACAAGCCTGTGTGAAAAAATCTTTTGCTATATATAGAAAAAGAAAGTGAGATCAGTCAGATGGAAGCAAAGATCAGATAGAACACATAAGGGATAAATTTCAAGCCACTGAACTGGACATGTCTCATGAATATACATTCGTTCTCCCTTTCCTTCTTGCGTGCTATTTTCCTTTATCTCTTCTTCATCCTCATCATTCTCGCCATCAACAAAGAAGAAGAAGACAACAACAACAATATGATGCTTCAACTGACTCCTAAAATCCTAAAAATTAACATTGATAAGCACAATTTTTCTTTATTGCTTTACCTTCCTTTTCACTTTCTTGCTGTCTGATAAAAGAAAGAAAGGAACACAGACTTTATTACTACTCTGCTAATCTTTTCTGCATACACACATTTTGCTACAACTATAAACTCTGGATTCATTTAACTCTGTACTACACTTTCTCTTTGAACATTTACACAGTCTATTTGTTCTGTAAATAAACTTCCATTTAAGCATACAAATGAAACACTTTTATTCTTTCCAACCGGATGATGATAATCCTAACTTGTGGGGAGTTCAGTTATGTCTGGCACAAGACAAATTTAATAAAAATGAACGTGCTCCCTATAAGATAATAGATGAGATCTATGAAATTTGAATAATCAGTTTTGAAGAGAAGTTGCTTCTTTTATATTCTGGCTACAGAATTATTTTTTGTGTGTATCTATGTCAACAGTGGAGAAATTCACTGATTGGTCAATTCTATTGGTTAGTAAAGCTGTCATAAAGCTAACATCCCTGGTTTCTATCCATCTATCTCAGTTTTTTCCATCCATTGGTTTAGGCCCAAAAACCTATTTAGTAGTTGGAGTGGTTGCAACATTTGTCACTGTGGTTGATATATAAATACAGATTCAAACCAGGATTTCTGATGTTAATTTACGAATCATACAGGCTTTTTGAAAGACTGACACAATACAATCGTCATTCTAACAAACAGTCAATACATTTGTGTACTTGTAAGATCTTTCAGAGTGAAAATATTCATCTTGTTTGATCATTTGATATCATTAAATCACTCTCACTGCACATATATCTTTTTTTTTATTTTGCTTTCTCCACCTCACTCTCTTTCACACAAACATTTTCTTTTTGTCCTTTTCTTTCTAATATCTTACTTCTCTTTCTTCCTTTTTCTCCTTTCTGCCATGTTTTTTCTGGCTTCTCTTCCTTTTTCATACAAATTATATTTTTCCTTCTATTTTTTTCTTTCTTCTCTTCTTATTTTGTGGCCACACCTGACAGATTGATCATTTCATAAAAAAAAAAAACAACCAGATATGCAATTAAACTGTAACAATGCAAAATGCAGCACTAAATCCAAACAGCAATAATAGCAAAGTAATAGACTAAACAAAAGGCAATCAATATCTACTCAAGTGACAGGTACATACCAATCAACTTAAATGCTACCAAATTTTCCCATAGTAATTCATTAATCTTTTATCTAGACACAACCCAACAAATATACATTATTAAAAAAAACAAAAAACATATGCTATTTTTTTCTGACAAAGGTATTCATTAAGGGAAATATCATGGTGTAACAAAAAAGAAAAAATTCCAAATGTCACATAACAGGATTTCTATTCTTTTTATCCTAAGTTCAAGGTATGGTGAGGGTTTGAGAATATATTTTCTTCATCATTATTATTTTCTTTTTTTAGTTGGTGATAGCTACTAGATCTACAGCTTCAAGATACACTGACATGGAATATAAATTCAACAGAAAGCTAGGCCACAATTTTGAAACTTTCACAATCTTCATATTCAAGGGATTAAAAGCTCATTGAGTAAAACAGTGATAGAAATGTGAATTTAATATACTTCTCAACCTACTCACCCTTAATGACACTATTAAAGGAAATGAATTGAGCTCAATCACATGTAGATAAATGGGTGCATGAGTGTAAAGGCACATATATTTTTCATTTGCAAAATAGAGGAAGATTACATTACACCCCAACATTAACAGTATATACAAAGTGACAGCATTGACAATAGATATAATAATAATCATATGTAAGTAAAATAAAGATGTTTATTTATATTCTATGTTAATAAAGCTTTGAATGAAGATATAGATCTAATAACTAAAACAAACTAAAACAAACAAACAATAATAATAATGATGATGATTATGATGATACTTAATGTACTTTCCTGCCAAGAAAAAGCTTATTCATGTCTATCAATAAACATTTTTTTCTTAATAATGCAGCTTTTTTTTTAAATTAAAAATAACATTTAACTCCTTACCCTACAATTGGGCCCTTCATTTGTTTGGGATATCATATATACCTACTTATTCTCTCTTTCATAAAGAGAGAGAGCATATTATTACTACCTCTCTCCATCTGTACCACCTTATAAAAATGTTCTAATTAATTGGTACTATATGAGATTGTTTATATCCATATGGAAATATAAAAAGGAAACAGAATAATGAGAAATGAAGCATTAATAAATAATAAACTTTATTTTGGTCAGTGCATATATCTGTGTGTGTGCATGTGTGTGAATTGTTGGCACTGTCTGTCTTGGGAGAGATTGGTGTTCTCTACCTCAGATCAATCTGTTGCTGAGTTGCAGTGTCTTCTGTGACTGTACAGACCTATCCTGGATCGGCAATTGCCATAGGTGTATGTGGTGCCTGGTTCTGAAAGCACTGATGCAGCCTTCTGCTATCTGCATTCTCTCCTCTCCTTCCACTGCTGGTCTTTCCTCTCCTCACTTCTCTTGAAGCATACCTTCACAGCACTTCTCCATCTGCTGCAATCTTCAGCCACTAACTGCCAGCCTGCTTGGTTAATACCATCTGCCCTCATGTCTCACTTGCAAACATCCTTGTAGCATAGAACAGGTTTTCCTGCAGGTCTGGAGCTGGTGGTATGCTTGTCAAATAGAATGTCTTTGGGGATCCTCCCATTATCCATTCACCTGGTGTGGCCTAGCCACCAGAGTCAATGCTGCGTGAATATGCTTAGGATGTCCACCTGATCAAGGACAATCTTATTTGAGACAAAGTCCTTCCAGGTAATTCCCAGGATTCTTCTGAGGTTGCACAGGTGGAATGTGTTGAGCCTGTGTTCTTGCTGGGAGTAGAGGGTCCATGATTTGCTGCTGTAGAACAGCATGCTGAGGACACAGGCCCAGTACACCATCATCTTGGTGTTGGTGGTCAGCTTCTTGTTGTCCCACACACTCTTTGCCAAGTGAGCCATGGCTGTTGCCACCTTGCTGATATGTTTGTAGAGTTTGGCATCCAGGGAGAGGTTGCTAAAGATGGTGGAGCCAAGGTATGTGAAGTCCTTGATGACCTTGGGGATGTAATTGCCAATGGTGATGTTTGTGGTACTGCTTACATCTTAGCCCAGATTGTTTGTCTTTTTTAAGCTGATGGTCAAGCCAAACTCCCTGCATGCATGCACAAAGCAGCTGATGAATTGCTGCAATTCATTTGGTCTTAGCTCAGATGCAGGCAAGTTTGAAGAGGCTGTTGTCGCTTCTGGTGAGTAGGTACATCAATCCTCTGCCTAGCTGAAGGTGTAGGACAACAGCAGAGAGAAGAACATGCTGAAGAGTGTCAGAGCAAGTACACACTCCTGTTCCCTCCACCCCCCGCTCTTGATTGGGAAAAGGCATCATACTGTACAGTGCCCTGTATATCTTCATGAAAAGATGTGATCATCCTCAGGAGCTTAGGGGTACATCCAATCTTCTGTAGCAGAGGTGTGTGCATGTTTTTTTTTTGTGTGTGTGTGTGTGTGTGCACATCATATTTCCCTGACGATCCATTCAGGTGAAAGCCAGGTAGACTCGTCTGGTTCATTAGGTGCTATTTAGTTTGCGCTACCTTTATATTGAGCACTTTCTGTTAGATGATTACTTGTGTTGGGTTTTTTCTTTGGGCTTCGTGCTGATTTCAGTCCAAACACTTTTGACTGACTTTCATGCCTTAAACTCTTTCTTTTTTTACAACCATTTTTTTCCTTCATTTGATAGTTCTCGAGGAAGGATTTCGAGACGAGTATAATTATAATCTCATTTATACACACATTATATATATATATATATATATATATATATATATATATATATATATGATGTATATAAGCATGTGCATTTCTAATTATACAATCCAGAGTATGACAATAAACTATATCCAAGAGCAAGGCCTTTGACTGGGAGGTTTTAAGAAGTGGGGAGCCACCTCTTAATTGCTGTTGTTCTTCTGACCCAGGGTAGTACCACCTGCTAGGGTCTCATGGGTAAATAGTGAATACCCAAACTTGGATCAAAACATGAAAATATAAAAATACATTACAAAGATTTACCAGCAATACATTTTCATAGTAAAAAAATATTAAAAATAATAGCAGCAATACATATTTGGAAAAAAATATTGTCAAAGCTCACAAGAAAATAAAATTTTGGTATTAAATGACCCACAAGGAGTTGATATGTTATTAAATAAACAAACCAACTTCTAATTATAATAAGATTAGGTTTATGACTCACCAACTTTAACACAATCATATAGCATCAATTTTAAAACAAATGTCTCTCAAATTTTTCTAATATCCCAAAAATATTAATTAAAACGTTTTTTAATACCATTTTTTTTATGTAAACTAACCAACTAAGGAAACTACAATATTTCCTACAGAAGGTATCAAAGGAAAGAGAGAAAAAGGACTAAACATAAACTACAAGAAAGCTGAATGCATGGTCATCAGTAAAAAGAGGAACCCAAAATGCCAATTACAGGCCAGGGATACTAAAATCAAGCAGGTACAGAAATTTAAATATTGGGAAGTGTTTTATCAGAGGATGGAAAGTACGACACTGAGATCCAAAGGTGTATGCCTGAGACATATTCCAAAAGCTAAGCAGAGTATTGAGAGATAGAAAAGTTTTGTTGCAAGGAAAGAAAAGACTTCTGGACTGTTATGTGATGTGTGTCCTTCATATAGAAGAACAGAAGACATGACCACATAAAATGCTGAACAATCTCATCAAAGATGAAGGAAAGACTTAAAGTAACTGAAGGATGCTGAGGACAGCATGGACCAAACATGTGAGCAATGACAAGATTTTGGAGAGGATAAAAATGAAAAGGAAACTTATATCTAACATCAGACAGAGACAGCTGAAGTCCCTGAGACATGTAATAAGGAAGGTGGGCATAGAGAATTTGATACTCACAACAGATAGAGGGAAAGAGTGGGTAAAGTAATGTGTGACATACTTGATGGGGTTAAGCAAGTGGATGGCAGACAAGGGTTTGGGAAAAATAACAAGAGAAAAGGTGTTAAGAGCAATAAGGGATAGAGGATTGTGGTAGGCCATGATTGGCTATGTCCTGAAGGGACACAGCACATAGAAAAAAAAGAACCAACCAACCAAGGCCAACTACAACTGGGATCACAGAATCATTCCACAATTCTTTCATTAGCTTCATATAGTATATGCTTTGCCAGGGCTATATACAGTTTTTGAATTCAGAATTGTCCTTTTCCTAGACTGGTTGTCTAATCTGTTCTTCTATTTACCTTATAGCTGAGGAGGAGAAGATGGATTCATACCTTTCTTGAGGTTATGTAGACGTAAGAGAATGTAACAAATGTCTGGAATTTGAACTTAGCTCTTCAAGTTCTCTTTCTGAACCACTATACATTACACCACCTACACATTCATTACATTTTAATGTAAAAGTTAGTTGTGATTATTCATAAGAAACTCACTTTAATATGATTTGGTCTTGATAATTAATCCCTTTGAAAGCAACAGTTTACAGTCCATTTATTTCTTTTTTTTTAAAATCTGGTAACACATTTTGGTAAAATGTATAGAGACATAGAATGCAAAACAAATGCATCTGCATTATTTTTATATACAAAGTAAAAGTTTTGAATGACTAAAAACAAAAAACAGAGTGAATAAGACTCTTCAATGGTAGCCATGATAAAAATATCAATATTCTGAAAAATACAGTCTTTTATGTCATTTCAATTTCCTTCTTTTTACATTGTTGTCTCTGGCTGATGCAGACACACAGATAGATTTTTATAGTTCTAGCAGACTATTGAAGGTATAGCAAGTTTAATCTTCATTAAGTGCTTTGTTATTGCAGCCTTGAGCCAGACTAAGATAAACTTAGTAAAAAAGATGTTTTATCTAAGAACAATAGTTAGTTTTACAGGATTTGGTTATTAATTGAGGTTTGACTTTTTCTGACCCTGAGCCATACCTTGTTTCATTAAAAGTCAGTCCCTTTGTCATGGATATAAACTTTAGAAATATTCAAAGTTTCTTTCCATGACAAGGGAGCTGATTTTTAATGAAACATTTGGACAGTTTATCCTGGGATGTGTGTTGTGGTGCAGAGAATATCAGCTCGGAACAAGAAATCAGGGAGCCGAGTTCGAATTCCAGTTGAATTCCTTGCATTCACTTACACACAAATACCCTTGGAAAAGGTAATCTGTCTCTTCCCTCCAATTATGGGTTAAGTAACAGGATGGATTGGGTTTTATAGCAACCAATCTACCACAGAAAGTAATGGCAACCTACTGCGGGATAATCTTATGCCCAGTCATGTCTCTTTTGAGACATGATTGCCCAAGTGTGTATCACATATGGCACTTAACTGACTGATCCTGGGAACCTGTAAACTGTTCAATTTTTTTTTTTTTTTTACAGTGAAACTTTGTTTACAGAGAATTATTTAATTTAAGCATTCATTTGTAATGTTGATATACTTTAGGTATATATTAATTCATTATATATTCAATATGTACATAAGCACCTACCATAGAACTTTATTAAATTAACAGGTCTTGTAAGCCATTGTTGGTGAGGTTAAGAGATCACTGAGAACTTCTCTATTTTCACCTTGTATCAGATAAGCTTAGTTAATATCTACACATTATGATTTTCAAAACTGACTTTTAGCATAAAGAATTTTCATTTTTTCATATAACCTAAAATTTCACACTCTCAGGGCAGTGACTCACACATTACAATAAAAAAGAGGATAAAACTTGAAATAAATTTTACATCAGCTGCATATTTATTTCTAAGAAATTGTTATAGTTCAACTGTAGAGTTAATGTTATTCATAGATTATTTTTAATTTGTGCTGACTTCAGTGTTTTGAACATTATTTTAATAAACATTGCTGAAAGAATGTAACTGAACCGAAATGCATTCTTTAAGTCATGACATTATAATAAAAGCACAGAGAGGTCCATAAGAATTATTGGCAGCATATAAAAACCTGATACAGCTGCTTTGGCATGATCTATCATATTACATCTGAAGATGTGATCTCCAACAATATTCTTCTACAGTAAAAATGAAACAATCAGCTGTTAGGTTTTCCTGTGTCCTAACAAGAGTTACTGGGCTGTGACAAAACTATTTTAGGTTATTAACATAGAAAAAATTTTAAAAATATGCAAATATAAGTAACATTTCTTATACAAAACATCTTGATGACCTAGTGGCTTGACGAAAAAGAAATTTTGCACTCATTTGAAAAATAGAAGCAAGGTCAAGCATTGAAATAAATCCTTAATAACTTTTTAAAAATGAGTAACTATAGATGCATGCTAAAAAAAATACACAGATATATATGTGCACATGTAGACCAGCACAACGATACTCAAAATTTTGGGGAATGTCCATGCCAAAAAAATTACCTAGCCTAATATGATTATGTGAACATTGTTCAAAAACAATTATTGGAATTGTAAACTGTTTGAATGAAAATTAATCAAAAGGACAATTATACAAAATGATAATTATTCAAAATTCTTTATTGCAATAAAAATGTAAATATTAAGAAATACAAAAATGATAATTATTCAAAATAAAAATATCATTAATAAATCAATTTATTAAGAAAAAATATTTATAACCTTAAAGTATTACTACTGCATGGAAATAGTCAACTACTGAAGATAACTCGTTAAAGGATGCCACTAATTTTTAAGTTTACTATATACATCACAGTAATTTTTGGTACTCTTGATATTTTGGCAACTTGTTTTTAATTTTACAATATAAATTTCTTGCAAGTCCTGTTCTCTTTTAAGAGTGTCTAAGAATTTCCATATTGAGGGATGATGGGACACTTGTTTCAAAAACGCCTTATGCTATCCTTCAGGGGCATTATTAGATCTAGGTAAATCAGCATTGACTCTCTCAAAGTAAAACCACATATGTATTTCAAACATAGGTACTTTGAATAATTATCATTTAGTATAATTGCAGTTTTTTTTTTTTTTAATCTTTTCACCCCAAGCAAGGCATTCCACTGCCACTATTGTGCTTGGGGCTACATAGGGGAAGGTAAATAGAAAGAGTGGTTAGATATAGGAAATGTCAGAAGGGGGGTGATAGGTAGTTGGGAGGATGGGAAGAGTGTTTGAAAGAATGGAAGCGAGTTATTGTGTTAGGAGGTGTCTATTGACCTTACATTTAAACTCTTGGAGATTGTAGCTGTCGGGGAAGCAGTCATGTGGAAGGGAATTCCACAGTCGGGAAGTACGAGAAAAGAAACTGTTGGAGTAGAAGTTGCGGTTGCATTTTATTGGTTTCACTGTAAAAGTGTGGGATCTAGTTGCTAATCTAGTATCTCGTGCAAATTCGAACCTAGGGGGCACCAGTGATCTAAGTTCACAGAGCAGAAGCCATGGAAGTATTTATAGAAGAGACACAGGGAAGCCACGTTGTGCCGGTGAGAGAGAGACTGCAGGCGGTCTGCCAAGTCAGTATCGATCACATTACAGACCCTCCACTGTACCTTGTCGAGAAGCCCAAGGAGAATAGCAGGGGCACCTGACCAGATATGGCAACAGTATTCAATGCACGGGCGGATGGTAGATTTATAAATGTGCAGGATAGATTCAGATGGAAAAAACCTCCGGGCCCTGCACAGAGAACCGATTTTCATAGCAGCGGATTTAGCAATTGATTCGATATAGTCATTCCACTTAAGGTCCGCTGAAAGTGTGAGACCAAGGAGGCGCAGTGTTTTACTCTCTGGGAGGTAAGCCTGGTCCATACTAATGGGAGGTAGGTGCGGTTGTCTATGATGGTTAACTGATAGTAGCTTCGTTTTAGAAGCATTAAAATTTACAAGCCATTTCTTACCCCAGTCCACTACGGATTGGAGGTCCTTTCCAAGCTCAGCTGCAAGGTTAGCTTTGTCACCCACACCAGATTTTTGATCGAGGCGAGAGTAAACTGTGGTGTCATCAGTGTACATACCTACTTGGGATATTATGGTATCGGGGAGATCATTAATGTAGATCAGAAAGAGCATAGGACCTAGGATAGAGCCTTGAGGGACACCCACGTTCATATGGTAGCTATGGGAGGCATGTCCGTTTAATACCACTTTCAATGTGCGGTTAGATAGGAATGACTGGATTAGTTCAAACAATTGTCCAGCTATACCATAGCTCTGCAGTTTGCATAGAAGGCCAGCATGCCAAACTCTGTCGAACGCTTTAGAGATATCCAAGGTGACAGTTCGGGCTTTGCCATTCCTGAGGAGAGTTCAGGGGCACATTTCTTTAAGCCTATGATTGGGATTCCGTCCCCTCCACTCGCTTTGTGGGGGTCAAGTTTTGAGATTATCTTAGAGACAAGCGAGGGTGTAATGTGGACATCATTCAGTTGAGCCTCAGTTCTAGGTAAGAAGTCAGGTGTAAAAATCCCAGACGAGTCCAGACTCGAATTGTTCAAGAATCTCCGTGCAAAGCATTCAGCCTTGTCCACTGAGGAGGTGAGGACCTCAAAATTAATGATTAGTGGGGGTATTGTGGACTTGCTCTTGTTAAGTACTCTTTTACAGAGTCGCCAGTAGTCTTTGGCGCCGAACTTAGCGAATGCTATGCGTTGTTTCATTCTGGCAGCAAACAACGTCTTAGCTTCGTTAAGTATCTTTTTACACTTATTATGAGCTGAAGTGAAAAGGCGCCTGTTTTGGTCCGACAAGTAGCTACGGTAGAGTCGGAAGAAATGATTCCGGTGGGCAATGGCGGCTGAGCAAGTGGACGAGAACCATGGAGACAAATGAGACTTAAGCAGAAATTTCCTGGCAGGGATGAAGGCATCAATGCCAGCCTTAACCAAGGAGGAGACCTCGGATGCACATTCTTTGATGGGAAGACTAAAAACATTGTTCCATGGGACGTCACAGAGGAAGTCTTGGAACGAATCCCAGTCTGCCACACACACACAAGCAAAAGAACCCAGTTATGTTTGTCAGATAACTTTTGTGACTATATCACTCCTTACATCTTGCCACTTAACACCCAAGACTTTAAGCCCCTTGATTATTATATGTAGGGTATTTACCAACTTATACAAGGAGACCATCTAGAAGAGATGCAGGAGATTCTAAAGTTATCTAGAGGTCATGATTGAAGCCAATGGCGATTTTATTGAATAAATTTACTCTTTAGTATTTCAAGATATTTTTATGTAATTTTGGTAAATAAATGTGATGTCAGTTCTATTTTCCTTTTTGTGTAATTGAGATGACATTTTCTCTATTGCTCCCTATATATATATATATATATATATATATATATATATATATAACATTTCTCTTGATAACATTCATCAGAGGACAAAATGCCTCAGCTAAGATAAGTTTGTCTTTTTGTCTTTATTCCTTTACATAAATGCATGCTGATTAAAAACTCTCAACCAGGGAGCCCATTCTGTTGTTTAATCATTTGATCAGATTTTAAGAAGTGTGTCAGGCTGAGAATTTTTCAGCAAGCCACACACACGCACACACACGCACACACACACACACACACACAGAGTGTAGGAGAAAGGGAAATATATATGGTATCTTTATTATTGCAAATAAGTATTTTCAAATTAATATAAAAACATATGTTTGGTATTTAAATGAAGAATTTTCTCAAGTGTTCACATTGATAATATAATCTTTATTTTGACACCTTATATACATATATACACTAGCATGGCTGGTGATATTATAACCAGGTCATTATGGTTATATTATGTGTTATTGTATTATATATCCTGATTGTGAGTTCTCTGACCTGAAATCATTCCTTGCAGTATATTCATTGTAGATTATGCTAAAATGCAAAATATATTCAAGAACTTATATTATAAAATATAATATTTATGAAAAAAGGACTTCTTCATTGTATTCCAACCATAAAACTTACTGACCATTTTACCAACATACATCTCCAAATCAGAGCAAATTTCTAAGAATGACAATAGAAAACAAAAAGGAAAATAGTGAGTAATTTATTTTCATAGTATTGATATAGACTATTACTTATTCATGTTGATGTATTTTTATACATATGTACACATATTTCAGTAGATAAATTGATACTTCTGTGATTGTTATACATGTGTAGTGAATGTGCAATAATAATAACTATCTTTAACCAATCCCTTCAAATTTGGAGGACTGTGGAAAAAGACAGGAATTTCTGAGCATATGTGAAATTTTCTTTGGACCAATGAAAACTTTCCCTTTACAAAGATTACCCAGCAAGCTGAGAAAATGACAGAAATAAATTTGCAAGCATATGTGAAATTGTTTTTTTTTTTTTTTTTTTTAATCATATCACCCTGAGCAAGGCGGTAATGCCACTGATGTGCAGGGGGCTACGTAAGAGTGAAAAGATTGAAAAAGAGAAAGCCAGAAACCACATCCTAGACAGTGAACAAGGGATGAGCCTCTTCACCTGTTCAATAGACGTGGGTGGAAACCTTGCCTCCACAGAAATGATCATGAAGGAAGAAAAAAATAACAAGCCTTTGCAAAATTCTTTTTGATATAAGATGAGAAAAATTAAATTAATAGGAGAAGCATGTTCAAAGCCATGTGAAAATTTTCATTTTTTTGCACTTTGTCCAGCATTGAAGTTTATGCCAGTGTCAAATTACTTGCCAATTATATTATCAGCTTTAAACCAAGCACACACCACTTCAAAGAACTTTCTTTCAACAATCTTAGAAATCTAAGTATTTCAAACTATCTACTTTTGAATGCATGCAATTGTATATCACTTTTGTGAGCAACAAACTCTCTTAGCTTTGTTTTAAACATTTTTAAATATTATTTTCCATCAGATCTTTTAATTTGTTGTATGAACATTTTCTCTTTATAATTTGTTAAAACTACATACTTTAAAAATTTCTTATTTATTTTCCTGAAATGAGCTACTGATACAACTTCAAGTGTGTAAATTCATAAATAATCTTTTTTATTTTCTTTTGTTAAAATTACCTGTTTCTTTGTGATTATCATCCCCCATTAATATTCTTTATGTGGGTAAATCAACTGTTCATTTTAATCCCTAAGCCCACACCTCTTTACATGATATAAACAAATGGTATTTGCCTCAATGCACATCTTGCTTCCCTTTTCAAATTTTGTATGAGAAAGCTTGTGTCTGCAGAGAAATTATTTCTGTACAGTTGTTTTTTTATTTCATATGCATTCATTGTATTTATAGGTTCATAAAATTTGTAACAGGTATAGAGAATACATGTACATATCTCTACAAAAGATGTAAAATGGATTTTCTGTTTGTATTCTTTGATACAAATATCTTCAACACAAAAATTTTCAGAAAATTTTGAACTACTTGTTTCATAAAAAAAGATAATTCTGATATTTAAAATTATAATGTATAAATATCAAATTTAATCAACATGATACCATTGTTTTATTATTTCAAATTTATAACATTTTTTATTATTTAACAATCAATTATTCTTTCCAGTTCTATATCAGACAGAAAATGACAAAACCATATACAAAAATGTTATTAACAACATTATGGTGTTGTTTGATTAAAATATTACAACTGCTTTATATTTTTTCATTGCTTTCTCATGACTTAGAACTCTTGAGTTATCTCCCTTGCAATAGCATCGTATTCTTGAGCTATACTTTAAAAATTATTTTTACAATTTTATAAATGTCAACACATTTTCCCTACAGCTTATCGGCTAATGTGTGGAGATGGTAGGCCTATGCCACACTGCAATAATCCTTGCCATGGTGCCTATTGTCCTGCTTTCCCAAATGCCAGATGTGTGTAAGTATCAAGTTTAAGATCAGTTTCTACTTGCTCAGATCAAGTGATAAGGAAGATCCCGGTATCATTTAAAAAATTGTTACTCTTAGGGATATAAAGACATATTTGGGTTTTTAGTTTCTGTTATAAATTGGTAATATTGAATATTATCTTGTGTAGGTATTTTTCTTAGTATTTAAAAAAATATTTAGTTTTGTTGAGATACTATATTGCTTGTTTGATTCATTTTTGTTATTATTTTGGTAAAAACACAATGTTACAGTATTTTACTAACAATGATCTGGTTCATTAAATTTACCCTGTCGTGATTTTGTATACTCAAATATTATGTCACTGGCATTTGAAAAGAATAAGTTATTCTATTCTATATTTCACTTATTCTACTCATCTTTGTTTATGCTAAGCCAGATGAAACAGTCACAGATCAGTTTAATTTTTAAATTTCTTTCCAAAAGTCATGTTCATTACATTTCCATATGTTCTAATAACCTTGGGAAAGGTATGAATCTGTCTCTTTTTTCCCCCAGGTATGGGTAAATAACAGGACAGACTGGGTTCTATAGCCTTGGGTGGCAACCGGTCTAGGAAAAGGAAAAAACCCTGAATTCAAAACATATGTAGCTCTGGCAAAGCAAATAATATACAACTAAGGAAAGGATCATTTGCATTGACTTGATGATCCAGACAATGGTCAATTTCTTTAAAGCCAAACCAGATATTTGCTGTGCAGTTAGGTGATGGAATTTTAATTAGTGAAGTGTCTCTTAATGGTCTCCTTGCTATATTTTATAATCCAAATAAGATGGTTTATTAAGTTAAGTTGAACTGTATTTAGTGTGGTTTGAGATATGGCTTCTGTGATAATTTGTTCTTTCCAAAGATGTGTTTAATATAAGTGGAAGAATGAGCAGGGAAATCCAAGTAACAGATTTCTCATGGCAAGTACTCATCCAATTCAATTTGGAGAGAATAAGGGGTTTGTTATCTGCATAGATGTTAAAATGTTGGCTTTCTAGTGTTCTTGTATCATTTAATGGTAGCGGATGTGGTTTTAGGCTCCCTGTAAAAAGTGATGTATTTTTGCTGTGTAATAATGGTTTTTTTTTAACAGCTTTGTGGGTTATTTAAAGTTGAAATATATTTCAGCTTGTAGGAGGTTGCTGACAATATTTGGTGTTCCTAAGTTATCCCTCTTCTAAGTACTAACTGGGCTTGATGTTGGTTAACTTTCACAATCTTTTTTCAGCAAAGTGTTTAATTGAAAAGAATGAAATAGATATAGTTTTACCACAAAATGTCTATTGCTTAATCGCACATAGTATTTTTCAATGTGCATGCTGTTATTAATATTATTTGTTAGAACTATCCTTAAGATAATGTAATTTTGTGCAGTTTTCTATGCTTGTGTCTTTCGACCATTTTGACATGCCTGTTAGGAGTGCATGTATACAAGAACAGTGCAGTATAAATCTTTTGTATTAATTCAATATGTTGATAAATCTTTTACAAGAAGAAATTAATGGTTCTATACAAATTGTGATAATCATTTCTGGTAAGAGTAATTCTTGTGATATCTATTAATTGTCTTAGAAAGGTTAAAATGCATTTGCAATCCATTGTGCTGTAACTGTTCAAAGACTTATCAGAGGCAAATTTTTGATCTCTTCTTCATTTTCTTCTATGTATAAACAAAATCTATTTCATGGAAAATGTCATTGATGAAATACAGAAAAATTTGAAAGGTCATCTGCATGCATTCAAATAGCCCAAAAGTTGTGATGATTGCCATCTTCATAATATCTTTGTCAGCCATTGGAATTTGGTTATAGGCACATATCAGATCCAGTTTCAAAAACATTGTACTGTTTTGGAAAACGGATTTGACATTTTGGTGCCCCCAAAAATAGACAAGAACTGCTTGATGGCCAGATTATTTTTAATTTGGACATCCTTCAAAACTAAGCCTTTGCAATTTTTAGTTATTCTAGAAATAAACGTCTAAACTGTGCATGTACTGGTTTTACTGAGGTGATAATTTTATATATTGCATTGTCTCATGTCTTTGTAGCATGTGATCTTGTTTATAATATGGTAAAATTTTTTAAATAAATCTTTGCCTTGATATTCATTTATAAATAAATAATCATAATTGTAAAAGTGCTTATTGTGATTCTTTTGGTTGATAGAGGTGCTGTACTATTTGATAAACACTACTTTTGGTATCCACAATACTATTTTAGGAGGTGATAAAAATTTTATATAATAGGTCATAAGTAGACTAAAGTTTTTAGATAAGTATTGTTATTAGTAATTTTTTACTAGTTTCATGTTATCACAACACTCGGGTTATTTTCCATTCTAAAATTGTCAAATAATCAAGATTGATTGGAAATAGTTTCTGAAGAAATGTGTACTTGCATCTTGTATCCTTGGAAGCCTGGGGAACAGCTCTTACAAATCTGATAACATTAACCAACTAGGCAAGAGTAAATTTCACTTTGCCTCATTGGTTAAATTCTGTTGACAGCTAAGTAAGACACTGTATTCATCAAATTCTGTAAGGCATCATCTATATCAAACTCAGCAAGGCACTCCTTATATCAAACTCAGTAAGACACCAACTATAGCAAACTCAGTAAGGCATTTTATCAAACTGTTTATATCAAACACAGTAAGACACTATAACAAACATGGTAAGGTCTTTATCAAACTGACTAAGGCACTGTCTACATAAAACTTTTCAAGTCACTGTCTTTATCAAATTCAGTTAGGCATGGTCTTTACCAAACTCAGTAAAGCAATGACTATATCAAACAGGTTAAGGTAAGGGATACAATTTTGCATCTCTTTTTTATTTTTTACCCATTCCACTTTCAGGAACAATCATAAAATATAAAACAACCTCAGCAATGTAATAAAAAGCAAAGATAAAAGGAAGGATAAAAATGAGTCAGACATTATTAATTTCTTTGAGTTTATGATTAAAAGTAGTAAATTCCAGCTAATATTTCTACAAAATTCAACGGCTTATCTGTCAACAAATTTATTCATGTTTTCTCTTTATTGTGAAAACGCTAGAATTATTTTCTTAAAGTAGTTCAGAAAAGTTGATATTTCTTGACCCATCTTTGTTATTTTTTAATATTGTAATCTCAATTGTCTACATTTACCAGGTTTTCTTTTTTTGGTTTTCTACAAACTAGAATTCCAAATAGAAACCAAAAAATACTGGCACTATTTTTTGTACATTTGAATGCACAGGTTCTGCTGGTTTGTTATCTACTATAATAGTTAGCAAGTTCATTTCACAGATAAGTTTGCTAGTAGAGTTATATAGTGTTCTCCTACTAAGACTTTGTGTCAGAGTAACTACCTAAGACTATCATTTCTATTGGTTTGAAATATTGAGGTTTCCTTGTTTTTAAAACAATTGCTCTTATTTTTCATAATAGTAAGTCAGCATTTTTTTGGCTACCAAGGTCCTATTATTTTAGAAAAAAATATGCCATAGGTTGTAAGTAATTTAAAGAAAACTATGACTGAAATATGTACAAGAATCCATGCAATCAATTCATATAATACACTTTTTTTCAGTCGTTAAATCTGTTTATCTTCTATCAATTGGTTTATGCTATCAAGGATCATAGAGCTTGCAAATAAAAAGATACACTGTTTGCAACATAAACTATAATTTTTGCTACTCAGTTTATATGTGAGCTTGAATATCAAAGAAGTTTAAACTTATTTCATTAAAATCTCCCTTTTAAAAATCAGTAATTCTATATGTTCTGAATTTACCATTTATTTTACAGGCCTGACTACTGTGGTGGATGCTATGCCAAGTTTTTTAATGAATATGGAAGCAGAGTTTACTGTCACCAAAGCAGAAATAGCTTCAGAGACAGCTATTACAATAGGTACTTTGACTCTTACTAAGTGATCAACCATGTTTATCAAAGGTCATAGTGTCATGTGACCATAGCTTTTTTTAAATTGCTGCTGCTAATTTCAACATCACTAATCAAAAGGAAATAAAAGATTTTATTTAAATAAAAATTAATATTTTTGTTTTATTTTTCTTTGTAGTCTTCTTTTATGTCCACTGACAAAGCTTAACAATGATATATTAAATGTACCTCTCTCTATATATATACATTTGTTTTAGTTAAATCTAATGTTAATTAGTTATTAAATAAAACAACTTATCATAAGTAAGTATTTGGAGAAATCTAGGTTAAAGAGACTATGGTATAGATGAGGTTGAGAAAATAAATGAGTAAAGGCTAGGTTTTATTAACTATACCATCCTTTTACTTTTGTTGTTGACTCCAATCAATAAGGTTACATATTTTGTTATATGTGAATGATTATCATTTCTGTCATTTTCTATTTTTTGTCTTTGATATGTTCTAGTATAAGTCTTTGTGGTATTCATGTTAATGTTCATTATTATATATGTATTGCTGTGTTCAGGTTTTAAAGAGTTTTTCTTCAATGTATATGTATTTTTAAGTCGAATTCCTTGCATTCACTTATGCACAGATACCCTTGGGAAAGGTATTAATCTGTCTCTTCCCTCCAGTTATGGGTTAAGTAACAGGACGGATTGAGTTCTATAGCCTTGGTTGGCAACCAGTCTACTGCAGAAAGTAATGGCAACCTACTGCGGGATAATCTTCTGCCCAGTCAGTCATGCCTCTTTCGAGACATGATCACCCAAGTGTGTATCCTGTATGGCACTTAATTGTCTGATATGTATACTCATGTAAATATAGCATATTTGTTCCTACATATTTGTGTCTAGTAAAAAGTGGTATCAGGTTGCTGCTTGTGCTATGTTATATTATGTTCTGGGTATTTGAATGTGTGAATTGTACTCTTAAATTCATTCTTTGGTTTTCATATATTCTTTTCGTGAAGATTATTTAAGGCTCATCTTCCTTTGGCTGGTTGGTGAGTTGATTGAATCTTCAATGGTTGCCACAAACTCTACATGCCCAGTTGAAAAACTGAGGCCAACTAAAGAGAGGAAAAAAGGCTATGCATGTTTTTGCTGTTCTTTTTATATTTACTTAACACCTACACATTTCTGCTTTGATTTTGGTAGTTGTTGGGGCACCTTCCCTATTTACACTAATATGGACTCTTCCTAAGACTATATATAGTAGTAGTCATTAGTGGACTACAGTGTGCTAGTGTATCCCAGCAATCTAGTCCTGAGGGTAACATTGCCAAGTCTCACATCTTGTATTATCTCGCATTCTCTTGTATTCGACTAACCATATTGTACGATGTTCTACTAACCTTCACTGTACATATTTCTCTTCAATATATTGTGTTTTCTACTGTATCACTCTGCGTTGTGTATTTATTGGATCTAACCCCAGATCCACAAGTGTGGCGATGAAGTTACAAACAGTCACGCAGAGAAAAAAATACATTCTTAAGTCAGTCGCCACCACAACAGTGGTGACGAAGATTCAAACAGTTACATTCTCAAGTCAGTTACCACCACAACAGTGACAACGAGGTTCCGAACAGGAAAAAAAAAGGAACTCATGGGAAAAACAGCAGTCATGAGAAAGGACTTAAATAGAACTATACATATGGTCGACCACAAACAGTGACGAGAAATTACCAATCACTGCAGTGGCAGAAAAAAAGAATCCTACTACAACTGTAACGAGTCTTACACGGAGGAAAAATACGATAAACAAAAACAAATACCCAGAGGAAAAACAGTGAAAATTTTTTCCCCCTTCAGTAAAATGGAAGATTTCAAAGCAATGATAGTAGAACTGGTGAAACTCCAAACGAGCCAACAAGAACGCAATGAGAAAATACAGCTCGAATTCCAAAAAACCTTAATGGAGCAACAACAACTTAATGAGAAGAGACAACTACAAATACAAGAGCAACAGCAAAAAATGCAGTTTGGATTTTTACAAAAACAGCTGGAATTACAACAGAAAGTTGATGAAAGAAACAATGAACAGCAATAAAAGACACAAGAATCAATCCAACAAGCTATAGTGGCAAAGGGTAAAAATGAAGAAAACGAAAACACATTTGCACAAAATACAATTTGGAACGCAATTGAAAACTTTAATTACAACCTGGATGAGGAAAAAACTTTTGCTCTATATTATAGATGGTACCAGGACTTTTATGAAGTTAATTGTAGCAGCTGGTCGGATAAGAAGAAAGTACGTTTATTCCTTTGCAAAATGGGAACACATGAACACAACAAATTTGTGGATTTGCCAAAGAAAACATGTGAGTTAAAATTTGCTGAAGCCATAAAACTATTAACAGAATTGTTTAACCTGAAGACATCTCCATTCCATAAGAGATGGAAATGTTTAAATTTACAAAAAAAGATGACGAAGACTACACCACTTTCGCATCTGTGGTGAATGGGATGAATTTAGACTAGCAGAACTCACGGCAGATAATTTCAAATGCTTAGTCTTTGTACAAGGTTTGATTGCAAACAAAGATGCAGAAATGAGAAGGAGAATTTTAACAAAATTAGAAAATGAGCAAAATCTAATTCTACAAAAATTAGCTGAATATTGCAAGCAGTGTATAAGCATAAAAAATGATTTGAGGAATATTGAAGAAGCTGGAGTAACTAACATAAAAAAATACAGAGGAAAACACGTTTTTCCTCCTCTTCTTAAATGACAAAATTAGAAAGAATAATAAATCTGGCTGTATTTTAGTTTTGTAGACAAAATTGAATAAAAATTGTTCCCTGTAAGAATAATTAAATGTTACAGCAGTAGATAAACAATTCTCAAATGTTCATGGCATTCAGCTTGTCAAATGTGACACTAAAATGATGGCCAGGTATTTTGATCAATTGATCAATCTATCTTCATTATCATTATCATCTTTTTCTCTTCCTCCTCCTCCTCCTCTTTTTTTTATTGCTTGACTCTGATAAATGTATTCAAATAAAGAATGACACATCCAGCAGTAATGACACTTGATTTTTTTTATATCTTTGACATGCATTGTAATTAACATTAATTCGCAACAAGAACCAGAAAGAGAAAGTCATCTATTGCCAGGAAATTTGTGTCATTTGCATTGTTGCCTATTGGCCATATTATGAGAATAGGATCTTTGATGACACTTGGAAAATGTTTGGATCAACTGACATTTTACAGACTGCAATGAATCAACCTAGTTTTTGCTTTGATCATGGCTCAGTTCCAGAAAAAAGATTCACTCTTTAAAATGTCTCACTTATGGCCCAAGTCCAGTTTTTGTACATGAATTGTTTATACTTGGCATCAAGATTAAATTTTTTAAAAAAATGTTGCTGTTCTGTTTTGCTCAATCTTGACTAATAATTTTAATTGCTCTTTCTTTTTATTTAATTTCACTGATTTGCAATTTTCTTTCAGAGCTGTGAAAAGATCAAGATAAATATTCAATACTTGTATTCTTCTGTTATTTCATTGCTATGAATTAATTCATTATAATTAGAAAATTTGCTGATTAAGAAAACTGCATGACTAGATAAATCAAACTTAACGTAGTTAATTCCCTTCATAAGTCAAAGTAAAAACAAAAAACAATCAGTCATACAAAAAGTAGGTAAGTTAGCTTGTGCCACCAATACTGATATTGCTTCTGATTGCAAGGTTTTAAAACAATATACTTGTGCTCTTTAAATGCTTTATATATAGGCGAAAAAGATGTATATCATAGAACTGAAAAGTTTGAAAGTTGGCAAATTAGTTTAAAACCTGATAAAAATTTGTCTATACTTCTGAGATGAAGTAGTATTTACACTATTTACATTGTTTGGACTATTGTCCTCATATTTGTTGCTATTTTTACGACGTTTCAGCTGTTGTACGCACACAAACCAAACATCACAAAAGAGGCAGAGCTGGCAATCAGAATCCTACAGAGGAATGAGAACATCATCATACTTCCAGTTGACAAAATCAATGCAACTGTAGTGATGGACAAAACAGAATGCATCAATAAACTGGAAGACCTCATAGCAAGGTAAAGAAAGACCCTATGTTGAAAACAGAATGACAGCTGTTGCAGATCCTAATCAAGAACAAGGATCACTTTCAGACTAAGACATACAGGCAGTTGTCTCAACGCTACAGCAAAACTACCTCATATGTATGGTCTACCTAAGATTCACAAGGACAGTATTCCACTCAGGCTGATTGTCAGCAACCAAGGATTGGTGTTCCATGCTCTGAGTTGCTTCCTTGTAAACATAATTGACCTACTGATAGGAAAGTCACCATCATATGTTTGAAATTTCGCTCATTTCATGGAACTTATCAAAGATGCTCTCATCCAATGCAACCAGATATTGAGCTTGGATGTAGTGAGTCTGTTCACTAAGGTTACCCATGGTGGAGACACTATCGGTAATCAGTGGCAGACTAGCCTTGAACTCATCCCTATGAGAATGTACCAGTATACCACTAAACAACCTGATGGAGATGCTGACTTTCTGCACAAACAACACACTTCAGAATGGGATCAGACATATATCAAGCTTAGCAATAAGCCTACCATTATTGCCATCATTGGCTGACATATACATAAATTTTCCATAAGCAGCTACCCAGAAATATACAAACAGGAAATGGTCAGTATAAGCAGTACCTTAAAATGTAACAACTATCCAGGATACATGAAAACAGCTCCAATGAACGTGGAAGGGAGGGTGCATGAGGATAACAACTCTCAGAAAACAGCCTCAGTCAGTCTACCCTATGTGAAAGGGTTATTGAAGTAAATACAAAGGATTTGTGGTCCATATAACATCAGGACGACCTTCAAGACATGATTGGCCAAACGTGTATCACGTATGGCACTTAACTGACTGATATTGTTTTACATATAACTTTATTTAATTCAAACTTATATGGTATAGTGAGATGAAATCTAAATTTCTAAAACCTTAAATATTGGGAAAAGGAGCAGCTACCTTTCAGATGAATATTTATTTCATTTAAGAGGACAGCTAAGAAGAAGGTGAGAGGGAAAGGCGAGGCAAGCATAGTGGATCGCTTGACAAGGTCAAGGGATGTTCTAATTATGCTCGTACTTTCTCAACTGGCGATGCTTTCTGTGTCGGCTTTTTATTTCATCTTTGTGGGTCCCAGCAAGTCATTTGGGAATTCACACCCATATTTAATTCTGGGCTTCTCATTGGACAATAAATAAAATTCGCGTAGATTCGCGAAAAGGAATTTGATACTTATTAATTTTTGGTTTTCTGCTGGAACATATGTGTGGAGCCATGTGCACAAAGACCAGTTTTGGTCATTTGCTTTCTGGTCCCAAGAGTGCAAACATTCGATTCCTTGCTTTGCTCGGTATCACCACAGTTTAATTTAACTAATCAGAATGAAGTTCAACTTTTAAATTTGAAAATATAGGTTATAGGAATACAGGGTTTCTTCTTTCAATCTTAACAGGAAAGTGTCAGTCTATTGAGCTACAGTCTAGACTGTTCTTTTCTGGTGTGATGTATCCATTATTGTTACAAGAGTATTGTCTTAACTTTGTCTGCATCCCAGCATTTTTTAAAAACCAAAAAGAAAGAAAACATTATGTATATATGTATGCATGTATGTAAGTATGTATGTATTGCTAGGAACAACAGCAATTAAGACGTGATTCCACACTCCTCAAAACCTCCAATTTCTTGATCAGAGACCTTGCTGCCAGATATAGTTTATCATTATACCCAGGACTATCTGAACCTAGTGAAGCACTTACACTCAGTACTCAGAACACCATCTCTATAAATCACACAGATCTTTTGTATTCAAAAATGTATTACAGTAATAACAGAAATATAAACATATAACAATCTGTAAGAATCACAAAATTTCTATGTTTTACTAATAAGTAATAATATAACATTGTTATCCCAGATGAGTTTTAAACTTTCAATTAAAGCCCCAAAACTAAAAACAGTGATACAGATTGGTAAATCTTGTCAATAAATTTTTTATTTACAGAGAAAAAAGTAAGCTGTAAATTTACATATATTTATATATTGCTTAATTAAACTTATAACTCTGAAATTGGATGCTGTATCAAATTAGGTCAATAAATAAGTCAACTAAGGAAAATAATAACACTGTTATTGTTTTCCTAAAGTAAACACAATTGATGTGACATTATGATAAGTGTCAAAAATATTTTAAAACAAACAGTGAGTGACAGCTATGTAAATTATAATGGCACACAGTATTCAAGCTTATCAAATATAAATATAAATATTACCGATTTTTAATGAAGGAATAATATTTCATTTATCATGCAGATAAAGACATATCGTTAAGGGAGAGAACTATGTAATTTTTTCACTGTAATGAATTATGAATAATATTGTTTTGATATAATTCGTAAAAACACAGTAATATATAAATAAAAAGAATTACTTGAAAATAATACTAAAATGGAAAAAAGTTTTCTATTTAAATGAAATCGTTTGTTTTATTATTTTTTTCTGGGAGGAGTAATTTTAAGCTTTCATATTCAAATGTTATTTCCCTTGTTCATCCAAATCGTAGATAGTATACTAGTAGGAAGATATTTTTTTAAAAATATTATTTCAAAAAGAAAAAAGTAACTTTTTTAATGTTTACAGAAAATATTGACATAAAAAATTGTGCAGTAATTCTTGAGTTTATATTTGTAAGCTTAAAATATTTCGACATACTGTATGTTTCTATTTAAAATTTAATAAACAGATTTCTTTTTCTTTTAATCTTACCCCACTAAACAGCCCTAAGGATATCTACACTAACAGTTATTAGATTAGTTTTGCTGGCCACTGTGGCTCAGTGCTAAGTATAAATGAATTCATATAAAATATGTTATAGTGGAAATAAAATATCTTTTAATGCTTCTTTTTCATGGTCTATCAATAGCATTCTTGCCAATTCAACTATTATGTAAGTGTGCTGACATAAACAAAATGGACTTGTCCTATTTTGCATAGTCAAGCAACTACTGATGGTGTGTATGAGTGTAAAAAAGAGAAAGAAATGAATTACATGGGGTTCTGCAGGAAAGATAATGATTAACCCTAGACCTGAAGATATTAAAACAAGAAAATGAACAGATTTTAGAAGGAACTGGAAACCCAATCCTAAGTCAGCTGTCACTTAACATAGGTATAGAATTTCTATGTCACAGAAGAAAGGACAACATTATAAGTTTCATATTAGGTTTTCCTGTGCTAAAAATAGAATATCCTTTAAAATTCATGCGTGTTTTTTTTTAAATCAAAAGAAAAAATACTGAGCCAGAACAAAAGTTTGTAGCATTTTTAAGTGAATTTCAAAGATAAAATTTTGTACACAAATTTGTTCAACCACATATGTTTCATTTTATTCGACTGTTTTTCACCGTCTTTGAGGCAGCTTTATGATTTCATTCTCCGAGTACTTTACCTATTTTTAGTTGATGTATTGATCTAATGGATTTTTACAGGCTTCCAGAGAATCAAAGTTCTTCCCATGAAGAGATTTTTGTAACAGTTAAAATAAGTACAAATTTGAAGGTGAAGGTCAAGTGAGTACAATGACTATAGTAAGACATCCCAGCCAAGCTGTACAAATTACTGCTGGGTCTGGCATTGTTCAGATGGAAGATGATACCATTTCAATTGGCTAATTCTAGACAATTTGCATCAATTGCTGTCTTTAATTGGTTCGGTTGTCTGAATTTGACTGTTGATTTTTCAGAAGAGCTTATAATACACAATGTCCTTCCAGTCCCACCAGATACACAGCTTCAAACCAGAGGAAGTTCTACCCAACACCACGAATTTGCTAAAAAAGCAAAGCATCACCCTGAAAACTCAAATCATGTTCTTAAATAGCCTCATTAGATTGAGACTTTTATATGGATGTCATACATGGTCCCACAACCATTCAGAAATGTCTAAACTGTCAGCTGTATACAACTACTTTCTATCAATGGTTAAAAAACTCAGAGTAAGTACAATCTGGGGGTCTTGGAAAAGATAATCCCTCTTTGAACATTGTGGACCAGTGATACAATCAAAGAACTGTACCAAATAAAAGAAACTATATCACTTGAGAACTATCAACAGCAGTTTTATAATCTTCCTAAAACCAAATCTTCTTCTGATTCATGTTACACAGATTTCCACCACAGGCCAGATGTGAACACTCTGAAACCCAAGGCTGAACTAAAAGCTTTGTTAACTGCACATAAGCTTCACATATAGCTTCCATTTCACTTACATACTCAAAGAAAAAAATACAATTCAGAATTTTCAATAATAGAACCCATTCCCACCTAAAGAAACAAAAAAATTGAAGCCAATCTGAGCCTAAAAAAGATATAAAAACCTATTAAAGGGACTTTTTCGGAAGTTGGATGGCAGACCTGCAGTGATTCCCAACGCCTGCCTTGACAGACCTCCCATCTTCATAATACACCTGCTAAAGGCTGTTGCCACAGTAAGTCACAACTCATTCTTCCGCTCCTACTGTATACCTCTGCAGAGGACTCTTTATGACTTTACTTATCACTTTCTTTTAACGAGAGTTATTTGCATCAATTTACCACTTATTGTAGTTTCTCATTAATACAATTATTTATTTCCTAAACTTCTGTCATTTCTTCTTTGTTTTGCCACCATACACTTAATATAATAGCAACAACAACTAAAATGAACAGCACATATAACTCAAAGAGAAAATAATTACATTATCAACATCAAATAAAATGTTAGGAAGGAAACCTGGAAATAGCAATTACAACTACTGGACTTAAAAAACTATTTTCCTGAAAAATAGTTTTAACAAAAATATTTTACAAATTTAAACTGAAAGCATTACTGGATGCTCAATCAATGAATGCCAAATGTTTCGTTATAAGGAAATGGATGATATTACCATTACTTTCTTCAGCTGAAGAACAGATTTTTGGAATGGTTAAAAGTGGCTCATTTAATTTTACCCAGGATTTTCACATTGTTGCAAATATAAATAACATTTTTTATCACCAGTGATTGTTATTTTTAAAATGGATTGTCTTATTGCATTTGAGCAGAGAATCACAGATATTGTAGCAACTCATGTATTGAAATGTTTTCAAATACCTTACAATGTTCATATGAGATAAGTGGTGTATTTTTGCAATGTTCAGTGTTGAGTAAACTGGATTATTTTTAATCAAAATTTCAATTTGGTTATTATCAATGACTGAAAGTTGATCAGAACATTCTTGGTCGTCTGGATCAAAATTTTCACTTCTGAAATGTTTGGTTGTCTTGATTGCTTTTGTTTAGAGGCATATCAATCTCTATGGGCTATTTAATGCTAAAATCTAAATATTTTGTACACAATTTTAGGCCTTCAACTACAGATATTTTGCACATAATTTTATACTTTCAGGGCAAATTGTTTAGATATATAGTATAATATATACTGCAGGAAATTCCTCCACCTAGTCAGTCATGTCTCTTTCGAGACATGATCATCCAAGCATGTATCATGTAGGGCACCTAACTGACTGATATACTTTGTAGATGATAAAAATATATTCCTGGTAATTTTGCTGTAAAAATGTTTTACTACAGTTCATTTTTTTCATAAATATATTGTTGGTATTTTTACTATAATGTATTTTTATACTTTCTTAGTATACCACCACAAAGTCAAAACACTATTTTTTCATAGCTGAAACCTTAACAGGTGCTATCACCTCAGATCAGGGTGGACCTGGGAACAACCTGCATATGCAGACTTATTGCACATGGTATTCCCAAGCTGTCACCTATCTAGGTACTGACCAGGCTTCATGTTTCTTAACTTCAGTATGGGTGGTGTTATGAATAATGGATTGTAATTGGTCATTGGTGAGCCAAGTTCCAATTTCAGTTGGATTTTTCATATTCATTTATGTGCAAGTTGTGGTGCAGTGGATATCAGCTTGGAATGAGAAATCAGGAAGCTGAGTTTGAATTCCAGCTGAATTCATTGCATTCACTTACGTGCAAATACCCTTGGGAAAGGTATTAATCCATCTATTCCTTCCAGTTATGGGTTAAATAACAGGACAGATTGGGTTCTATAGCCTTGGCCGGCAACCAGTCTACCGCAGAAAGCAATGGCAACCTACTGCAGGATAATCTTCTGCCCAGTCAGTCATGTCTCTTTCGAGACATGATCACCCAAGCGTGTATCATGTATGGCACTTAACTGACTGACTCTTGGAAAAGATATGAATTCATCTTCTCTGTGTCCAGTTAATTAGTAAGATTTGTATCATTAAATCATTATTTTTACCCCACCAAAATTCTTGCAATCTAAAACTATTTTCAGGCTTTAAATAACATGCAATGGGTTGATAAGCTATACAAAACAAATCAATCATAACATTTTAAACACTTATATTCCTCTTTGAGAAGGGTTAATTAAAAAGCTGGCTACTTTTTTCTTATTGATGGCTGCATAGTAGATAATAAATAATAATAAATCTAAATTAAATTAAATTAAATTTTGTAGTGTTGTCATATTATGTTGTTAAAATTTGAAACTTAAAATATTTTAATCATTACATTGTTTTTTTTAATGTCTTTTCACAAGTGTTTTTAAACAAATTCAGAATTACAGGCAACTCAAGGTGACTTGCTTGCGAAAAATAAAAACATATACTTGTGGATTAAATGTCAAGCATTTTTATTTATAAAATAAAATATTTCTCTTCTTAAATTGCATGAAGAACTCAGAAAATGAGGTTAAAGAATAACATGAATGGACCAACAAATATTGTTTACAAATTTATACTGCATTGTTCAAAGACTTAAAAATTCTAATGGGTGTGTCAAGGAGACACAACTCCAGCTATGAAATAGATAGAGTTCCAAATATTACAAAATAATAACAGAGGAAATTATTTTATTTTCCATCTGTAAAACTTATTGTTTTACAAAGTGAAAATAAGTTAATAAAAATCAGTTAAATGCTACACATGATACACACTTGGGAGATCATGTCTCAGAAGAGACATGACTGACTGGGCAGAAGATTTTCCTGCAGTAGGTTGCCATTAATTTCTATGGTAGACTGGTTGCCAACAAAGGCTACAGAACCCAATCTGTCCTGTTATTTAATCCATAACTGGAGGGAGAAGAAGAGATTGATTAATACCGTTTCCAAGGGTATTTGCATGTAAGTGAATGCAAGGAATTCAACTGGAATTTGAACTTGGCTCTCTGATTTCTCATTCTGAGCTGATATCTATTGCACTACAGCGTGCATCCTGTTTTCACATAATACAAATATAATAAGAAATAATATCAAAGATGTTATTTTTCATGAATAGTTAAGCTAACATATTTGTCATTTTCAATTCTCTGTTGAATTATGATAGTAAAAATATTATTTCCTGCATCTGTTTCCAAATACACAGACTATTCCTACATTGAAATAACTCAATAAATGTGATTTATTTCATCTACATTTTAGCTCTGCTTAAACCTCAATTTTATGTTCGCCCAATACAAGACCTAAGAGCTATTCAAAACAGTGGGTTACTAGTGGTGTTGTATGAGTGCAAGAAAGCCTTGACTCCTGTTCAAAAGATTTGGAGGGCATGTCTATAATATGTTCAGATCCTGAAGCCCATCCCCACAAGCAGCACCACATCCATAGCAATCATAAGGAAAGGATCAGGGTTAATCTTTGATGCCTCATGAGTCCAAATATGGAATTACCAAGAGATATTGAACATTTTTGCCTTTCCCATCAATCTGTGCATAGGGGGCTTCACATTAAACCAACCTTGGATTAAATTTACCTTTTTGTAGAAGCAGATAAATAAAATAATTTTTTACCATTTTTTTATTTAGATTTTTGAGAGTTTGCAGTTAATTATATTTACTACTTATTCCTTTGATGGTTAAAACCATTTATCACCTTAGGTTGCATAAGTATTTTTCATAAAACCTAACTGAAAAATAAATCAGAACGTCATACTAATGATGCAGCCCACAAAGGTACTGAATTCCAAGAGTGAGGTCATAATTATGCATTTCCCACTATCAAATCAAGTTTACAATCAAGTAAGAAGTAAGATTTCAAATGCTGATTTTCAAGGCAAGCATGTTCTTAACAAGGAAGATTAGTACAATTTTCTTTACTTTCTTTTGCCCTGTGTCATATTAAATTAAACTGTTGCCCATTTGGAGGGTTGAGTAAGTACATCATTACAGGAAGAGAACCAGGTGCAGTACATGCATTTAAGTAGATAAAAACTTTTCAAAATCTTTGACAGCATAGTAACACTCATATTGGTGAAACATCTCTGTCCAAGTTTTAAATGGTGATACTTGCTGTGAAAAGGTTCAGTGTGATGAAAGAATCCAGTAAAGCAGGTGTTATGCCATCATAAAGATACACCTATGCTTGTTTTGTTCAATTAGAGCCACATCTGAAATGGATAAGATTGTAGGTCTTTGAGAGGTCTCTTCTCTTAAGAGAAAATACATTGCAATAAGATATCAGATTTTTAATTACCTTATTAATTCACTTTTGACAGTCATTTAAAATATAATTTCTGTTAACTGTAAGAGCATGCAGCAAGGAGATGCATGATAATATAAACTCATATGAGACGTTTCTTTTAAGGAAGTGCCAAAAATTTGATTATCTCAAGTAATTTTTTTTTCTGTGAACTCAATGAAGTGAATATCACAGTAATTTATCTCCCCCAGAAACAATACAGAAATGTTGCTTTCTGACTCTATTCAATGCATTAGGTTACTTGAAAAATAACACCTCCTTTGTAAACAACAGGTTTAGGAGCAACCAATGAATGAAAGTAGCAATAAATAAATGAATGAAAGCAATCAATTTAATTGTTTAATTGTTACTAATCTAGTACTACATTAAAATTCATAAAGTCTAGCTACCAAAGATGGAAGTTTATCGGAACAATTTTTGAAGTTCTAAAAATGAAAACAGCAACTAATAAAAGCTACAGGTTTAGGAGCAACCAATGAAAGTATTGGAATGGCTGGTGGAGATAGATTTACCTTAACATGCGAATATAACATGTCTTAGAGAAAATATTTTATCTACATATTGAAGAACATGGATGTAACAATAGTTTATTTGGACAGAAGAACAGAAACATTAACATTAACATTAACAGATATGGACAATTAAGGTCTTTCTTAATAAGCTGACTTAATTGTTATTGCATCAGTGATTTACCTTAAGCTATATTATGCAAAAGAAAATGGAAGGCTGCAATATATATGCTGTCATTCTGATGAATTAGTCCTCAATGATCTGTTGACTTAATTTTTGCACCTCTACCTAAACTGTTATGTGATGTGTTTTTTATACTTTGACATGTACATAAATTATCTCTGAGTTACATTATGTAACACAACAAAAGTGTGGAGAAAATTAAATAAAACCAATAAATAAAACAATAATAATAAAAAAAATGAAATTCATTTTCTCATGATGCAAGTTATAAAGAAACAAACAAAAAAAACGGTTTCTGATTATATGTGCAATTTTATGACCCCACTTCCAGAATGGATAGAACTCTCCTCTTGGCTTCAAGATATTAAATATGCAGCAATAACATTCTCACTGGGAAATATTAGTTTCCATAGTCCACTGATGACTGAATATTTTCCACTTGCAAACAACCTTGATGGATATGTTTTAGCAACCCTACTCTTGAAATAGACATTCAGTCTAATCAATTCCATATGAAGCTGACTTGAGCTTTACTATGTTTTACCCATTCATCTCCTTACTTCTCATAAATAATTTAAGAACCAAAAGGAAAACAGACATATTTAAGAGACCTTTTAATTTTATTTCAATACAGTCAACATAAAAGGAATAAATATTTATAGCAAAGAAACAAATTTTTTGTATATTTCTTCTAGTGTCTTTGTTTATATATTGAACACACACATTCACCTGAAAAATACGCCCAAAACCCACAACCTTGACATTCACAAAAGCAACATACAATAAAAGTTTTGAAACTCCTAATGAAAACAGCAACCAATGAAAATTAGTGAAAAAATTGTACCAATCTGTTGAATTAGTGTTTTGTTTGAGTCTAATCATAATTCAATGAAGGAGTAAAAAACACTTTCACATTCACTGTGCTTGCAGTTGGGTCGCACTGGGTAATTGTTCTTTTCCACCTTGAATGCAAGAAACAAATAAGCTTGATTTAACTGCAATTGTTTTATAACAGTTTTTGTAAAGGAAACTTTTGGTAACTCACTATTAGGAAGTTGTAATATTTCAGTATTTCACATAAAGTCAGTGTACCAAATGAATCCTTTGAAAACCAGTGGAAAAGTACCTAAAGCCAAAATGCCAGGTCAGGTCCAATAACATTGCAGATTTTTCTTTGGATTTTATCAAGAATCTCTAAATACATGGCAGAAGCCCTAAACCATAACATTTTTCAAGAGAAGAATGTTGTTTTTAAGAGTGAAGCTACATTTCTTTTCTTATAACAAATTTGTTTCATATTTCACCATTTTTTTATGTAAATTGTCATGAGCTAACAACTGACTATCAAATTCAGATATTTTGCTTGTATCATAAATTATTTTCAGATTTCGGAAGCTTGAAGAATGAGATTTTGCAACACTTCGCAACTTGTTGTTAGCAAAGATGAATAGAATTGTCCAAGAGGTGCTAATTTCACAAGCTGATAACTTGATATTAGTTACTGGTCTGTACAGGACTAAAGCAACCAGAGTCACCATAATTTAATATGTAAATATTTGGAAAGAATCATGGTACAAGCAGTTATGTTTTCCACAGTTATCTAAGGGAAAATATATTGTTGACATATAGCTGATATTCACAATAGTTAATATTATAGAGAATTTGTTGATCTTCTGTGATATAAACAATCTTATATAATGTTTGTTTAAGTAAATTTTGAATTAACAACTTTCTTTTGAAATAGGTAAAGGTAAAAGATGATGATGTTTGCAAGAGAAAACCAAATTGTGAGATTTTGTTTATTTTATAACAATAAATATTAACCAAATCAGTATTTTATCATGTTATTATCATAGATACATAGATATATGCTTTTATGTTTATACACATATATAAACAATTATGAAAAGAGTAATGTCATTGCATTCACTTACGCGCAAATACCCTCGGGAAAGGTATTAATCCGTCTATTCCTTCCAGTTATGGGTTAAATAATAGGACAGATTGGGTTCTATAGCCTTGGTCGGCAACCAGTCTACTGCAGAAAGCAATGGTAACCTACTGCGGGATAATATTCTGCCCAGTCAGTCATGTCTCTTTCGAGACATGATCGCCCAAGCGTGTATCATGTATGGCACTTAACTGACTGAATGTCATATATATATATATATATATATATATATATATATATATATATATACTAGCAGCATAGCCCAGTGTTGCTCGGGTGTAATGAAAGCTTTAAAAATAATCCATGGTCCTGGAGCTCAGACCCTTTGGACATTGACACGAAAGACTAAAAAGCAATAGTTGTTTCCAGTTAAAGTGAAACTGTAGACTGAAAGAAAAATGAATGGATGTAAGTCAAATTTTGATTTCCTGGTATTGATATCAAATAAGTTTTTTTCGTTGTAAACTGAATTTTGAAGGCTAAATAAGTCCTCTGAGTAAATGGTATCATGGCTGAGACTAAGAACTACAATTATACGTACTTAGAGCCAAACTCAAAGCAAAACTAAAATAAAAGGGCTGAAAAAATTATCGATTTTTGATATTTATCAGGGGTACCTTGACACAAAACCTAGCTAAGAACACTCGCAGATGCTTATAGTACAACTGTGTAAATTTTCAGGAAAATCGGTTCAGCCTTTTCAGAGTCTATAGGTAATGGACACACACAGACCAAGTTCCATTTATAAATAAGTTTAGAGATATATATATAATGTACGCTATGTTTATCAGTTAATTTGCTTGATATTAAGGATAGCGCATATGTAAATATAAAAGTGGACATTGAAGTTAACACCCAGTAGTGACAGTCTGTTTCATGCTTAAATGCAATTGTCAGGCCATGATAAATGTGTTTAAGCAGGAAACATACTGTTGCCACCAGATGTTGACCTCATTGTCGACTTTTATATATATATATGAGAAGAGAGAAAGGAAGAGACTGTGAGCAGGAGGGAGATTCATTGATTTGTTTTGCTTTGTTTTATTTACAGCTTATCAACCCTTTATAAGTTATTTAAAGTTGAAAACATTTTTTTAGATTGTAAGCATAATTCTTTTTTCTTTGCAAGAGAATATTATTTTTAGGGAATAACCATATGCTACTAGTTAATCCATATCTGGGGAGAGAGATGGATTCCAAACTTTCCCAAATGTGTTTGCGCATAAGTGAATGTAAAAACCTGACTGAAATTCAAACTTAGTTATCTTATTTCTCATTATGAACTGCTAGCCTTTACATTACATACATATCCAGGAGGGAGAAAAGTTAGCATAAATGCTCATGATTTGGATTGCAAGTCACATTTTCAAATAATTTTAACATAATTATTTTAGAAAATTTAAACTATAATAAGATATTGGGCCTATGAAAAGGTGGGCTAAATGCCAGAAAAAAACAACAACTAAATTTGACATTACCATCTTGCTAACACTACTATTACTACCATTGATTACATTACATTTAATTGTAACCAGGTTATCTAGTGACCATTATATTAGCTATTAACATTCTCAAAGTATTGTAGGAGGCTTTCTCAGTTATAGAATTAACCAAAATGTCTTTCTGCTTCTTTTGTAGCTGTGGGAGTTATCAGTAGAATAGAGGAAACGGAATCATAAATGAAGCATTGACGTTTTTTTGTGAATTAATAATTCTGAAATGATTCTTTAATTTTGGTTGCATGAATGTCATTGAAAGAACAAAATATATTTCCTTATCATGTAAAATTAAATGACTAACTTAAGAAGTTAATGATTTGATGTCAGTATATTTTTAATTGTGTTTTAAATGGTATATGAAATTTAAAAAAAAAACAAGAGAATAGAAAAATATAAAAATGAACAAAAAGAAGTCTTTAGTGAATTCAAATGACACATTTTTATTTATAAGGCAATATTTTCCATTTCTAAGGCCAATACTTCCAGTCATTACAAATGTCTCATGGATCATTCATAGCCATAAACATTTTTAAATAGAACTTTTTAAATAGAACTTCATTAAATTGAAAAGTTTATGAAAAAGAATTAAATTTGTCTTAATAATTAATAATTTATATTTAAATTTGTTTTTCTCTAATTAACTTAAAACACTAAAGACAGCTAACATGAAAGTAACTGAAGACAAAATAAAAATCAAACATTGGTTGGTTTATCAAATAAAACTTATTTATATTTAGATTTATAGAGAATTGCTATTAATAATAAGGGCCTGGAATTTATGTTTTTGTAAAAACAGAGGATAAAATTAAAAGCAGCTTTTATTGCAGAAAGAACTAAAATTCTTTCACAATCATGTATAATACATTTCTGTTTGAGTTAGAAAACTCATTTAGTATAGCTATTATTTTAGTAGAAAAGATATTATTGTAATTTACTTAATCTTACACTTCTCTAATTATACAGGAATTATTGAATAAAATAGTTGTATATATCCTAAGGTTGAGGTTCAAGTCTAGAGAAATGACATTATCAACAGCTACTGATTTACATGGCAATCAGGCTTTTCCCATTGAGAAGATTAGTGCAGTACAATCTATTTATCATTTCATTCTTTTCTTTTAGTCTTTTTTGCTACACAAATTTGAGCTTAGCAATTAGCTATACAAGAAAATTGTCCAAGATATACTCATACAACCAAATAATGTATACAAACAGATATTGAATGATAGAAAACAACAACAAACAAAATAAAGACTTGAGTAAAAACATATATTACTAAATTTCATTAAAAAAATACATTGACAAAAATAAGGTTACATTTCACTAGGCAAAAAAACATTTCTGCATGTTCATGTAGAGGGTGAGAAGAGCATTGTCCTTAAAAGGGCAGTTTTATAACCATTGAGAATTGTTGTCCTGAAAAGGACAGTTTATTGCATATTATTGCAGCTGGCAAAGATGGCTGACTGGAGCAGTGGCTGATGGCAAGCTATGGTGGGAGCTGTGGGCCATCTGGAACAGATACTACACTTTGATCCTCATTATTTATTGTATAATGAATACAATTGTGGCACAAAGCCAAAAAGGAAGGATAGTCATCACTGACTATAAGGATAGTCATCACTGACTATCCTAAACTTAGCTAATTTGATTCACAACTCATTACAATTTGCTCAATCAACACAAGAATTACACTACTGCAAACTCAAGGTGGAGTGCTACTAAAAAATAATTTTTTTTTCTAATATATACAAATGTCTTTTAGACTGTAATCCACATCACCTTGACTACAGAATGTTCCTTTTTGAACTTTGGGGTCATTTTATGTCTTGAATCAGTTTTACACCAGTCACTGATTAAGCTTTTTCTTCAGGTCATTTTTTAAAAAATGTGGGAAGGGAAATAGTATATAACAATGACACCATCATAATGATCTCTATGTTTTTATTTCCAAATATACACTACATTGTTTCTTTGCTTCACTGCTTTTGAAAATTTTTCTTACTTGTTTTGTTTTTCAGGTCAATGAAAATGATTGTGTAAGTGATATAAGAGATAGCAGCTCAGAATAAGATATTGGATAGCCAAGTTCAAATTCCAGTTGATTTTGTTAAATTCACTTACATGCAAATACCCTTTGGAAAGGTATAAATCTGTCTCTTCTTCCCTCAGTTAATTTAATCCATAAGACTTGTATCTGGAAAAATCATTCTTATCTCCAAAAAAATTTTAATGCAATATTCACTCATAACAAAAAATAACAATTATTCTTATTATCCAAAATATAGTCATTAGCTGCTTGCATTTGAGCATCAGGATTGTTATCCCCTCTTTGGATTCCCTTTTTTCTCTCTGGAGGTGATGAGGAAGATGGTTGTGAAGGCCCAGCCTGTTCCTGAAGAGTTATGAGCAGGAGTCACAGAAGAGCTGGGAGAGTCACCCATCCTGAGAGCACATTATGTCTTCAAGTTGACTGAAACACTTGGTTACCTTTGGATGGGAACCAAGAAGAAGGCCAATTTGCAGCAACAGTTTCCTAGGTCTCAGGGTTGATGTTGACCTCTGTCAGGGATGCTTTTCATTGACCCTTGAAGCATTGTTTTGGGACTCCACATAGCCTCTTACCATTCACAAGTTCTCCAAACAAGATGATATATAGAATTCAAGTGGGACACATTCTGGACACATGACTCACCCAGTGGAGACAAAATCCAAAATATAATTCTATTTTAAATAATCCAGAAAGTGCCGATAAAACATAAAAACAATCACCCAATCAATCAAAACAAATTACTGTGGCATATAGGACCACAGCTTCCCTGAGCTAAGTGTTGCTGCTGTGGTTTCCTTCAAAGTAGTTTATTTTTTATAGTGGGGGAGTTACTGGTTTTGTAATTCAGAATTATCCTTCTCCTAAACTGGTTGCCAACCAAAGCTAGGGTGCACCCACTTTGTCTCATTATTAACCATTATCTGAGGAGAGAAGAAATGAATTCATACCTTTCCAAGGGTATCTGTGTGAGAGTGAATGCAACGACCTCAATTGACAGTTGAACTTGACACTTCAATCCCACGTTCCATGCTAACTACTAAGCTATACCTTCATCTCAAATACTAAAATATCATAACAAATATACATTCAAAGACAATTTTATTCACAATAATATGAATGTAGCAGCAGTAGCAACAGTTAAAAATTGATGGTTCTGTAGGTTTTGCTAAAAAATAATTTCATTTTTTACAAAAATAGGACAATAATAAAAGTGTTGCTAAAAGTATTTTGGAAATAAAATACTAGTTTAAAATGTGATTTCTAAACATCAAAATTATATTTTTACATTAACAAGTAGTTAAATTTACAAGATATGTTACACAGTCTAGCACTATTTGACTATATGTTGTTATTAACAATAAATTTGAAACAGAATGAACTGGATTAAAAGTAAAGACAAAAATAAAACAATTTCTTATTATTGCATTCACAAAGGAAGTGAAAATTTCTTTGCCTTTTGAATGATGATCAGTTTAAAAAAATGGAAAACTTTCAAAAAACATTTTAAAATTCAAAGTTAGGAATATATTTTCTTGTTTAATCCAATAAATTAAGAACAAAAATGTAAAATTGTAATTTAAGTCTATGATCACTTTATGTACTTGTCATTGATTCAAATCTATACAGTTGAATTTGTTTTTATTTTTTATTCATTATTATGATTATTATAATAATAATTATTATGAGTTCATTTTAGCACAAGGCCTCAGTGAATAAATATTAAAGCATACATGAATAAACTTTTTTACAGATGCTTCATAGCAGGTAAATTTTCAAAGTCTTTTGTTTAACATTACGTGACACATGTTTACTACAATAAAAAAATAAGTGGGAGTATATTTTTTTCTTTCACTTTAAGTTAATGTGTTTTCAGGGAGTAGTCAACATTAGTAAAATAAACTTTACACTAGATAAACATTTCTCAATTCAAAATATATTGACCATTTTCTTTTATATTCTTTTAGTAAATTTATATTATACTTCATTTGAATTTCTTGCTAAAATGTCTATATATTTATTTATAGTAAGCACAATAAAATATAGATCATTTTTTTAATTTATACTGTATATATAACTAATTCTTTTGAGTTAGTTTTACAACTACACCTACAAATTTTTGAATGTCTGAATTCCAATCGATAACAAAATAAAAAATAAATAAAACATTGGCGTGCCTGTTAAATAAATCATATTTGTATTTACAAACATGCATACATGAATTTGAAAGAGTGAACAATGATTAAAAATAGTCTTTATTTGAGTTAAAGTCTTTAGCTATTTAGGTCACAGACAAACCAATAGTTTAAGAAAGACTTCTAAATAGTCTCTACAGCAAAGTTCTGTGATTGAGAAAAAAATCTTTGTTGTTGTTGTTGTTGGAGATGATTCATTTGAATTCACTGACACATATTTCTTTCGACATGCACTGTGGAGTGGTAATCGTATCTTTCCTCTTGGAATGTTAATATCTGTGAGTTTTATAAGAAAATTTCCATAAAAGTTGGCTTCGGAAAAATAAGGTTTAGGTTTCTCTGGTTGGTCAAGTATTTTACATGGTGATGTTAATTTCTAACCAATAGATTCTTTGATTTAAACAGCATGCATTGTATTGTAGAATGTTTGTGGTATGTTTGTAATATTGAAAATAACGTTTGGGCATGTTTTAATTTTTTTCCCATTAAATTGTTAGGTAACCAAATATCATAGCTGTTTATGTATCCAGGTGTATATAAAAGCCTCACAACACTCACATGACATATATTGAATATTATTGTAATGTCCTGTATTGTGTAACTTGGATTATTTGTAGAATTTGGTATCAATGAGACAGGGTCACTATGGTGACATTGTGGGTGACCTCAAGTGGATCACATGGAATGTCTTTGTTGGATTTTGGTTGAAATTTGTATCAGCAACACAGGGTCACAATGGTAATAAAAAGGCCTTGAGTTGATCTAGTCAAATGTCTTTGTTTGATTCTAGTTGGATGTGGTTTCAATGTGGCAGGGTTACAATGGTGACAATGACGCAAGCCTGGAGTCAATTGAGTGGAATATATGGTGGATTTCTGGCCAAATGTGGTATCAATGAGACAGTCACACTGGTGACAATGGGAAAAGCTTACAGTGGATTGAGTGGTATGTCCTTGTTGCATTCTGGAGGTATATGGAATTAATGAGACAGTGTCTCACTGGTGATAATGAGAGATTCTGGAGCGAATCAAATGGAATGTCTGATGGATTTTGATTGAATTTGGTATCAGCAAGACAAAGTCACAATGGTGACATTGAGGGATACCTGGAATAAATCAAGTGGAATGTCTTTGTTGAATTCTGATTGAATTTGGTATCAACTAGACAGGATACCAAAGGTGGCACATAGGGCAGTTTGGAATGGATCAAGTGGAATGTCTCTGTTTGATTCTTGTTGAATGCATTATCAATGAAATGGAGTCATGGTGGGGACAAGAAAAACCTGGAGCTGGATAGTGGTGAAACTGAGATGCTAGAAATGATGACACTTAGGGTGGCCTGGAATGGATCAAGTGGAATGTCTTTGTTTGATTCTTGCTGAATGTATTATCACTAAAAAGGAGTTATGGTGGTGACGATGAGGGAAACCTGGAGCTGGATATTGGTGAGACTGAGATGCTAGAAATCACAATAGTTGCTGTTGGCTGCATACCCTTGTGAAAGTCAGGTGAGATTTGTGAATCTTGGGCAAGATTACAGTTATAATGAGTGAGGCAATGATGGAAGTGATGTTGACAATTCATTTGCCTGTGAACAGGTAGCCTATTGGTCCACAACTGTGTCATCATTATGAAGGTCTTTCTTTTTAAGACATTTTTCTTTTTCTGGTGGGAACATTAGTGATTATTTATTGTATCTTATTACAGTTTCTTGATTTTGTTTTGTGATGCTCAGAGCCCCTGTGGAGAAAACTACATTTTTATTTACTAATTTTCTCAAGACAACTTTTGTGAAAATTTTCTTATAAAACCCACAGATATAAACTTTCAAAGTTCAAAGATATAACTGTATATCACAGCAAATATTGAAAGAAACTTGTGTAAGTGACATCAAATGAATCATCTCCAATAACAACAACAAAGACAGTCAGTGAATCTTTGTTAATAATAAAAATGTTTTTTCAACCACAAATATTTTCATCTGGTTGACTTGTAGAGTCTATCAAAAGGAGATCAAAAGGAGATCAAAAGGAGATTTAATTGCAGTGGAATATAACAATATGATTAAAGTAATAAAATTCCTTGCTCACAAAGACATAAGTAGTTTTTGTAGTTTGGAGTCATTTTTACATATAAAATAACTGAAAAATTATGTTTAATTCTGATTATTTTCGAATTTGGTGTAGAAAGGACATGATATGCTTTTTGATGACCTCTGGTAATCTCGAATGATGTTTAAGAGGTCAACCTTACAAAGCCTATATTATTGCTTGAGAATATGGATATTTGTATTTTTGCACGTGCATGAGTATGAGGCAAAGTACATAATGTGCTTTTTGATGACTTTTGGTGACCTTGAATGAACTCCAAAGTCACTCTCATGTCATAAGCATCTTCATGCCAAAAATTCATTCAATGTGCATAATTGTTTAAATGTGATCATCACACACACTTACACACACAAGTATATTAACATATATCATGTATAATATATACAAAATATTCATTTGTATACATTAACATGAGCATAATCAAATTGTACCTTATATGTATGTGTGCACATGCCATGTATTATGCGTATGTACACACCCATACAAAAAAAAAAAAAAAAAAGAATGCACAAGAAGTTTCCCTCTATTCTACTTCATAAGTTTTTTATTATTAACCATTAAAATTATTTCCTGTTTCATAAAATAAGACAAATTTTAATTTAATGCTAATTTTAAAAACTGAGTTGAATTTTGGCAAGATCTCATGAAAAGTATTTTTCCATTATTACCCAGAGTACTGAGTTCATATTTTAGTTTTGTACTGATAAAAAATTCACAATGGTAATTATATGAAAAAAATTATTTTTACTTCAATTAAGACCTGTAATTTTTGCTTATTATTTCAAAATGCACATTTACACTGATATTCACAAATTCATAATTTATTTTTAATTAAGTAAATGTCTTGTAAGATTTTACATTCATTTGTTTCCTGATATTGAAGAAAAATGAATTATTGTAAATTATTTTATGATAATTAGTGAAAAATGATACTATATATTTTCAGTTTAAAGACAGCAAATCATTTTATTCTTTGGCTATCTTAAATATAAGAGGGACAAAACCTTTGACAAGGTTTAACATTTGTATCAGAAAAAAAAACAGTTTGTGAAAAGGAAGGTTATTCCCTTGACACTGTCATTATTGTATACACTTTTGACTCTGTCAGCAATATATATTTACAAGAATTTGAAAATATGTGAACCAAGAACAATGCAATATTTATTATTTACCTTCACAGAAATTTATTTACCATTTTATAAAGAAATAAATTTGAAAAAAAATCTGTTGATTAAAAAATTTATAAAAAAATTACAAAATTATGGGACTACAATGCAATACTTATTATTTACAATTTTATAAATGATTATGAGAACAAGTTTTTTATTCAAAATATAAAAATTTATAAATAAATAGTGTCTACTATTTAAGAAATGACATCATTAGAAAATACTCCTTAAACCTATAAATAGGTGATGATATTCTCCCTCATTTTCTTTTACAGTTTCACTACTCTGGCTACAAGAGGTAGTTTCATGTGAAAAAAAAAACATTCCCTCACTGGAACACTCATTTTCAATGTTTTACTTTATGCGCTTGACCTTTTGTGCTCTTTTACACACATGTCTATCATATAGGCCTATACAAATTTCATACACACAAAAACACATATTCTCTAATTTAAATGTTATCTATGTAATTAGTCTTTAAATATTTTCTTCTTTTATTGTAATTGTAATTCTTTTTCGAATACATGTATTGTCATTTGTTTTATATTGTTTTGTATTGCACTTTTATGACTTGCATGAACATCTGAGTCTACAATAACTGTTTGGAGAAAAATAACATTACGTGACACATGTTTTCTACATAAACAGAACAAGCATTCTTGTTACAATATCTTTGTTGTCAATGCAATTAAAAAAAAAGTTCATAGCATTTTTCCAAAGGTAGCATTTGAACCCAAGATTTTGTTTCACCTATGACTGTAATTTGCAATATAAAGCATCCTCTGAATAGTGACATTTCAACACAACAAGCATTCTTGTTACAATATTTTTGTTGTCAAATCTCAAGAATAAAGAAAATGTATAAATCCATTTTCATATATTTAGGCTTTGTTAACATTCTAATCATTGCTTTTTAAAAACTCTAAATATTGCTAAGGAAATGAAACGAGTTTACAGTAATAACTGTGTCAAGGGAAAATCTCTCCTTTTGAGACATCATTTTTTGTGGACATGAAAGTTACACATTGCCAAAACTTTTATCCATTTATTTTTCTATGAATGATATCTATTGCTTATATAGTGTTCCCAGTTTATTGGAAAAGATGAAGAAAAATTGGCCTCTGTACTTAATATGCTTTGTCCTTCTTCAATAGACAAATATCATTGTTTAACCACAAAAATAGTAAAGGAAGAGAAAAACTAGCAATCAAAATAAGATAATAAGAAAAAAAGTTCTCACTTTGTTAATGTTAGAGGTGATAATTAATAATGTTTTTCTTTCTTATTTACTTATCTCTAAGATAATAGGCTTATGTATATGTGTAACTTTTATTCACTAGGCTTAAGAAAGTAAAAAAAAAACTCATAGAATTTTTCCAAAGGTAGCATTTGAGCCCAAGATTTTATTTCACCTGTGACTGTAATTTACAACATAAATGCATCCTCTGAAAAGTGACATTTCCACACATCTTTCTAAATGATGAGTGTGGATTGTAAAATTTAAATGTTATGTTAAAAGTGAAAATGAAAGACAATGAGAGGCATTTTTATAATTTGATACTATTTTATTTCTGAAAAGGAAGAAAAAAAAAATGCGTGCCATTTGTAGAGATGGGGCCATAGAGGTTAGTACTGTTCATAAGTGGTTTGCTAGGTTAAGAAATGGCAATTTTGATCAAGAAAACCAAGAATGCTCTGGTTTGTTTTCAGTCATTGAAACACTGATTAAAACTAATCCAAGTTACACAATACAGGACATTACAATAATATTCAATATATGTCATGTGAGTGTTGTGAGGCTTTTATATACACCTGGATGCATAAACAGCTATGATATTTGGTTACCTAACAATTTAATGGGGAAAAAATTAAAACATGCCCAAACGTTATTTTCAATATTACAAACATACCACAAACATTCTACAATACAATGCATGCTGTTTAAATCAAAGAATCTATTGGTTAGAAATTAACATCACCATGTAAAATACTTGACCAACCAGAGAAACCTAAACCTTATTTTTCCGAAGCCAACTTTTATGGAAATTTTCTTATAAAACTCACAGATATTAACATTCCAAGAGGAAAGATACAATTACCACCCCACAGTGCATGTCGAAAGAAATATGTGTCAGTGAATTCAAATGAATCATCTCCAACAACTGAAATAGTATTCTTTGTACTTGGATTAAAACGGATGGAACATTAAGAACTGACACAGAAGGCAGGGTAAGGTTTTTAACCTAACCATTTTATTACTGAAGTTTTGGGGCGGAAGTACCTAAAAATATTTATCTTTTTATTAGAGAGGACTTATCTATGGGAGATAACTCATATTATGACAACAACAACAACAACAAAGATTTTTTTTCTCAATCAATATAAAAGAAAATGGTCAATATATTTTGAATTGAGAAATGTTTATCTAGTGTAAAGTTTATTTTACTAATGTTGACTACTCCCTGAAAACACATTAACTTAAAGTGAAAGAAAAAAATATACTCCCACTTATTTTTTTATTGTAGTAAACATGTGTCACGTAATGTTAAACAAAAGACTTTGAAAATTTACCTGCTATGAAGCATCTGTAAAAAAGTTTATTCATGTATGCTTTAATATTTATTCACTGAGGCCTTGTGCTAAAATGAACTCATAATAATTATTATTATAATAATCATAATAATGAATAAAAAATAAAAACAAATTCAACTGTATAGATTTGAATCAATGACAAGTACATAAAGTGATCATAGACTTAAATTACAATTTTACATTTTTGTTCTTAATTTATTGGATTAAACAAGAAAATATATTCCTAACTTTGAATTTTAAAATGTTTTTTGAAAGTTTTCCATTTTTTAAACTGATCATCATTCAAAAGGCAAAGAAATTTTCACTTCCTTTGTGAATGCAATAATAAGAAATTGTTTTATTTTTGTCTTTACTTTTAATCCAGTTCATTCTGTTTCAAATTTATTGTTAATAACAACATATAGTCAAATAGTGCTAGACTGTGTAACATATCTTGTAAATTTAACTACTTGTTAATGTAAAAATATAATTTTGATGTTTAGAAATCACATTTTAAACTAGCATTTTATTTCCAAAATACTTTTAGCAACACTTTTATTATTGCCCTATTTTTGTAAAAAATGAAATTATTTTTTAGCAAAACCTACAGAACCATCAATTTTTAACTGTTGCTACATTCATATTATTGTGAATAAAATTGTCTTTGATGAATGTATATTTGTTATGATTTTTTAGTATTTGAGATAAGTGCAATGCTTAGTAGTTATCAACATGGAATGTGGGATCGAATTGAAAAATTTTATTTAGGAATAAAATTTTGTCATTTGAATTCACTAAAGACTTCTTTTTGTTCATTTTTATATTTTTCTATTCTCTTGTTTTTTTTAAAATTTCATATACCATTTAAAACACAGTTAAAAATATACTGACATCAAATCATTAACTTCTTAAGTTAGTCATTTAATTTTACATGATAAGGAAATATATTTTGTTCTTTCAATGACATTCATGCAACCAAAATTAAAGAATCATTTCAGAATTATTAATTCACAAAAAAACGTCAATGCTTCATTTATGATTCCGTTTCCTCTATTCTACTGATAACTCCCACAGCTACAAAAGAAGCAGAAAGACATTTTGGTTAATTCTATAACTGAGAAAGCCTCCTACAATACTTTGAGAATGTTAATAGCTAATATAATGGTCACTAGATAACCTGGTTACAATTAAATGTAATGTAATCAATGGTAGTAATAGTAGTGTTAGCAAGATGGTAATGTCAAATTTAGTTGTTGTTTTTTTCTGGCATTTAGCCCACCTTTTCATAGGCCCAATATCTTATTATAGTTTAAATTTTCTAAAATAATTATGTTAAAATTATTTGAAAATGTGACTTGCAATCCAAATCATGAGCATTTATGCTAACTTTTCTCCCTCCTGGATATGTATGTAATGTAAAGGCTAGCAGTTCATAATGAGAAATAAGATAACTAAGTTTGAATTTCAGTCAGGTTTTTACATTTACTTATGCGCAAACGCCCTTGGGAAAGTTTGGAATTCATCTCTCTCTCCAGCTATGAGTTATCTAGTAGCATATGGTTATTTCCGAAAAATTGTTAACATAATATTCATTTACAAAAAAAACATCATAATTTTTCTTAAAATATAAAAACGTTTTTCACCTTCAAATAACCTAGAAAGCATTAATAAGCTGTAAAAAAAAACAAAACAAAGCAATGAATCTCCCTCCTGCTCACAGTCTCTTTCTTTCTTTCTCTTTTTATATATATATATATATATATTAATAGACATTGAGGTCATCACCTGGTAGCAACAGTCTGTTTCATGCTTAAACACAATCATCATGAAATTGTGTTTAAGTATGAAACAGACTGTCATCACTTTTATATTTACCTATGCTCTATCCTTGATATCAAGCAAATCAACTTATAGATATAACATACCTTAAAACAATATTGTGTTATTCCCTCTCTCTCACTCTCTCTCTCTCTCTCTCTTTCTCTGTATATATATATATATATATATATATATATATTTATTATAAATTATGTTTTAGAACATGTACATAATTTTTTCTATATATGTCCTCTTCTCTACAATCATATGGTTGTTTCAGTGTTTGGACTCAAACACATCATCGGGAGGAGTAAAGAGTAAGAGTTTGGAATCATTCTTTGTTTATATTTGCTTCGTTGTTGTTATGGGGGTCGGTTGGGGTTATTGATAAATAAGTGAATGTGTCTTTCATTTTGACCGTTAGACTTATGAAGAACCTGGTGTGTAAGTGTGAAATTCTTGATTAATGGTATTATCTGTTGGAATGTACGTTTTATCGGTCAGGTATATCTTTTGGTTAGAATTTCTAAGAGAGCGGCATGTGGAATGGTCAGTTTTATGGTTGGCTATTGTTTAATTGATTGATGTCTGTTGTTAGTGGACCTAATTCATGTATTTACTTTGATCCTGTGGCTAGATTTTTACTTTGGGGTTTCTTAGATAGACGTGATAGGGGTGGGGTGTTTTTTCTTTCCAATTTTGATTTTTTCAGTATGGAATATCTTTTTATTTTATAGGGTTTTTTTTAATATATTATTTTATTTTATATTCAAGTTTGGAGTATTATTGTATTTAGGCGAAGTTATTTCAAGAAATCTAAACTTGTATTTTTTAGGAAGTAAATGCAAATTAGCATTTTATCGGTTTTTTATATAAAGTTGTATGTTTAATCTTAATTTTAAGTTTAGAGGATCGGTTTTTTTAAATTTTTTATATTCTTTTTTCTATAAATTATCGTTTGGAATCCTATTTATTTCTTTTAATTTTTATATATTTTATTTATTTAGATATTCTTGCGGGTATTAGATCTTACTTTAAGGATTTATTAGATTGATTTTTTCTATAGCATTTTTTAACTTTTATAATAAAAATATCTATTCAAATTTCCAGTACTTTTTTAGTGTGATTGTAGTGTTAGATCTTACGTGTGCTTACAGTTTATTTTTGTGTATGATATAATTATTCTGAAGTAGTATATTTAATCTTAATTTTGAATATATGAATTTTGATTCTTTTTCAAGTTTGGGAGCCATTTGTTTAATTTTGATTTTTCCAGTACGGAATATTTTTGTATTTAAGTATGGTTATTGCGTTAAGTAAGGTTATTGGTGTAGGCTTTAGTGATAGTTTGGGAGCTTTTTTATTTCTTTAATTTTACGTTTTATTTATTTAGATGTTTTTGTGGGTATTAGACCTTTACCACAGTAAACTGCAAGCACATTAGGGACCTAACCCTACAATCATGCTAAAAAATACTAAGAGTTTGATTAGATATTCTTATTATAAAAGATTAAAAATGCTATAGAAAAAATCGATCCATAAATCGGGGTGATGGATTAATGTTTATTCCCAATTCCAATGGACCCTATATGAATAGAATTCACAAAAAAATCATTAGAGCCCTAAATTATCTTGGTTTTAAGGTTGAAGTTACTTCCAATCTTAAAATTGTAAACTATCTAGATATCACCCTTAATTTAAATGATGGATCCCACCAGCCTTTTCTCAAAGAAAATAGTTTACCCACTTACATTAATATTTCATCCAATACCCAAAAAATATTTTAAAACAGATACCCAATATTGTAAATAATAGGATTAACCATTTATCATCAAACATCAAAACTTTCAATGAAAGTAAAGAAATTTGCAACAAGGCTCTTCAAAAAAGTGGATTTAAGAACAAATTAACATCTAAAAAACAATAGACCCAGAATCATCTAATACGAAAAATAAAAATAATTGTAGAAAAAGAAAGATAATTTGGTTTAACCCTCCGTACTGCAAACTAACAAATATCAATATAGGTAAATATTTTCTAAAATTTGTAGACAAACATTTTAATAACAGCAATCCTTTCATTTTTTTTCTTTTCTCTTTTTTTTCTTCTTTTTTTCTCAATTGGAGTAGATAGACTTAACTATCACCCGGTTCACACTCCACCCTCATCTATTGGACAGGTGAAGAGGCTCATCCCTTGTTTCCTGTTTAGGATGTGGTTCCCGGCTATTTCTTTTCCAATCATTCTACTCTTAAGTAGCCCCATGCACATCAGTGGTGTCACCGCCTTGCTTGGGGCAATATGATTAAAAAAAAAAAATCCTCTACGAAAAATTTTTAATAGGAACACTCTAAAAATTAACTACTCTTGTACCCCAGATATGGACAACATTATAAATTCTCATAATGGGCAAATTCTAAAGAATTTATGTAATACCGACTCTGGGTCCGGAATTTTAAATGAATGCAATTGTAGCTCCGTAGATACCTGCCTGGTGGAGGGCAAATGTAAATCCACCCGGGTAATTTATGAAGCTCACATTTCACCATCCAACAACAAGAAAAATTACTGGACTTATATTCGTATGTCAGTGGGGTCTTTTAAGCAAAGATATTACAATCACAGGTATTCTTTTTCGAATCCAGGTCAGAAATACCAGACAGCCCTTTCACAGAGATTCTGGAAAATGAGAGGAAGAAGGGCTGGACTGTGTAGTTAGTTGGAGATTGATAGGTTCAGCCCAAATTCCGAGGAATTTTTGTGATAGGTGCGATCTGTGTCTGCAAGAAAAAATACTAATATTAAAGTACCCAAACCAGCATATACTCTTGAATTTAAGAAAAGTATTCATTAGTAAGTGCTGCCATGAGGTGAAATTTGTGAACATTTAATATTTAAGTTCTAAATTCAGTTTTTAGGAGAGAATATATAAATCAGATCTTTTTTTTAATTAATTAAATTTTTAAATAGTAAATCTTAATACCCCTCTACCTTCCTCTTCCTTTCTCTTATTAATATCTACCTTTTAAGAAATAAGGATACTTAGACTAACTTAACCCCAAATTTTTCCTGCATGTATATATATTTTTCCCTGCACTTAAAAATTTTTTTTTAATTTTTTAATAAATTTTATAATTTTTATAAATTTTATTTTATTTTAATTTAAATCTAGGTTTATAATTGTTTAAATTAATTTAATTAAATCTAAATAAATTATATGTCAGTTTTTTCCCCCAAATAAATTTTTTCTAAAAATCTTTTTTCTAATAATTTCATAACCATTTAAAAACACTAGTTTTGTTAACATGTCCCTAGTGTCTGAAATTTTTCTTTTCTTTATTTTTCTTCCTTTTCTTTTTCCCTTTCCTTTTCTTCTTTCCATTTTGTTTTAGCCCTCTTTCCTGTCAAACACTACTTCCTTTACTTCCCTTTCCTCCTTTTTAGAGCTAGAGATAGCCAATTTTTTAAATTTTTCACTTACAACTCAATCTAAAAGTAATGTTGTTCAAAATCTAAAAATAGACATTGATTGCTACCTACTTATTAATACCACCTATCTAGTTTTTTTTCTGTAACGTAATTTTTTTGAAATCTTTGAATTTCCGCCAGTAATATCATTTTATTTTATTTTGAGCATAAGTTGCAAATGACGTGTGAAATCTCTCTTAGGAATTTCATGTAGAAATGATCATACAACGGTTTTGAACTTCGAAATTTATTTTATTTTATATATATATGTATGCATGTATGTATATATATATATATATATATATATATATACAAAGAATCTCAAGCTAGCCAAAACCTACTGCGGTTTCACACTACGGCTTGTCAGGGCTGTAGTGTGAAACCGCGGAGGATTTTGGCTAAGTGATTCTTTGTGTCTTTGCTCTACTTTTGTATATCGTTTGTACTTTTGTATATCGTTTGTACTTGGTATCGAGCACTTTTACTTTTTCTTGTGGTTGGTTGGGGTTTTTTTCTTTACTGCGGAGTATTGTATGTCTTGTCCTTATTCTGCGGATTTCTTTTTTTCTCCCCTTTTATCCAACGCCTTAGTGCACCGGATTGTAACGGAATTAGGTTCTGTTTGTTAGTGGTTTTTCTTAAGGTTTATCTTAGTATAAATTTACAACCTAAATACTTACAGAGTCTATTTAGTTATTATTTTGAGTATATATATATATATATATATATATATATATATATATATATATATATATATTATTCTTTTCATAATTGCTTGAATGTATGTATAAACACAAAAGCATATATGCATCTATGATAATAACATGATAAAATACTGATTTGGTTAATATTTATTGTTATAAAATAAACAAAATCTCACAATTTGGTTTTCTCTTACAAACATCATCATATTTTACCTTTAACTATTTAAAAAGAAAGTTGTTAATTCAAAATTGCTTTTGATTTGCTCTGACATTTAGAATTATTTGTTTATCTCCACTTCCTCTTCAATTCACATTATTTACTTAAACAAACATTTTATAAGATTGTTTAAATCACAGAAGATTAACAAATTCTCTATAATATTAACTATTGTGAATATTAGATATATGCCAACAATATTCATAGGAAAGTACAGGGAAACTATATTACAGCAATATGACTGCTAGCACCATGATTCTTTCCAAATATTTACAGATTAAATTATGGTTACCCTGATTCTTTTACTCCTGTACAGGCCAGTAAACAATATCAAGTTATCAGCTTGTGAAATTAGCACATCTTGGACAATTACATTCACCTTTGCTAACAAGTTACCAAGTGTTGAAGAATTTCACTTTTCAAGCTTCTATAACCTGAAAATAATTTAAGATGATACAAGCAAAATATCTGAATTTGGTAGTCATTTGTTAGCTCATGACAATTCACATTAAAGAAACAGTGAAATTTGAAACAAATTTGTTATGAGGAAAGACGTGTAGCCTCACTCTTAAAACCAACATTCTTCTCTTGAAAAATGTTAAGGTTTAGTGTTTCTGCTATGTCTTTAGAGATTCTTGATAAAATCCAAGGAAGAACCTGACCTGGCATTTTGGCTTCAGTCACTTTCCCACTGATGTAACATAGTTTCCCTGTACTTTCCTGTGAATATTTCCATGGTAATTTTTCTGATGAACTTTCTTCTTTGGTACCTAAACTTTATAAAGTTAAATGCAGTACTATATTGGTAGCTTGTCTCATCATTTTACAATTGAAATGACTAGATGTAACCATAAGTTTTATGGTAACAGTTTCTTCTTTCACTCTTCTTGCTTATGAAACTTCTTGTTTTCCAGTTAATTTTGATCTTCAGAAATTGTTTTACACACATACTTATACAAACATACATCTTTATAAACACTACATGCACCTGCAATAAAAATAGATCAGTTATGATAACATTCCATACAAACAGAACTAGAAACAAGCTTGTGAATGTGAAGAAGTTGTGGCTAAATCAAGATTGCATTCAATGAAGTTGTTTCTGTTCTTTTGACTGGATTACATAGGAATAATTCTCTTTGAGATTCTTCCAGCTAGTTAAACAATAACTGCAAAGAAGTATTGCAACAAACTCACCAATCTCAGTTTAGCTATACAAGAAAAACAACCAATATTGGATAATTGTAAAGGTGTCATTTTCTACCACAAAAGGTAAGACCGCACATTGCAAAAGAGACCTTTCAGAAGCTTAAAGAGTTGAAATGGGAAACCCTCCATATTCTCCTGACTTGTCTCCTTCAAATTTACATGTGTTTTGATCTCTACAGAACAATTTAAATGACAAAATATTTCAAACAGTCAAAAACTACCTCACAACCTTTTTCAAGCAAAAAATACAAACTTTCTACAAAAATGGCATCAACAAGCTTGTAGAATGGTGGAAGACACTTGTTAAAAACCATGGAGACTTGACTAATAATTTTTTTTCTGAGTATATAAAATTTTGTTTTTATTTTTTCTAAACATTTTTATTAGTAATATAAATAATTAAAAGTATTGATTAATAAAATTGTAGATAATTATAAATAAATATTATAATAGTCTAGGTTTGTCTTTTACACTTTTAGAAGAAGTATATTTTAAAAAATGCCAGATGGTTTACATAAAATTAGATTTAATATGTTACATTTATCTGTAAAAGTTTCTTAATTTAGAAATGGCTCAAAAATAGTTCAGTTTCAGACTGTTTTAAAATTTATTTTTCAAATTAGAAAAATATATACTTTTTGTATTTTCCAAAAGCATCCATCTGTGTAAATTTAAAGATTGAAACCTGTCTGAGCCTTTTTTGAGAACACATAAAAAGATAGGTAAGTAATTCATTCAGAAGGTAATATAATTTTTGGCTAGAAGGTAATAGATGGTTTTGACAAGGAGACATGAAAATTTTGTCCTGAATGCATAAAAATAAGGTTCCAGAAGGAAAAGCTATTTTTGGCAATCACCTGTGTATAAGCTGTTCTGTTTCTCACAGAAGAAGCAAATGAAAAAAAAAAAAAGTGAAACTTATAAGTAAAACTGTGTTTTAAAAGAAAAAAAAATATTATAAGTGTCACGTTTGTAACATGGACTTTCCATCATTAGAAACACTTTCTTCGGACACCATTTTTTTGTTTGTTTACCTTTCTACGTCTCGTCTCGCGGCAACATCTTTTCTTGTTACTGTTTTTATTTTATTTTCCCTTCTCTTTCATTCTTTGTGCTTTCTAGCATAGACTATGCTTCCTTTTGTATTAATTCCTCATTTCTTATCACACATTACTGTTTTTATCCACTCTCGGCAATGTGATAATGCCACGTGAGTAGAGTTTGCTTTTGGCAGGATCTTCAGATTCTTCCTGTTGGTCCCTGTATCCAGACGCACTATTCGCCTCTCCACCGTTCCATATAACTTTGGGATGTTTATTCTTCTTAGCCTTTTCATCTCCTTTGTCTTGTAAATGCATTATTGTAGGCACAACAAATCAATAGTTTGTTGCCTCTTTATTCCTGTGTTGCTTGTTCAACCAGCTCGTTCTTTCTAGCCTAAAAATAGATATTTTAGATAAGAAATAAGGGACTTTTCTATGTAGAATTTTGCTCAGTCATTGAGTCATGCTTTTACCATGTCTACTATTGTAAATTGCCTCTTGTTCTCAACGCTGAGCAGCCTTTCTGAATCTGTTGATTTCTTAAATTTAAATTGAATACAACCCTTGCCTCGCAGTTCTTAACGCTTTTACTACTATCAGACCACCTTGTGGCTGCTGGTAGGAGTGCTTAGCTTTTCTTTTCCTTCTTTGTACTTGCTTGCTTTCTTCTCTGTTTCTAGCCTTCCCTTTCTCTTTTTTATTCCTGTTTTTTTTTTTTTGTCACAGTGGACTCATCTTTGTTTTGTTTATTTTTCTTTCAGATTTTTTACCTAATTCATGAAATAAAATCTTTCGTTTTTCAATAAAATTCATCTGCGTGTTCTTGTGAATTTGAGTTTACACTGGCTGTCTAAGCGAGATGTTTTTCAGCATTTTGTCCAGGGCAGCACAATAAGTCCAAGGGATTTGTCAAATTTGTATTTCAATTTTTAGGTGAGAGCAACTATTTTTAATGTGTATTTCAGCCTCATTTTCAGTTTTTGTATGACATTCTCAAGGAATTTTTTCTATTGTTTGAATTTTGTATTGTAAATTATTTTAAGAGCTTTTATATATTTTGATCTATTATCAGCCCTTTTTAATGTTCAGGATAAGAGAGGTGATGTTCTCTCTTCTCTTACTTGCCACAAACAGACTTCCACCTAAACCTTTTGAGATTTCACAATCTCAGGCAGGGAGTGTCACATTTGTAACTCAGACCTTCCGTCATCAAGGATAAATTCATTCGGACACTGTTTTTTTGTTTGTTTACCTTTTTACCTCTTGTCTCACTGCGATGTCTTCTTGTTACTGTTTTTTATTCTATTTTATTTTCCTTTCTCTTTCTTTCTTTGTGCCTTGTAGCATAGACCATGCTCCCTTTCGTTTTAATTCCTTTTTTCTTTATCACACCTTACCATTCTTATCCACTCTTGGCAATGTGATAATGCCACATGAGTAGATTTGGCCTTTTGGCGGGATTTTCAGATGCTTCCTGTTGGTCCCTGTATCCACATGCACTATTCGCCTCTGCCATTTCATATAACTAATGATCACCATTTCAGCCTTCTGCCAATTTTCGGTAAAGTGTTCAGGGCTATCATCAATGCTAAAATAGTTCCACATCTTACAGCCCATAAACTATTCTCCGACAGACAGTATGGCTTCCATTTCACCAGGTCTACTGCTGATGTACTAACTACCATCACTGAGTACATATACTAGGCCTTCAATAGAAATGGTGAAGCTTGAGCTGTTGCCCTGAATATCTCTAAAGCATTTGATAGGGTCTGACATGCTAGCGTTCTGGATGCTTGCTTAATCTGATCCAGTCATTTCTATCAAACAGCATAATGAATGTCCATGCTTCTAGATCCTTTCACACAAACGCCGGTGTCCCCCAGGGTTCTATCCTAGGTTCAACACTCTTTTGAGCTTCTTCAACAATCTCCCTGATGTGATCAAATCCCAAGTAGGCATATATGCTGATGACACCACCATTTACTCCCACCTCAGTAAGAAATCTGCCAAGGTGGACAAAGATAACCTCACTGCTGATCTTGAGAAGGGCCTCCAATCTGTGGTGGACTGGGATAAGAAATGGCTTGTAAACTTTAATGCTTCCAAAATGAAGCTGTTATTCGTCAACCATCATAGACAGTCCTTCTTGCCCCCATCAGCATGGATCAAGTTAGTCTCCCCAAAAGCAATACACTGCACCTCCTTGGCCTCACCCTTTCAGCCGACCCCATGTATTTCTCTTATCCCCTTGACTCCTATCCTTCTTTTATCCTTTCCCCAACACCCCCTCTATCTTGTTCTTCTCCCTTTTCACTCTACTCTGCAAATCTCTTGTAACTGATTCCTCTTTATTTGCTCTCTTCCTATGTAACACTTCACTCTCCTCTTATGTAGCCTCTTGCACACCAGTGGCAGTACTGTGTTGTTTTGGGTGAAACAAAAAATCACAGTACAACAGATATGACCTTTACAGCTAGGCAGGTTCAGAGCACAAAGAACCAATTTCATTGACCTCATAAAAGCTTTTGACACATTTGACAAACTCTATGGAGTATACTTTGGAAGCTATTCAATCTAAAACAACTCATAGAATTAGTTTGTTCTTTAAATGATAATATTAAGGCATGAGTATATGTAAATGGAAAGCTGTTAGAGCCAATCTCAATCCAAACTAGTGTAAAACTGGGGAGAAGGCTTAGGACCTTCACCTTTTGCTAATTTCTTCTAATCAGAGCTTTTGTTAAAAGTGATGTTGGTATTTATACCCACTACAGAATATCTGGAAACTTTTGAACATCTATTGATTTATTGGTGCTATTAAAACTTTAATGTATCTGATTTGTGACCTACTCCAAGCTGACAACTGAGATCATAATGCTTGAAAATAAAGATCTTTTAGATCATGAGGAACTGCTTCTCTGTAGCTTTTGATGAATTTGGGTTTACAATTAAACTTAAAAAGGCAGTAGAAATGCATCAATTGGCTCCTCTAAAGACTTCATCACTATCAATCTACTATAATATAAAGTTGGAAGTTGTAGAAACTTTCATTAACCTTGGCAGCATGCTATCCACATTCAACACCTTTGAAAAGGAAATTGTCTACAGGTTTTCAAATACATGTGATACATGAAAAAATTTTGAAAATAGGTTATAGTCACAATCAGATTTCAGTACAGCTACTAAGGTTAGTATCTACCAAGCATGTATCCTGTCATTTCTTGTATGGTTGTGAGATTTAAATAATCTATAGCAAGTATATACAGTATCTGGAAAGATTTCACCAAAAATACTAGTGTCAGATACTAAAAATATTGTGGAGATCAAGAATATCCAATACCATTGTGCTGCAAAGATTTTGAGCATCGAGTCTCTGGTTATGAAGTAGAAGCTAAGAATAACTGGTTACTGCTTAGATGACAGCTGACTTCCAAAACAAACACTGTATGATGGTGAACTAATGCAAGACAAACAGCTGCAGTACAAGCTGCACATGCACTGCAAAGTCTGACTCAAAGATACTCTTAAGAAAGTCAATGCCAGCATTTAGGAGCATCTCACATTTGAAAGATCTACATGGAAAACACTGATGACGATGATATTAATATCTTTGAGAAAAGCAGGATTGAATACACAGAGCTAAAATGGGCTGATTGCTACAAAGAGAGAATAAACCATCTCCTAGTTAAAGGTACAAAAGAGACTTTCACTTGTGCAGAATGTGGATACATATGTCTGTCAAATGATGACTTGTTTAGTCACAAATGTTGCTACAACAGCACAATCTATCACTATGATATACAGCCTGATTTTACTGTCAATCTATGCAACAAAGCATGCAGGTCAGCAAGTGGACTTACACAGCATTTCAAGTCGCAACACCATAATACCAATGCAGCAAGAGGTAAACCTGCGACTTAAAGTGTAGGTCAGTTGCTATTCTAATGAGTCACCAGAGACATCAGCAACAGTAATGAAATCAATAATAAGTCATGAACACTTTTATACTTGGACATAAGTTGACTTTCCACCATTAATATGTGCATATACACATACAGGGTGCGATAGGTAAATTGTCGCCACTTTATATGTTTAATTTTACACATGTGCATTATTTATTTTTGATTTTGTCAACTGTACTATATAATAGGGTTTGTTGAGGAGGTAGTGCTGCCTTGATTCAAGAAGGTGTCTGCCAAAAGACCCTATATTTGGCAACAGAATTCTGCACCATGCCACACAAGCAGTCATGGCTGTCAGACAGTTTCTGTGACCACATCACCCCTTACATCTGGTCACTTAACTTCCCAGATTACAACCTCCTTGATTATTATAAGTGGGGTGCAGTTGAGGGTTGAGACCAACAAAACTCCTTGTAATACCAAAGATGAACTGAAAGCAAGGATTATGGCGGCTTTCACTAACTTAAAGAAGGAGACTGTCCAGAAGAGATGCAGGAGATTGTGAAGTTGTCTAGAGGCATTGGTTGAAGCCTATGGTGATTTTATTTAATAAACTTACTTTTTAGTATTTCAATATATTTTTGTATAATTTTTGTAAATATATCTGTTAAAATGAGATGTCAATGTTATTTTCATTTTTGTCTAATTTAAACCACATTTCATCTATCGCACCCTGTTACTGTTTTAATAATGTATCATAACTATCTTGGGTTACATTTTTATATGATTTTGTATTGGTGATATATATTTCTATTATTATTATTATTATTATTATTATTATTATTATTATTTTCATCTGTACTTTTCTTTTTTTCTTTTTTTATACTGATGCGTAATTCTCTCTAGCTACCCTCCACTCTATACAACCATCACTGATGAAAAATAAAAATATAAGTTTATATGTTTATATATGCATGTTTTTGTTCATCATTATATTTCAAGACAGTCTTTATCATTTTTTGTCGAGATACAGCGGCAGTATAAACACAATAAAAGAACAAGATTCTAGTATTTTGATAGAAAGAGGTAAAAGACTAAAAGGATGATAATTTGTGGGTTTAAAAGGGTCACCTATGTGCACTCAGTGAGATTTATTTTTTATTTTTTATTTTTTTTAGTAGGAGTAGATAGATTTGCCTATCACCTGGTTTACACTCCTCCTCAGTCATTTAAATAGGAGTCGAGGTTTATTCCTTGTTTCCTGTTTAGGATTGGTTTTCCAGTTCACACTACTGAGGTCTTAATAAGAGCAAATGTCTCGACTTTTGGTTATATGACTGGCTTCTGTCTATGAGTCTTCATATTGAGAGTTGTGATATGACAGTTTTCTGGTTGCTGCATCCCGAATAACAGCAACGAGCCCAAACTCGTTTATAGAGAGATTGATCTGGCCAACAGTCACATAATATCAGGGTTCTTGCAGTAACATGTTACACATAGGTTGGTCTCTTTGCAAGTAGTTCCTATGGCCAACTCTGAGACCACACTATGCTGTTGTCTTCACCACATTCTGGCCAGCTTATATTGCATTAAAGTCAAAGACTTAGATGATGAGCAGTTACTGTTATTTTTGGTCTTTTCTAACCTAAATCTTTATCATATATATATATATATATATATATATACACACACAATATATTACTGTGCATATATAATATATAAATGATACATATAACAAATTGCATATATATATATATATATATATATATATATTGTACTTTAGAACATGTACAAACTGAAATCTACTACAAAAGTGTACATTTTGTTCTGACATTGAAAGAAAATGTCTCATCAGGTAGTTAGTAATGATGGTAATAAACATTATTTTTGAAAAGAAAATTGATGAAAATTCAGTTCCTTATTATTACTAACTACCTGATGGGACATTGTTCTTTCAATGTCAAAACAAAATGTACAGTTTTGTGATTGTAGTTTGTACATGTTCTAAAGTATAATTTATAATAAGTATTCATTTCTCTATTTCTATATTGAGCACTGTTTTAAATTAATTTTTTGAACATTGTAAATATTTTCTTCGTTCCTTATTCATTTGAGTATATATATATATATATATATATATATATATATATATATATATATATACATATGAGGCATTTAGAATTAGAAGGTACTTCATGCCGCAAAATAAAAAACAAGAAATTTGTATTTAAAGTTTGTCGACATTTGAAATGCCATAACTTTATATCTATTTGAGATAAACTACTCATTTTTTAAAAGCATCTACTTTAACATGCAAACACTTACAACAGAAAAGCTATATGAAATTTTGAAGCAACAAACTTTATACATGTATAACACAAGCCAAGCACCTCTAAGTACAACTTTTGCTCAACAAAATAGCAACATTATTTTCCCCAAAGCCAGATAAAAGGTTTAAAATATGTCTAATTGCAAACATAAGCTTGCACATAAACAAACACACTAATGAATTTTCATGAAAAAAATATTTTGAAGAGAAAGAATTAATAATCTGGCATGTTATCATAAAGGTAATCATTATACACTGTTACTGTCAAAAAACATGTCTTACTACCTCCCATTGGCTCCAACTTACTTGCTTTCAACATAAACAAATGCCACTGTGATGTGGCAGAAAGTACCTTCTATAGCAACACTCAGCATGAGCCTGCACAGTCAGGCAGGAGTGCATTCAAAATCATTGTGAACTATAGGAATTTAGGAAGTACATGATGCTAGAGTCCAGTTGCTTTCAGATAGAGGAAGGTTTGGGGAATACATTGTTATGCTTAACTGATTTTCACATACATGGTGGAAAGTACCTTCTTGTATTGAGGGCCTCATATATGCTAATGAATGAAATCTTTTAACAATATATTATTAGAATACTGTTAATCATTGTCATTTAATTAGTAAAACATAACTTGAATGTTTAAATCATCAACTTATTTACTGTTTTGAGAAATAAAGAAGGAAGAGCTGATTATAGAAAAAGTAAAGTGTAAAAACGATTTATTATGAGCAAGTCAACATTTTGACTTAATTCAATTGCTAAGAGAAATAATAATTTAACTAAAACCAAGAAAACCAACTTAAAAGTCCTATTAAGTACAATACTTAGCTTTGCAAATTCATGTGACTGCATTTCAACTGTATCAAATAAGAGATTAAAGTGGCCATTGTTCAAATATTTTTGTCAATTTCTTTATTAAGTCATCCATGTCAGTTCTGAACAGACCTAGATGACTAAACAAATATTCCCCAATTGTTAGCCAAATATAGGATAATGAACCAATTAAGTGTTAGTGACAAATTCACTGATGTTTGTCAAAGAAAAATGTTTAAATTAAAAATTAATTTAAAAAGTGGAACAAAACAGATCCTCTTCAAAAACTGAACAGATTATATAATTTAAAAAAATAATTATTTGATATTGACAAGATTAAAAACTACTTTTGAAAACATAATCATTTTTTGTTGTTTGATTGTATTTTATCCCTTTTTATTAATAAAGAAGTGAAACAGGAAAAATAGGGAAAATGTTGAAATGTTGAAATTACAAAGTGAAGAAAAATTTACAAGAGATGTAAATATATTCTGCTTTTTCATTGATAATATTGATATAATTTTACTGCTGTTAATGATTTTACGAGATATATGACATGATTTGAACAAGATGTTAGTATTACATCATTTTGGTATGCTACTACAAGCTCTAATTAACTTTGGATTGGTTAAGCATCTCATCTTACAGGGTCTTCTTTCATTTAAGCAATATATGGTTTTTGCTTCTCTAGGTCAACTGCTGGTATATTAATAGTTATTGCTGAAAGAGTCTATCAATTTGTAGATAAGAATGCTACTTTGGATATCTCAAAGGCATTTTGACAGGATTTGGAGTATTGGTCTTCTTCACAAGTTTAAAGGTTATGGTATTTAGATGGAATTGCAAAATAAAAGTTGTCTTGAATGGCCACCTTTTTTGCATTAATGCAAACATCTCCAAGGGCTCTATTCTTCATCAACAATTTTCATCAACAACCTTCCCGATGGCATCAATTCTTAATTCAGTATCTATACTGATGGTACAACCATATATATCTCTGCCTTAACTGTAAGTCTGAGTGGTTTGATAATGTCAAATTGCCAGTTGATCCAAAAAATGATTTACACTGTGATGTTAACTGGAGCAGGGAATGGCTTGTAAGTTTTATTGCCTACAAAATAAAACGACTATCTTTTAATCATCTGAGAGAACCCTTTTTACCTTCCATCAGCATGACTGATGCTAACCTCCAGGAGAGTGACTCATTTTGCCTTCTCAAACTAATGTTTTCCCCTGACAGAAAGTGGAAAGATTATATTGAATCAATTGCTAGATCTGCTGGTTCCTGTTTTATGGGATACAAATTTTCTCACCAGAATGTATCTTAAATATTTACAAGCCTACCATTTGTCCTTGCTTTGAATATTGCTGCCACATCAGGTCTGGTGCTCCTGCTAGATATTTAGGGATTTTTGAGAAAATCCAAAGAAAAATGTGCATTGTTAATGACCAGCTTCAGCTTCAGTCACTTCAGTGCAGTACTAGATTCATGGCAAAGATCTCATCATTTTACAGTTGAAATAGCTAGATATAACCATAATTTCTATGCTAACAGTTGATTCTATCACACTTCTAGATTGTGGAACTTTCTTCTGGTTTCTTGCTTTCCAGTCAACTTTGATTTTCAATAATTTAAATGCAATGTCAATCATTATCTTATAGATTTTTAATTCTTGTTCTTTTATTGTCTTTTCTCCTTAATAGCATATTTTTCTCATATTCTATAACACCTAGTAACCACTTACATCTTAGTGGCTTTATTGCCTTAGTTAGGATGAAATGACTAAAAAAGAAATTCTGCATGTCCCATCCTTGCTTAACAAATACATTACATCATGCTAACACCTTATAAATAATGGACTATGTCATTTTGATTGCATGGAAATACAGAAAAGATATATCAGAGATGCTACTTAGTTTCAGTGAGAAAATGAAAGAGAGATAGAATGGAAGAAATGTGCTGCCAATATCTAATAAATAATGGACTGTTCTGCTTTGATCATGAGGAAAGATGGAAATGGCATATCAGAGATGTCTGATTTCAGTGAGAAAGAGAAAGAAAGAAAACAAAATTAAAACAGGAATGCCTGAAATTTTAAATCTGCTTGTATCAATAAAGTGTCAGAAACTATAATTATTTTTCTATAAAATGTTTCATATACACCAAGTTCTTGTTCTTGTTCTTGTAAATGAGATATTATACTTTACTCATGGCTCTGTAATTACGTTATTTCCATGAGACTTTTGTCTATATTTCTGAGATGAGGTATTATAATTATTTACACTATTCAAACCTTTCCTCATCTTTATTGCTATATTCACAATGTTTCAGTCATTGTACGCTCTGGCCTTCTTCAGGTGATATACACTGAAATTTTGAACTGAAACTTTTATTTAGTCCACATGCTTTCCTTGAGTTAATTCCCTTAGTAACTCAATTCTCTAAGTTTTATTCACCTCTGTTGTGGCCAGGTATTGAACTCAAGTCACTGGATTACTTCAACTAACACTTTTATCTACTGGGCCATGTGTCCTTGAGAACATCAGTGAATGGATTTTTGGGACCTAATGTCTTAGTAACAATTTTTTTACCAGAGCTCATATTACAATTTTTGTTGTTTCTCTCTACCTCTCTGTATTACTGGTTCCCATGTATTCTGCCTATGCATGGCCAGTTTAGGAGATTTTTGTGGCCTAGATATCCAGAAAAGGCATAACACATGGAACTAGAACAATCTACCCTTGAGGACTAAATAAATGGTTTGGTTCAAAATTCCAGTGTATATTACCTGAAGAAAGTCGGAGTGTACGATGAGCAAAACATCTTAAATATCTCAATAAGGATGAGGACAACAGTCTGAACAATGTAAATTAGTCACTTTATATGGTTAAAATTCAATCTGAATTACCAGTCTAATTATTAAAACTTCCTGAACCCCTTGACCTGTTTAGTGCCATGTTTAAAGATTTCTTGGGACCTCTATCTCTTCTTATAACTGGGCTTATACTGTACTTAAAGGAATCTATGATATTTACTTTGTATACTCACGAATACAAAACATGAGGCAGGATATTTTTTGTGTATAGTTTAGCAGCAATATCATGAAATCTCAATCTTTGTTGCATAGATCATCTTTTTTTACTTTTAATTTATTAGGGATGTATTATTTAATTAATAATTCCCTAAACATTAGGTGATAATTACTTTCAGGTATCCAGTCTGAGAACTACCTGGTGACATATACCCAGTAGACCAATATACATGCTAATTTTCTTTAGTACATATATTGTGGATTTGAATCAATCTACAACAAAGGAAAAGGTGAGAAAGATTTTTATGTAAAATAAAATATAAAATATTTTTATTTTTCTATTTTTACAACTAAATGTTTGTCAGTTTGTATGAGTATTAAAGTTCTTGTGTCAAAATTCCTTGTTTGTTAAGATGTAAAGAAATGTATCTACAGTTAGTCCTTGGGAAAATTTCTTAGAATTCTTTTTGTTCTTTATTGTCTAACAGCAGAAGAATTCTCACTTACATTGCAAAATTTTTTTATTTCTCTGCAGCTAACTGGTGACTGGTGTCTTCTTGATGCTAAATGCCGTCTGCACCTTAATGTTGACTTGCCTTGTCCTCTTGCTATCAAAAAGTTTTCTCTCTCTCATCCACTGAACTGAGTTCTATCTATTCAGAAATGAGGCTCACAAGACCCCCATTCAGTTTCTTACTAGGGTTTGGTCAGTATACATGAAACATTTTTTCCAGAAACTTGAAGTGGATCCTTCACAAATTTGGAGGGTTTTTATCACTGAGCTGGAAAAGGTGCACAAGTGTAACAAATTTTTTTACAAAATCTGTCTGGCCTTTATAAAAATGCACTTCTCTCAAGAGATCTTGTATTTAAAAAATAAACAAAATATGTGATTGAACATTTATTCAAGGCTAATGTTTTAAAAGTTATAAAGATAGAATTTTTGTAACAGAGCTTAGTTATTGGGGTTGGTTGTGAATATTTATCCTTCTTGTTTTACTTCTTTCACATTGAACATTGTTGTATACAACACATTTTTCATCACCTGTTACATATATCTAAGGAATGTTTAGTTAGGATGATACATTCATTATTACCACTGGTTTCCCCAAAACAGAAATTACTGATCTAATAGTATTCCCTTGATCAAAATACCTTTGACTATCATTAAGCTATACAGAGTGTTTTTGTTTTTTGTTTTTTGTTTATTTGATCCATTCTCAATAAAGTAGAAAAAGAGGCTATAGAAGAAAAAAGACATTGACAAATGAGAAACATTTGTATTATTTAAATAACAATTACACTTTTTCTTCATTTTTATCTGAGGTCCAAAGCTGTATGATCAATAAAATTTATGAGCTAAAATTGCCATACATACATTATACAAGGTGTGATAGAAATAGCTCCCACATAATGATAAGACATTAGTAGCAATGGTGTCTTCATGTAGCCAAAGTTTTACCATTATGGAGGTATTTCTGTTGTACTCTGTATAATCAAAATAAAAAGTGAAATACAGAGTGCAATAGAAATAGCTCCCCATAATCATAAAACATTAGCTAGATGAAGATACTATTACCAAAAATGTCTTAGTATTATATAGAAGGTATTTCTGTTGCAGCTTGTATAATTCTGTTTGGAAGTGAATTTAGAAATATAGATTTTCATATTATTTTGAAACTATAATATACAGACAAGTATATATATATATATAGTTATGTATCAACTGTACATTGCGACATGGAAATTTCTATGTTTCAAGATAGATTCTCATCATCAGGCAATATTGATGTTAGTTGTGCAGATGATTTACATTTAAATGACAAAAACCTTTGGTTTGCTGTGAATGTATGTGGGTGTTTCTTATGGCTAATCTATGGAGATTCATTTTGGGATTTGACCCCAAAGAATACATACTAACCAACTTTATCTCTTTTTTCCTTTTTTCCTTTTTCCCTCCTCTTACCCTTCCCTTGTTTCTTTTCCTTCCTTACTGGTTGGGGTGTTGACCTGCCTAAATAACAATTTAGACAAGAAAAAATGTAATTGTAAAAACCCCATAGACTGTCTGTTAGAAAACTGGTGCATGACAGAATCAATAATCTATCAATGTGAAATATCCTCAAAGGAAAACCCAAATAATATAAAAATTTATATAGGGAGTACTAAAAACACAGCGAATTAACCAGCACACCTCTTCATTTAATAATAACAAATACAAAAATAAAACATCCCTATCAAAATATTACTGGTACCTAAAGGAAACAAAAAAACACCCACAGTAAAGTGAAAATTTTTAAAAGAAGCTAAAACATGTAAGTCCTTAAATGAACCATGTTCATTATGCTTATATGAAAAACTATTTATTATTAGATCCCTTAAAAATATAAATTTATTAAATAAATGCAACAAAATAAATGTCATATGTAGACATTGTAAATTATTCACATTAGAAAATGGATAAAATCTAAATGAAATAACATGCATATAACCAACAGGTACATAAGAAAAATAATCACTGACGAACTATATAAAAATAAATTGGAACATAGAACTCTTTAAAATAAATCTCTCTTTTTATATATAAAAAAAACAAAAAAACTTTATAACATATAAATAGATAGAACAAAAAAATTATATTTTTGGTTTTAAAAAATCTTTTCCTTATAAAAAAAACTTTCAACAGAGAATACCACATCAAAAGTAATAAAACTGAAGGGAAAGAAGAGAAAAGTATAAGATCAGGTTAAAGCCAGGTCAACACCCGGACCATTAAGGCGGGAAGGGGGTTAACAAGAGAAGGGTAAGAGGAGGGAAAAAAGGAAAAAAAGAGATAAAGTTGGTTAGTATGTATTCTTTGATGCTGACTTTGAAGTTTCATGAGGACACATGATGCTCTCACTCATCCTCATGAAACTTCAAAGTCAACAGAATCTGCTCTATTAAGGAGATAAACTCATTGTAACTATATATATATATATATATATATATAGTTATAGTTATAGGTCAGATTTAAATTAAATTAAACCCATAAACAGTTGTATTAGAAAGTGCTTAATACATGTTTGAAGGAAGATGAAGATTCAACACATACATCTTTTAGTTATTTAGGTAGGAAAGATCAGCTGGTTACACTACCATGGTTTCAGCCTTTTTGGTTTCATCAGATAATTTGTTTTCAAATCGCCTGATGAAACCATAATGGTTGAAACCAAGGCAGTGTAACCAGCTGATCTTCCCTGTATATATATATATATATATATATATATATATGTATATATAAAATATTTTTATGAACATGCACATATCACATATATATGAGAAACGCTAAACAATTAAAGTGAGTGTTTCTTAACATATTTGCTATATTGAGACTGATGCACTATGAGTGCATAAATAGATACTCTTCCAGAAGAATATGGTGTCAAGCAATTGGAGTCACTCTTACACTTCTGCAACAACACCATCACTTGTGTGGAATAAATGATAAAATAAAATATTTCAAAAACAATATTCCCAAAAATGTGGTGAAAAAAGAAAAAAGCTTTATACTGAAAGAAGGCAGTAAAAGAAAATATTCATAAGAAATAAAAGTGTGTAATGAAAATAATGAAAGATACAAAATAAAAAAGCCTTTTTATAAAATAGGGAATTATATCAGAGGATTTATTTGCTTCCTCATAAAGTCAAACTGGGGAAGAGTGTTCACACTTGTATATGTAGGTGGGTATGAAAATTTCTATTTTGAGCAGCACTTAATTGAACATCAGATGTTAGGAACCGATCTCGACATTACTTCTCTTAGAGCAATGGCCACAGAATCAGACTGTTAATTTCAAAGTTTTAAATTAATCAACTTGATTTTCTGTAAATTCGTAAATAAAATATTTATATAAAATAAACCCTATTTCCAACATAATTATATACCCACATACATACCATATTAAAATACACCCAAACTTTATTTTCTACTCAATAACAAACAATATTCACAAACATTCCTAAAATATTCCACAATACAACACACACCAATTAAATCAAAGTGTCTACTGATTAAATATTAACATCATCATGTGAAATATTTGAGCAATCAGAGAAAACTAAACCCTATTTTTCTCAAGCTTACTTTCAAGAAAAATTTCTTATAAAAACCCACAGATTTCAACTTAAAAAGAGCAGAGATTTGTCAACAAGCTGAAGAGAGATGTGACTCTCTCCCCACAGTGCATGCTGAAAAAACTGTGACTTCAAGCAAATCATCTCCTACAAAAATAACAAACTGGGTGCCTCATACTTTTGGCCTTGTGCCACATCTAAGCAGTGCTCAGACAATCACCTACAAAAATGACAAAGACACTTGGTGAATCTTTGTTAACAATAAAAGTCTTTTCTTTTCATGTGTTTTTTTTTAATACTATGAAACCAACTATTTAAAAGTGTTTTATAAACTACAGCTCTTTTTTGTGAACCAACTACCCTAAGACTTTAACTCAAATAAAGATTCTTTTTAATACTTTTTAACATTTTTGGAATTCATGTGCATATGTTTATAAATACAAATATTTAACAGATATACCCATGTTTTCTTTATTTTATTAGTGTTTGGGAATTTGGACATTAAAATTATTATGAATTAAAACTTGGACAACTGATTTCCCTACAACTTTTCTATTCATTAATTCTAATATCAAATATAGTTTTTTGAGAAAAACATAACTGTTCAGACTAAATTCAAGTTTTAAATAATTCACAAATGCACAGTAAAAATTATTTTCCCATTTTGAAAATTGTTTCTAAAATTTTTTATAACATTAAGAGTTGCCACAAATGCAATGTTACTTGTTCATAATAAGAGAACATGTTGAGTAAAATGTGAATATAAAAGCAGTTGGGAAATCAACAAAATAGGAAAGGCTACTGATACCTTAGCCTATAAATGTTAAATCACAACCAACAGACAGGCAAATAATTAGTTCTCTGAATCATTTTGGACAACTGAACTAAATAAAGTCATTTTTGAGGAAACCTATGCAGATTAACTCATTCATAGACTTTGTATTAATGTGAATGTCAACCTTAGGATTGATTGCACTTCTGTAGGAGTTGTGAAATTAGTACTTTATAGAGTTGTTTTTTTCATTCTTGTGTATTGTTTGTTTTTGATTTTATCAACTGTACAGTATAGTAAGATCAGTTGGGCACTGCCTGTGAAAAAAAGATCACCATGATGCAATTGACTCTGTCAGAAATTTAGAAATGGCATGCTGTACTGCTTAGCATTCACATTGGAAGCTCCAATATGAACATTTCAGAGTGTTTGAGTATCAATCAGAGGACAATGCAGAGGATTTGGAAAGAATTAGATGAGTCCAATAGTGATTATAAAGATATGGCAGCTTGGAAAACTCCTTATGATTATTCTGATAAGAAAAGAACTCACACATTTGTTGGTGAGGGCCTCAGATTTAACATGGAGGTCTACATCAAGTGTTTTAAGGAGGTAGTACTGTCCTGGGTCAAGAGCGTGGCTGATGCATGACCGTATGTCAAGCAACAGGATTCTGCATCATGCCACACTGGCAGGAGAACTCAGTCGTGGCTGTCAGACAATTTCTGTGACCACATCATCTCTTACATTTGGTTACCTAGCTCTCCAGACTACAACCTCTTTGATTAATATGTGGGGCACAGTTGAGCAAGAGACCAACAAAATACCTTGTAACATCAAGGATGAACTGAACTGAAAGCAAAGATTATGGCAGCATTCACAAATTTAAACAACGAGGAGATTCTGAAGTCATCTAGTGTCATATTGGTTGAAGCCAATGAAAATTTTCTTGAATGAATTTACTCTTTTGTATTTCAAGATATTTTTTGTAATTCTGATAAATATATCTGTTAAAATGGAATGCCAGTGTTATTTTCATTGTTGAATAATTTATATGAGGATTTATTCATTGCACCCATTGCATGTGTATATATATATATATAAATATATATATATATATGTACAAAAATTATCAATGAAGGCAACACCCAGAGGTGACAACATGTTTCATGTCAAACATAATCATCAGGCCATGTGCGTGCTAATGACTCTGTTTAGCATGAACCTGGCTTGAAAATTGCATTTTGCATGAAATAAATTGTTAGCCCTGGGGGTTGGCATCAGTATCCACTTTTAGATTCTACACTTTATTTCTAATATTGAGTAGTGAACTCATAATATAGCATACCTTAAAACTACATTTTATCATATATATATATATTGTGTATTTGAGCAACAATCTCTCTTTTATGTAGGTTGCATTGAAAATGACAGACAATGTATTATGGTTAAGTTTTTTTATGACATTTTTCATGATTTTTTTCTTTCAGAACACAAATAATATAGAAATTTTCAAAAAGTTTTGTGTTTTCAAGTGCTTTTGGCTATACTTTCAGCCATTATCAAGGATGAATTTTATTTTATGTGTAACTGTATATGTGTACAGTTTATGTATGTACAGTCATATATATATATATATATATATATATATATATATATATATATATATATATATATTATCAATGTTTATTTGGTATATGTTAATAATGAGAAAGACTAATACTAAGCATTCACTTCCTATCTCCTTTTATATTAATATTACACATCCATCATTAAGACTAACTTGTGTGACTCATGAGACTTGTGTGAACTTTATTTTATAACTTTATTAAAAACAAATTATATTCAACAATATGAACACAGACTGCATATAATTGTGATGCACTCTTTTTATTAGTTATCAGTTTTAGCAGAAAAATAATTATAATAACTTTTTTATTCTGAGGTTTTCTCTTATTTGTGTTTTAAGCTATGACATTTGTTTATATATTTTTGATGGACAATGCTTTGAAAGTTATTTTGACCTACTTTAATAGGAATAAAACTAAAATATAGTGAAAAATCTGAACTTCCTTGTGGCTTTTAAAATCAATTTGATTTGCCTTCAGGAGTAAAAGTTGATTTTCTTTATTTAAAATATAAAATTTAGAAAGGAAAACCAAGAAACAATGACTAACAAAGGACTTTTATTAAACTGTTATTGTATTTGTTGAATATTCTAACAAGTTAATATCATTTAGAAAGCAAGAATTTGAAACAGGGACAAAAATACGGATTACCAAAATGCAAAATGCATTTACTGATACATGAACATTAACAAGTTCACATCAAACTGAAATGTGTGTATGCAAGAAGTGTGCATGTATTGGCAAGGGTGCCTGTGTTGCATGTGTGCGTTAGCATTGATAAACATCTATGCAAGGCATGTATGTGTATCTGCATATCTATTTGTATTGAGCCAGAAGAACTGGTGTTGCTGAAGTGGGTTGTTACCAGTTTTTGACTTGGCCATCAGCATGTGAGCACATTTTGTGGGAGTCCATTGTCTCAGGTCTCCATTCTCTACAGCTGACAGGATGAAATTTATCTTGTTTATTTTTAATAGATTATTTATGATGTAGTGTGGGGATGTAGTTGAGAGCAAGCCTTCACACCTACTTGGCAACTTGAGTTAAATGTTTGTACCAAGGAAAATATGTGGTGGTTTAAGGAGAAAGAAAAATGTATTTTTCAACCAAGTTTTAGTCTGTTACAAATACTTCCCCCTGATTGTGAACATTTTTTGACACTATGTTTGAGTAATATATGTATGATTTAAACTCTGTGCAGAAATGTTACTTTTCAGCTAGATCAGGTCTGCATTTTTTGTGTGAATTCTTCCAGTGGACTGTGCTCATTATTGTATGTCTGTTAGCTTGGGTGTGATTTTTTCCATTGAAGATGGTTTTAGTCTGTTCACAGAAACATCATTTCTGCCTTTTTTTTCACAATTGTGAATAATTTTTCTGTCCTTTTGATTATTTGGTAAGGAACCTGGTAATTTTGGTGTAAAAGCTTTTTGATTGTATCCTTTTGAACAAACACATATTCACTATCTAAATGTGTCTTGATATTGGCTGTGTAGGAATAAACCATAATTTAGATATCAACACTTTTAGATCCTGCACAAAAGTAGTTGTAGAGTGTACATCATTTTTGTTGTCAAAGTAATATCCAGGTAGAGATCAGGTTGTGGCAAAAATGATTTCACCTGGGGGGCAACCTAAATCTTGTTTGACAATTTTTACCATATACTGGCAATTGTAGGGAGTTTTTTTTTAAGGGTTTGTCTCAATGAACCAACAGAATGCCAGGTCATGACAGATAGGAGAAGTTTGATTGTAAGGGTAAAGGGGAGTAGAAACTTGAAAAGATTTGAAACCCAGACATTTTCTAAGTCAGTGTTAAAGTAAATTGAATGATACATATGTAGCATTTAGCAAGTCTGAAAAGTTATTGCATGTCCTTGTGAATTTTCTTAAGGTTATTTTTCACTTAAAGTAGTAAACATATGACACAGACAGGAAAGTCTTTTTAAAAATACGCTGCATGTCAAACATGTATAGTTAACCTAGCGAGTGATCTCTCTGTTAACTGAAACAAATTAAGTATCTGAAGATGGGAAAATAATCTAATTTATGCTATAGAATAGATTCTAGATTATCTAGTTATATTATATTTGCTATGTTTATTCAGCAATTTTAATTTTTGGAATTTTACAATTTGTAATTTTTCTTGTAAACATAGCAAACATGGTTCATGTAAAGAGTTCCAAGTTCTGTTTTATTTTAAATATTTTCCATTTAATGGTAGGGGTTTTATTGGCATCTTTTAATTGTCAATAATAAGTAGAAAGTGATGTGCTATTGCAGCAAGTCTTATTATTAAAAGATGAAATGTGTTAATAATGGTGGGTTTTACAAGGATTCTTGGTACAACCGATATAAAATTTTATTACTGGAGGATTTTCTATCATAGAAATAAAGCATAGGTAGATACTCCATTTCTACCATAGAAAATCCTTGTGTTGTAGTAAAACATGTTTTTATTATAAACTCATAACAAAAATATTGCCATATATATATATATATATATATATATATATGTACATTTAAACTGGAAAACCTCAAATATTGTACCAAACTGGTTAGCCACATGTGGAAATTAAAAATGAAAAGGAACAGACCCTGATATAACTTGGAGTATAGTTAAAATAGCCAAACCATGCAACGGTGGCAATGTATACAAATTGTGACAGGAGGTAAAATTAGCTATTATGTTGTTTCTAAAACAAAAAAAATGACTAAATGAAAGATAAAAATTATGTCTAGACATAATCATACCCATAAATAGATAACAGGATCATACAAATATGGATGAAAGTTTTCCAAGAACCTTAAATAACTCCTCCATAATTTTGAAAAGTTTTCAGTTGTTTGGAAATTCCAGTCACATGTTTGTAAAAATCCCTGTTTGAGCATTTCAAAAATGGTAAAATCAGTTATTGTAAATCGCCTGAAGATACCAAAGGGTTGAAACCTTAGTTGCAAAAATGACTCATTTCCAAATGAAAAATATTCAAAAGTTCTTCAATATAAATGTATTAAACACTTTTTATTACTGTGAATTAATAATTTTTAATAATGTCTTATTAAATTAGACCAGGACTGTGTACTGGTCTAATTTAATTATGATCAAAAACTAACTAATTATATATATATATATATATATATATATATATATATATATATATATATACATTGGCTCATAATGTAAAGTGGCATAAAGTGGCAATGTATTGATTCCTACTGCCTATTGTCAATGGAAGCATGGAATTTTCAAAAGTTGAACTCTAGTCTGTTATAAAGTTTCAATTCCTGCAGATATGGAGCCACTTGCAATTAGAACATACACATGTTTAAACATCCATACACTTTGCTTTGAAAATGTTTATAGATGCTTTTATGTCATTTAATATCTTAAATTTGGGATAAATTTCATTAATCTTTATATTTTATACAGATTGTCACAAACAGTAAATAATTAGTTAAGTAATAAATTTTAAATCATTCATAATTTATTATAAAGTCTAATAACAGAGTCAAAATAACAACAATAGAATTGCTATGTTGATTTGACAGATTTTATGAGTATTGGCATTTCTTGGGTTGGAACAGAAATTTTAAGTTTTTCAATTTGAAATATATTACATATAAAAATGTTCTAAAAGGTAACACTTAAAATGTCTTCATATTATACACATATAGTTCGTAGATATTAAATGCTTTTATGTTGAAAATGAAAATAGAAGAAAATGAGTCTCATTTTTATCATTTAATGATCTTTTATTACTGGACAGGAAAAACAAACAGCAAAAAATATATGTGCCATTTATGGAGTGGTGGCATAGCTGAGGTTACTGTTTGTAAATGGTTTGCTAAGTTAAGAAGTAGAAACTTTTATCTGGAAGACTGAGAATGTTTTGACAGGCTTGCAGTTATTGATGATGACCAAATTGCAATGCTGCTAAAAAATACTCCCATATGTCACATGACATGGAATATAACAGAGATACTCAAAAAATCTCAGTGTTTGTCAGAGATGAGATAGTATTTACACTATTTACATTGTTCGGACTATTGTCCTCATCTTTATTGCCATTATTATGAAATTTGAGCTATTATACATTCCAGCCTTCTTCCAAGGCTAGAAATTCTTAACCAAACTCTTTATTACAATCACTGGGGTATATCATTCTTATACTATGTGTGATGTCACTTCTGGTAGCCATGTAGATATCTCCCTTTAACTTAACTCTCTACGTTATTTGCCCACCAGTGCTGTAGGCTGGTATTGAACTCACAATTCTTTGGGTCAAGTCACTAGTATCTACTGGGTCATATGTCCTTGAGAATTCCTAGCACCTGAGCAGCTGAAATGTTGTAATAATGGCAATAAAGATCTCATCTGAGCATTGTGAGGTATTTGAAGACACTTGAATATATGAATCACTGTGAGACTTGTGTGCCTCATGATTTAACAGAAAAAGAATTAATAGATTACATTTGCATCTGCAATTCTCTGTTAAAGGGCACTGTGTATTAAAAGCTCCTTCTGCAAAATCAGATAACAAATACTACTTCTAATTAAATTGAATAAAGTCAGCAATAGATAAAAAGCATCTCTAAACAAAAAATCAGAAGGGTGCCATCTTCAATCAAGGCAATACCAGACTTTGCATCACTTTTCAGACCTGGCAGAATTTTGTAGTTTACTTGGGGTATACCACTATACCCATCATACTAATTTAACCTTGCATCTTCAGATTAATACTTATTTAGATCCCTAAAAACTTCTCTTAATCAAAAGAACATTAATTCTCTAGAAGTATGTAAAAACAACTTAAACCAATTGATCACTCAAAAAATGCCAAGTTCATGGAGGATGGAACTATGAAGCTGTCTTAAAGATGGCAAATGGCAGTGAAAAAAAATAATATATATGCAGTTGAATAAATCTATGTACAAATATCTTAATATTGTCTTTGTAATTTTTTAAAGAAATACAACAAACTTTTGCCCCAGCCCAATATTTCTTTCATTTCATACATGTTTCATTGTATTATTGTTATGTTGAAACTTCTGAAGTAAAATAAACCTTTGCTATTTAAAAAAACACTCAACAAAGCATAGAATAAGCAACCAAGACAAATTCCATTTCATTAAAATTGGCCAATGTGGGATTATATTTTATGTTCAAGAGTTGTTCTTTACAATAATATTTAATTCTTACTTAATATCTGTTACTGTTTGTCTTATTTTATTGTACTTCATTTGCTTCCATTTCTTTTATCTTCTTTCTCTCTTTTAATGCAGAGTACAAAGTAGGTTAGTATGAACAGAGTTTAACCCTCATTTTCTGTTCATAGAACTAAAAAAGGTCAGTTTGTCTGATTTAGAGCAACATAATGTCACTGCTCATTCTAATGTCACTGATGTTAAATCATAATCTAATGTAAAAAGATAAACCTTACGTAAAAGTAATCTTCAACAAACAATATAGCTGATATTTTTAATGTGTAGTTGATTCTTGTCAACAGTAACCATTATTTTAGCCCTAAGCTGATCTTGGTTTATGGTAACAATAATGTAACCCTCATGTTCCCTGCATTGATATTTAAGTTCCTAGGGACTACTGTGGTTAGCATCTAGCTGGCCTCTCACTTGTTAACACATTGATGATTTGTTGTTGGTATCAAGTTAATGAGCACAGTTCCACTTAATCTAGCTGGTGTCTGTCTTCATTAGGATCCTTCACTCCTCTGCTATGTTGTGTTTTTGATCTCTAAGGGTAAGAAAATCACTGATGAAGTAAGCTGAAGTGAAGTGCAGGTCAGCGGCGAGGAGCTACACATAAAGAATTCTTTGGAATAAAGAATTAACTCGAGTTAAAATTGTAACAATGGTTTGGTTTATATATGATTTGTTATATACAGTGATTTTAACCCTTCCTACTGTTATAATTAAAAACACTGTAATCCCCTTTTGGAGTTTGCAGCTAGTAGTTTGGAGTTAGTAGTAATTTAAATTTCTAAATTCTGATCTTCAGGGCTGACACAAGGCCATGGTCAGGAAGTTTCAGTGAACAATGTGGATGCTAGTGGCAGTATTGTGTGAACTCACCAAGTTGTCCAAACCTCCAGCTTATATAGAGTGCAGCATCTGGCAGGAGTAGGGTTGACCAGTTGTTTTCCACCCTTAGCATCAACCTTTTTCTAAAATTCCATATTCTCAAAATATGTTTACTCAGGTGGTTTTCCAAGTTTGAGGTTGTCCGGTTCCTCTTTTGAGAGTGGTCACAGGAATCAAGCCACCTCTTAACTCCAACTCCCTCTATGTCTCATCTCACACCATTTCTTCATATAGGTGGTGCTAATCTCTTTTCCTTCTTCCACTTTCTCAGCATTTAAACTCAGCCTACTCCAAGGATCAGTACACTATCCTGTGATTAATCCAAATTTAAGAATGCATAGGGGAAAAGGGATTTCAGTCATTAATCTTTCTTTATCAGCTTGTCTCATGTTATGATTTCTTGATCAACCAGACTACTCAACTGGCTACCTATGGTCAGTCCAGGGCTAGTAATTAATTTTTCTTTATCAAATTGATGTCAGACATAACATTTTTGACATATGTCATAGAAATTAAAACGAACAAACTCAACAGGCTTTTCTCTATCTTTGTAGAGGCACTTTTCTTTTGGGAGGCCAATTCAAACCAGATGGGTTTTCCTGGATTTTTGTTCAGATCTTTAAATGTTATTTGAGTGAACACCCAGGTTTCTTTATCTACAACATGCTTTTCTGTTTGACATATTTAAGGATACATTAATCTCTTCTCATCAGTGGGAAATGGAGAAGGACAGGTAGCCTTGGTCTTGCTCAGTCTTACTGAATTCAGTGTAGTTAAATTTGGCTTTGATTCTTCTTGGAACTGATTTGGAGTTCACTTACTACTTTGACATTATTTTTTTAATACATTTTGTTTTTAATTTTCTTCTCAACTTTTCAATTGTTTTCCTGCAAATTTCAACAATATCATCCAGTTAGTAAACTTTTTCCTCTTCTTTCTTCCCTTTTTGTTTAATCAATGCCTGAAGATCCCAGTATCACAAATGTTTCAATGGTAATTCTTATTATTTTTACTATATTATGTAAGAAAGAGAATCTTGTTGCTAAATAGGTTTTGTTTTATATTCAATAAAAGAAAGTTCTCAAGATCACTGTTAATGTAAATCTATTTAAATATTTTAATAAACCTACAAAAGAGTAACATTTACTAAAAAGAGAAAAAGATTTGATTGTTTAATTCTTAATTGTTCATTTGAGAAATATTTTCTGTTTTTAATCATTTGTGTTTGAACCTGTGATTACTGATGTAGTATCTGTTTTGCTGTCTCAGTTTCATACTCACTTGAATAAGAAATGGTTTAACATCAACACCAAAAATAGTACCAACAAACCAAGTATAATTAACTGTTTTGTTTACTTTGTACTAAGCCCTTGAGAAAGGCATGAGTTTGCTTCTACCTGCACTATTCCATTTTCAGTCATCTTGATAAAGTCTTGTCACTAGCTTTCCAGAAATGTTGAATGAAAGTCAAGTGGTTGGGGAGTCTTTATACAAAACTTTTCTATAACTACATACCTATATAATAGAGCAGAAAAATGTTCCATTCAAAATCAACCTTGGTAGGATCCAATCATTATTCCTTTGAATGTAATCTCAAAAATTGTTGTACTAACACAACCATATCTGCTATTTGTGGTATTTTTATTTATTTTTTAGTAACAATATTTTAATTTTGCATTAAACCAAATATACAAAAGTATTAGTATTGTTGTGGAATTATTATTTTCTTATTTTTAACCATGGAAACAAATACTCTAATAATTCTCTTTTACTGGTAAGCAGTAGGTCATTGGGACTAAGCAGAGAAATCAGCAGGAGATAGATGTAAACCCCGCCCCCGTATTGAATGTAGTAATCAACCTGAAAATGCTTGGGGGAAAAAAAAGAAGAACATACCAGGAGATAAAGATAAACACATTGAAATAGATTTGATATAAAAAGGAAATATGTGCCTATAAATCAATAAACAAATTTTATATACAACTAATAACATTACAACTGATTTCCATGAGTGAATAATAAAAAGTAGGTGAATATGATAGAATATCAATTAATAAGAGTTGTGTGACAGAATTTAATGTGTGAATAAATTGTTCACTTTTAACAAAATAAGATCATGTCTGTGTGGATAATTGTTTGAGTTATACTCTTTTGTTAATTGATGTGAGACAGCATGAATGAACTAGTTGAAACAGAGCAACCAAACTTAGAGAATGGCCAACTATATTTGATATTTACTGATTAGAAATTTCTTATATATTGTCAGTGGATAAAGTCAGTATGTTTTTCATATGTGTAAAAATAGCCCTGTAGTTGCTTTTTATTATCTGAAACATTTTGTTAACACCACCAGAACTATTGGATGGAACCTATATGCAGAAGACACATTCATGCACTTCTCTCTTTTCCATTGAAGTATAAAGTATCTGGGTTGTTCCTTATTATATGTAATTGTTATTTATGAAAGTTAACTTTGTAATTAAATTATTTTTTATAATAAATTATATATTATTATATAATTATATAATGTTAAATGAAATATTAATGGTCTGTATATTATATTTCTTGTACAAGTCAGTGATCAATGTTAAAATCAGAAGTAAGAATTAAAATATAGAATGCTGATTTATAAAATTTGTTTAGCACAATCTTATTCACCCTGTTTATTTATATTTTGTCTTGTTATTTTCTATAATTTTGGAAAGGGTTATTTGCAAACAAATTTGCAACATCAAATAAATGAAGAAGATTAGCTGTCAGAAAAATACTTGAAAAACTAAAGCTGTTGACAATGATGATGCTGACAATGTACAGCAATAATAAAATAATTGATTTTCGAAAATTAATTTTAGAAAACATTTAACAACTGAAACAGGTATAGTAACTTCAAAGCAATTGATAGTTTAAATTATCAAATTCCAACTTCCAGTATTATTTGAATATTCTCCTTTATTCATCAGAATGTCATGCTGAGTAATTCTGTTCATGGCATCTTTTAGGTCAATGGAGGATATTTGATGGTACTTATCTCTTCTGAGTGTAATATGATCACTGATAAAAATTATGGAATTCGAATATTAATAAATTTAAGCAAATAAATTTAATTTCAGACAAAATGCAAAACACTTTTTATTTTATAACTGAACATTCTGGTTTCATAAAATATACTTTAAGCAAACTCAAGTAAATAATTAAAATTAATGGTATGATTTTTTCTAAGACATATCAAGAAAAATATTATATAACAACACAATGTTGAGGAAAAAAAAATTATAGAATGATTTAGCAATTTGCATTCCTAAAACAAATACTAACAAAAACCTAGACATGCAAATCAGTCTATAATTAAAAAAAAAAAAGAAGTTTTCTTGCAAACCTCAGAAGAAAACATGGCTCCAGCAAATCATGCAAGGTGGTAAAATACAGTGGAGTGTAAGAAATGATATTGGTTGTTCTTAGTCAAAATGATGTGCAAAGCTTTATTTAGACTTAGAAAAGAAATGGAATGTTTAAAAAAGGAAAACATACTGGTAGACCATAAATGACTTCAAGAGTGCCTTGAAAATAGAAAATGTACAACAAAACAAATGAAAAACAAATAGGGGAAAACAATAGTCAATGTTTGCAACAATTATAAGAAATCGATCAGCAAAATAGGATTTGCATACAGAATAGTCATCACACAAAGATAATAAAATGCAGCTAAAGTAGGATAAAGAGAAACAACCATTGCACATGAAGAATTGGATGAAAGGAATGTTCAATGATGAATCAAGAATCTGAATTTGGCAAGCAGTGATGTTGGAACAAAGACTGCTATTCAACTTGAGGTTCTTGACAAAATCCTAAAGAGGATCTGGAATATAATCAATCTTGATTTGGCAGCCCACTTTGACTCACTTTCTCACCAACATGATGTGGCTTCACTCTGTGCTTTCTATTAGTATTATCATTGCAAAAGTTCTGACAAGCTTTTTTTCCTTGTTTCTCGACCAGATGTATTTATGAATGCTACTAAATTGGCATCAATGTCCCACTCTTTTGCTATCAAAACAGTTAAATGTAACCACGTTTTTTTTACTCTAATAGTTTATTTTCTCACACTTCCTGTTTGTGGAACTCCCTTCCATTTACTTGTTTCCCTGATAACCCCTTGCACACCAGCAATGGTTCTACCTTGCTTAGGATGAAACGATTATAAAATAAATGCATATATATATATATATATATATATATATATATATATATATATATATAAAGATGACTGCTTGAAGTCATTTCTGATATGAAGTTGCATGTTATTTAAAAAAAACAGGAAAAATGGTAGTCATTACCTCAACAATCAATGCACATGTATACACTGAAATCCAAGATAATTTTCTCATTCCAGCAATAAAAAATTGGTTTGATGATGAAGTCATTTTTCAAGAGAAAATGACTCTGGCTACAGAGCCAAGGAAATTAAAGTTTTTCTTCATGAAAGGTACATAAAAATCAATAAGACAGACAGCAAACAATCCAAATATAAATCCAATTGAAAATTTATGGTAAAATTTAAAATGATCCATGAAAAAAGCTATATCCATCTAAGAAGATCTATTAACAAACATTCAGGAAAGTTAGAATCAAATTGATAAAGAATATTGCTTTAAATTAGTGAAATCTATTCCTGAAAGAATTCAGATTGTCTTAAAAGCTTGAGGAGGAGCAGCTAAGAATGAATTTTAATGTTTTTTTTTAATGAAAACTATAATTTTTTCCTCAATATTAGGTTATTCCATAATATTTTTCTTTACATGGCAAATCTATTTATACACAGAATATACACAGATCCATTATCAATCAGGATTCTGTTGTTCCCTCAAAGAAGGGCCAGTTTCTAGTTTATTCCAAACCACTTTGGTAAACAGACTCACAATGTCTGAACTCAACCATTAAATTAGAAAGAATGGAAAATTAACTTCACAAAAGAAGTAGAGGCCTTTATGTAGAACAGACTTTATGTAAGTCTATATCAAGAATTTGCTAAGTAAATGACAACTTAATATACAATTTAATAAAATACCATCTTTGTAAATTTAGAGGTGATTTTATTTTTGCAATAACTTATTCAACTATGGTTATTCAGTGCAAGGTAAGTGATTCTTATTCCTATTCATTATCTATGAAATCTTTCTTTCAGCTTTCAAGATCAGACCTTTCTTATGCTTACAGTAGCTAAGTTAAGTTATGTTAGTGGATTACTATATCTACCATCTCCTTAAATTACCATCTGCAATTTTTCTGAATATTCTAATTTGTCAATCACCCACATTACATTGCTTTTTTTTTCTGTCGGCCATAGGATTATAGGGTTATCCGTTTATAGGTTTCTGATAAGCATTATTTCATCTTTTGTGATATTCAGTTTTATGGACCTGGATTTCTTCAATGTTTGTCTCATTTTTCAACTAAACACATCTGCCTATATCTTGGAGATTTTCAAAATTGTCTCCTCCACTGGGGCTATCAAATCCAAGTATGGAATTCATTATATACATTGTTGTAAAGTTGAGACCTTTGTTTAGCATTGTTTCTTCAAGAGTACTTGGGCTTTCTTCAAGAGTACTTGGGCTTTGTTGAAAACTTACCATTTTTATTTGTGCTTTTCTAGAATGAATCAGCTTCATATCTACAATGCATGATAGGTGTTTTAACATTCATGCCAGTTTTGGTGGAATTTTTCTGTCTGCTGTTTTTATCATATTGGATCCAATTTGTGCTGATAATTTCTGTGTGAATTTCAAACAAGAAGAACAACAACAACAATAATAATACAGTGATCTAATTGAACTGTTGTCTTAATCCTTCAGTTGATGTACCCACTTTTTTCAGATACCTTTCAGATTCTGTAAAATTTGAAGTGAACCCATTATTCAATTCAGGGAGGCAGTTCATTCTCATTTCATTGTTTTCAACAAGAGATATCCCATATTTGCTAAATATTCTCTTAATTCTTATTTTTGCCAGTTAATCTTTAGTGATGCCTTTTCTGCTTGTTCTGATAAACAATGGTTTATGGATTGCACAGCTTGACCCAGATCCTGTGTTTAGTTGAGAAAAAGTTTTAACTTAATTAAGATTAAAATAATCTGGGTTAGAAAACTCAACCCATGGTGCCCATAATTTTCATAAAATCAGTGAAATAAAGAAATTCATTAGCTTTTACAAGTATATAGTGGAAATAATCATTTTCTCTATTAAATATAATATAGTTAAATAAAAGTAAAATAAAAACATAAGCCATGTATGAAAAAAAATCAGATACATGAAAAAAAGGAAAAGGAAAATTAGATACACAAAAAAAAAAAAAATATCAAAGGTGTTAAAAATGGGAAAAATTAGTGATATATAAAAAGAAAAACTCCAAAATATGAAAAAAAGGAAAAAAATATCAGAAATATGAAAAAGAACAAATCTATGTGAAAAAATATAGAAAAATCATCAATATAAAATAATAAAAAAAATGAAACACTTGTAAATTTTTTATATATGTGTGATATGAAAGTTTTTTATGAATGTTCAAATATGAGTAAAAAAAAATTAAGCACATGAAAAAATGGAAGCAAAAAATTCAGTCACATGAAAAAAAAAAAGAAATTATCAGAAACATGAAAAATAAATTTTTAAAAATGTATCTTTAAATTCTGTATACAATATAAAGTAAGGCTGAATTTTAAGAAGATATAATATAAGAAAGTAAACTTGATATAATCAAAGTAAACACAGGATTTAAATATTTTAATTCAATGCATATTAAAAATTCATTTCAAGATCCTGAGTCATTTCATTTTAAAAAGAAATCAACCAGCCATATCATTAAAAAACAAAATAGAGCTGAGTCTTTTTATCTGTTCTTCAGTAAAGACAAGTGTAAAACAAAAAGTTTGTACACAGTAAAATCAAATAAAAAAATAATGACTAATCAAATGAAACAGGTATCGATTTGGCAAAATTGTATGAGACTGATTTACAGCTGACTTGGTATATCTGTTAGATTTTATTTTGACAGTATTGGACTTTTCACTTATAAGAAAAAACAAACATTAGAAACAAAGTGATAAACCTTCAAAAATTAAGCCATAGATTCATGTTTCTGCCATGAGTATAAATATTGAATTATCTAAGCTTTTTGAGCTAATCAGGGGATAAATAAAGGAAAAATACATGTTAGGTATATATATATATATCTATATAATGGATAAGTAATGTCTGTGTTTATACTTACATGTGTTTGTGTTTATATAAGTTCATCTATTTGCAAATATTTGAACATTTTATTATTGTATTTATTGTAAAATGCTGAATAGTAAAATTACTTGATTAAATATTATTTCTTGAGTCCCAAAAATGCACTTTCTTTGATTGTTTGTCTACGTACAAACATTATTTTACTAGGTTTTCCTTGTGAACTTTACTTACTTTAAAAAATGAAATTAACTTAGAAAATAACTGAGAGAAAAGAGAAATAAATTTTTTTCTCTTTCTTTTTAGAAAACAAAATAATTACTTGCTTATTAATTTTTTGTCTTATATTAATATTTTTAGAAAGAATAAGGAGTGAAGTTGGGGAAACTGACCTTTTGCTATGAAAGGAGAGTTACTAAACTTTTTTTTAATCATTTGCCTGTCTTCCTTTCACTTCCTTTATCTTGCAAACATTAGAGGTGATAGCAGTGGCTTTGGTTTAATAATGTGAATAGAGTAGAGGGGGCATTGTTGAGAAAGGTCAAATATGAGTATTATTTGAGAGTGAGAAAAAACTAGGAGAACATTTTGTGTGAGTTTGCAATCGACCTATGGCTGGTGGCCTTTTTGCTGGTAAAAAAAAATGTGCCCAGGGTATTAATGTTCAAGCAATTTTGCTTACAAGTCTGATGGCTGGAACCAACAGGAAATATATAGATATTTGCTTTGTTTATTTCTTATTTTTATTTTTCAAAGTTTTGAAAGAAAGCATAACAGTAGCCTGGAAAGCCTAAAAAAGAAAAAGTTGCCATGAACTATGAAACAAACTGCAGGGAAAATAAAAGAAACAAATCCTGTTTTATATGAGGTGAGAAAATAAAAAAGAAAAAAGAAAAAGAAAAGAATGAAAAAGTAAAAAATGAATGAAAAAAAAGAAATGGAAAGAAAAAATGCAAAATGCAAAGAAAGATAATAAAGGAGCAAAAAATCTTAAAAGCAAAATAAAACAAATAAAAAAATTCTTCATTGTTCAATGTTGAGAACAATGAATTGAAACATAACTGGATATTCTATAACTGTGGCAGAGTTTCCAAAAACTATCTATCTATCTATCTATCTATCTATCTATCTATCTATGTGTGTGTGTGTGTGTGTGTGTGCGCACACACCAATCCCTCTTTTATGCAAGTTTCATGAAAAACAAATAACAATATACTGGGATTTTGCTTTTTATTTAATTTTTCTCACATTTGTATAAGTGTTTTATTTTCGGGACATAGAGTGTCCAAAAATTGTACAAATGTTCTGCATCTCTGAGTGCTTTCAGCTATTCTTTTAGCCATTATCAGTGATGATAATTATTCTTTATTTTTAACTGAAGTTTTTAAGTATGTATCTAGAGTAATAGGAATGTTTTATTTTCCTGGCACACTCAACACATTGGTTGCCGTATTCAAAGTTGATGTTATTCGGTGTTGACTTGTTCTTTTTTATTATTAGTACTTTCATTATTTTTAGTCTTTTCTTACATGTATTATCCTTGTGTTTTCTACAAGCACATATATATATATATATATATATATATATATATATATATGTATATATATATCACTTTAAATGTAATTTTAGTGAATACCAATATTTGAGTAGATGTTCCATCTATTTATTAAATAGCATATTCATTTATTTCCATCTTCCAGCCTTAATATTCAAGAAATCTTATTAAAGATATTATGCCCTCTCTGCGCGTTTTTCTTTTATAAGATTTCTTGAATATTCAGGTTGTTAGAGAAAAATATAAATATACTGTTTAATGAATAAATGGAGTGTCTGATAAAACCTGTCTGATTGATGACTAAAAAATCCATTACTTCTTTAGAAATTGCACACACACATGCACACACACACGCACATAATATATATATATATATATATATATATATATGAGAGAGAGAATTATATATATATTGGACATAAGGAGAGAATTTAAAAATAATAAAATATGTGAAAAATTATAGGGGAAAGAAGAGCCATAGCAAAAAGAATTGGAAATGCCAAAAAGAAATTCATAAAAAACAAAAGTGCATAAATAAGAGGGAGAAATCATTAATAAAGAGTAAAATTAATTAATGAAAGATTGCACATGAATTTCTTTTAATATCTTTATTGAGGAAAGAGAATAAAAGAAAAGATGAAAATGTGATAAAGGAAAGTCATATAAAAAATATAAACCAGCATAGAGATATTCAGCAAGAGAAATGTATGAAAATGATAATAAATAAAAAAAAAAAGAGAAAGAAAATTAGATGAAATTATAGATGAGGAGAAAGTAAAGATTTGAGATATTTGGAGATAAATATAAAAATAAACAAAAAGACAATACAGAATATAAAAATTCCTAGATGAAGTATTTTTCTAATCACCCAAGGTAAAAATAATTTTTTAAATCACCCCAAGCAATCCATTAACATACAGGGATTTAATGAGTGTGAAAAAATATCAGTAAGACATTAACTAATGAGAACAACAAAAGAACAGAATTTAAGAGGACAGAAGATAATGATTGATATTGCACACATTTTTGAAAATCAAACTTGAGTGGAAAACAGGAAACTGGAAGAAATTTTTAGAAGTGGGAAGTGCAAGAAAAGAAATTGTTAGTGTAGAAGATTGTTAATCCAGCCATTTGATGGTAAAGTGATAGGATCTTGCGACCAATCTAGTAATGTGCTTACATTCATGAAGTCTAAGCACCAGAGAAGAAAATTCATCAGAACATTTTTCTGTGAAAGTATTTATAGAAAAAGTATAGGGAAGCTACATTGTGGGGACACTAACTGAAGTCAAGATGCCAGGTCAAGACCAATAACATAGCAAATTCTTCTTTGGATTTTATCAAGGATTTCTATATATATAGCAGAAGCAACAAATGTGGCAGTAATATTTTAAGCATGGACAAATGGTAGACTTGTAAGTTAGATTCTTGTAAGAGACATTATCTTGCACAATACAGTGAACCAACTTTCTTGGCATCAGAGCTAGTAATTGAATCAATATAATTTTTTCCACTTCATGTCAGTGGAAATATAGTCTGAGAAAGTGCAATAAGTCACTCTCCTTGAGGCTAGCAACAAACATGCTGATAGAAGACAGATAGGGTTCTTTCAGAAGATTAATAGAGTGCAGTTTTATTTTGGAGGTATTACAATTAATTGTTTTGAAGGTATTTCAATTAATAAGCCATACCTTTCTCCAGTTAACAACAGCATGTAGATCCATTTTGAGATCAGCTGCCAATGACCTTATAAAACCATAATGTTATTCATATAACAATTGCTGGTCACAAATGACCAGAAATTTTGATTATCAATCAAATCTCAGTTCTCTGTTCTAGATTGCAATTATTATATTTACCAACATATAAAGCACACTTAAGAAAAAAAAAACTCCATCAAAAATTCACTTTGTATATTATACCCCAATAGTTATTTTATTTGTGCTAACACCTAAACACTAGTCACATGATTATCCCAAAATATATGCGATTGTAAATGATTCTACAAAATTTAGGAAAATCCCAGTCTAAAACTGATCTACAAATTTTGAGAGATCATAACACTTAGTAAGAAGTATGGAAACAAGTTCAAAGAAATGAAGATTTCTGAGCAAACTAAATGACAAATAATAAGTGATGCCACAGAAAATCCATTAAAAAGTGTTAAGAAAACAATAAGCTAGATATATCAAGTATTGAAATCTTTAATTCAGAATATACTGACCAGTAACTCTCATGTAGTACTGGTGCAAGTTAGGTCAAAACTATGTTCATGTAAATGCCACAAAGAAGCCAGATTCCAGTGGGCAGAGGATGCCTCTTAAAGAGTACCCTGATCTGTAGAATGGTATCTGGACAGATGAAAAGTGCTTTAATCTCGACAGGCCAAACTACTAGAGATACTTGATTTTTCTAGCATTATATACAACAAAAATCACTAAAAAGAATGCTCATATGTTTGAAGTGAAGAATTTATGGCTTAGTATGGCATTACTGGTTGTAAACTATGTTGTTTAGTTAACACAATTTTACTAGTACTCAAATACCAAGAGATGCTAGAACATAACTTGATCTCAAAGCTAGTAATAAATAGAGGTGAAAGAAAAAAGTTGATCTTTCGAATCAATATAAGTTACCATTCTGTAAAGACAACTCTTTTGTGCCTCAGTGATCACTTTTCATCTGAAATGAAGTTGCTTGCTTTATTCCCAAACCTCCATCCAGTATAAAATAAATTGGGAATGATGATAAGAGATGTTTCAATATTCTACTTGTAAGGAGCTGAAACATGCTACCATGGATGCATAGGAGAAAATCTGTACTCTCTAAACTGATGGCAGATTGTGCTATTCAAGTTTTGAAAGTAAAGAATGCAGCCATAAAGTATTAGCTTCAGAATAGTTCCACTTTATGTTATATAGAATGGAAAGTGTTTCTCTCTTTAGTAATCAGTGTAATTTTTTAAAAATCCAGACTACCTGCTTTGTGTAAATAGCAAACACAAGAGTGTTTCTGCTCTATTCTTTAAATTATTCTCTTAAGTATGCTTTTCTTTAATTGTGAACTTAATAAGTTTTAAAATTGTTAGATTATCAATTATTCTTTCTTATCATTGTTTCTGAGAAAGGATATTGTTCTTATATCTTTTTATGATACTAAGCATATAATAAACTTAAGAATTGCCAAAATGAATATATTTACAAAGTGCTGTATATCTGGTTGGTTAAAACAGCAGCCAAAATTTTGACTCAATTGCAACAGGTGCAGCAGTGTCCCATATAAGCCATTCTTTGTCTGGTTGACTTAAAAAGATAAAATTCGTGCCAACACAAGACCTGCATGTTTCAAATATTCAAAATGGGTCATAGCTGTAAGGAATTGGATCCTGAGCTGTCAAAATCTTTTCTTAACTTACTAATCAATGTTATCAAAAATAATCATATTGATTAATCAAGTTAAGATCAAATATTGGTAAAAAATTAAACAAATGATGTAAGGGTCCATTCACAACTGTTAAACTCATTGGGATCATTATTCACTCATTTTTGGGCCAACTTTTTCAAATTCCAGTTCTGTTTTCATTTTTCTTATGTAGATTTAAAATTGTTATGACCTATGTAATATTACATATGCATTATCTTATAAAAACAGACTATTTAAATATCTGTAGTATAATTACAGGTGGTGTTAAAGTTGTAAATAAAATTTTTTAAAAGTACAAATTTGATTTATAAAGTTTTATTGAAGAAACACAAAACACTGTTCATAATTTTAACATTTTAAATAACTCTGGAAATTACAATAACAAAGCAAACATTTTATACAATACACATTAAAAAGCAAAATCTAATGGAATGCTGAAGGTCTCTCATTCAATGATTCAAAGTAAGTGTGTAATAAAATAGAAAACTATTTTGCACTCCAATTGAATTCCTATTAAAACGTCTTTTGTTCCACACAGAATAATAGATTAGAAAACAGTGACACTTGGACAAGCATTCTCCAACCACCAAAATCCTTGCAATAACTGTATCACAAAACCTCTGAATGTATAAAAAATTAAAATGGTGTTTCACTGTAAAAGCTGCTAAAATAGACTTATATGTTTCTAAATCTGAATACCATTTTATCCATTGAATAGAATGTACAAAATCTAGTTTTCGTTTTCAATATCTTACACAGACCAACTCTAATATTCTTCTTTAAAATGTTCAATTTTTTTCTGCAAAATCAACAGTTAGCTACATTAATAATAAAATGTACTTTTAAGTGGCAGTGAAGAAATTAAAAGCCTATGCATCAACCTTGGATCTAAAATGCTAAACTTATGCTTATCACTAACCCAGAATGGAAGAATGGAAAATTTTATAGAGTAAATAATAAACTGAATGATCTGTCATTTCAAGCATATTTTAAAATTATAAAATAAATATATTGTCACCTATAAACATTAAATATGGAAAAATAGAGAAATTATATTTGGTATTAAATGTAATAATGTTTTTTTTTCCTTTTTTGAGAGGAAGTAAAAAATTGTGCTAAAATACAGATTGAATCAGACACAAAAAATATCTGCTTAGAAATGACAACCATGTAAAATGATTCAAAAACGAGCAAAATCTTGAAATATGTCCAATTATAGATTTTTATTTATAGACGATGACAAACTTGGGTTACATAATCTACTGCTATTATATTACTTAAAATCACTGTTTAGATAGGAGGAGTGAGGATCGGTTAACAAGCTAGTTTCTGATTTTTAATATATATATGTAGAAAATTTACCAAGAGGAATGTCTTGTTCACATTAAAACAGTTATTCATTAATATTTACATAAAAAATAATTTTCTTAATGTACTAAGAATGCTTTATTATTAGCAAATTGAATAAGATGTACCACTACATTACATGACCAACCACTTATTGATTGGACAATTATTTTCAATTTATATATAAGTTTTAACATAAAAAGGAATTTAGTTTACTAAACAAATATTTCTTTTCAATATAATTCTTACATTTTCAATTCACATAATGGATTAGCCCAAAACTAATCCATTGATAATATAAATTGAACATTATACAGTGAAATTTTCAGATCAAAATTCAGCTACCGGCAACATGTCAGGCTGCTTATTTATTGATCCCTTCTTGAATTTGCACTAATAATACATTTTAAGACAATGTAATTTCAGTAATGTTTATTTTTTAATGTTCAAGACTCAAGAGCCATTCAATGTAAAGGATGTTGTATGAATGCTAACAGTAAGAGGTGAAGTTTATGAGGATATATAGGAAAGATAAAACTTGAAGAGGTTAAGATTGTAGTGGTTGGAAAAGCGTGCTCTTGTGAGTCACTTCCACAAAGCAGCAATTCATGGAAAGAAGTTGTTGGAGTAGAAAACCTGAATTGATGTGCCTTAGAAGACTGGCAAATAATGACCTTCATAGACCTACCTGTTAGGAAGGACTTAATAATTGAGAAATCTCTTCAATGATTCCATAGCTAGAGAGTTTGTGCACTAAGCATCTATGCCACACATTGTCAAAGGCATTTGAGATATATTTAAGACAATCATCCTTGTGATGTAGTTATTGTCTAATACCTCACTGATTCTGTACATAATGACATTTAGGGTTATCAGCAGTGGACCTAGCAGAGCAAAATAAATATTGTTTGTTGCTCAGGAGTTTGTCTCTGTTGAGGTGACCTTATTGATTATAGCCTCAAAGAATTTGTTGATAAGGCTAAGGAGGCTGATGGTCTGATATTGTGATTCACTCACATTCTTGAAAGGGTAAACACTTGACACCTTCTATAGACTTTGGAAGGATTTCTCCTTCAGGCAGTGATCAAACAATTTTGCCAAGATCAGGTATAACTCAGGGCTAATGTTCTTAATGTCAACCTAGACTTGTAGCCCACTTAGGGTCAAGACTTTGATAAGTCTGAAAAATTCTTTGCTCATGATTTTTTTTTTTTTTTTAATCATTTCACCCCGAGCAAGGCAGAAATGCCACTGATGAGCTGGGGGCTACATAACTGTAAAAAGATTAATTAGAAAAGAGTGAGGAGTACAAACTAGTTAGAAAGGAGCAATAGAAAGCTGAGAATGCAGGTGCGATGACAGATTCATAGGTGGAGAGAAAGGGAAGGATATACGGGGGTGGGGAGAGAGCTAGAGTCCAGTGGTTAATAGATGAGTATTGACATTGCATTTAAATTTCTGGAGGTTGTAGCTGTCAGGAAAGCAAGAATATGGGAGCGAGTTCTACAGGTGGGAAGTGCGAGAGAGGAAGCTGCAGGAGTAGAATTGTCGTCTGCATTTGGCTAACCTAACTGTGAATGGGTGGGACCCAGTTGCCAATCTGGTTGCACGAGTAAACACCTACTGAGGAGGCACCAGTGACTTAAGTTCATCCGAGCAGAAGCCATGAAAGTATTTATAGAACAGACAAAGGGAGGCCACATTTCGACGGTGTGGAAGTGGCTGCAGTCTAGCCGCCAGATCAGTACCTATCATATTACAGACTCTCCTTTGGAGCCTGTCGAGAACACTGAGGTGAACGGCAGGGGCGCCTGACCATAAATGGCAGCAGTACTCCATGCACAGATGAATGGTTGACTTGTATATATGCAGGACGGATTCAGGCGGAAAAAACATCCTGGATCGGAGAGGTAATAACAAGTTTGTGCTCCATGAGAGATGGGAAGGGAATGGCCATTGTCATGTAACAGAGTTAGAGACAAAAACTTAGGCTTCTCTGATGAGTGCCATTTAAGACATTAGGCACTGATGTTTTATTTTCTATTGAAAATTTTGTTCAAGATTCTTCAGAACTCATGGGATCCAAATATTTTGCTTTCAAACTTAACTTGGACTGCATGTGCATAACTACACTTTTTAGAATTTTTTTGTAATGGTTACAAACAGTTCTAAATGCAGCAAGTGTCCATCATTCCCTGTGGTAGATGTTTTAGCAGTTATGGTGAGCTATGACTGCAGGGCATTCTGGTGTGAGCCAAGGCTGGCTATTTACATTTTTTAGTATTTTTCTGGGAGATAAAACTTTTCATACCAGAAAGTAAACATTCCAATATGTGGATAGTAGTTCTGGAGGTTTTATTTTCAAAAAATACAGAGAAAGGAGTTTCCACTCTAAGATCTGAAGATGTCAGCTTTGTGGTAACAAAAAATCATCTTATAAAATGACACATCAAGGGATGCTTTTAGTTTGGCATCAATTTTAACACTGATGATTGAATGGTCTGAAGTGCTCAAGGGTAGTGACACTTCAGCAGAGCATTTTTCCAGGCAGAATATGAGAAAGAGTTTTATTAGGTTTGCATGGTGTTCTGTTTTATCAGGAACTTAAGTGGTCTTATTGTAAGCTATGGAAAAGTGTTTGTCTTCTTCAGTTATTTTGTTCAAGTGGATTAACAACTGCTTGTGACAAATATTTCAGTTACCACAAATACGAAGGCTAGCCAAAGAATACTTAGACAGGATATCATCAATCTTCTCAGCTGTTTGTTAATTATTACAGTTCCATCAATGTGTGGGTGATAGAGAGTAAAAAATGAAGAACATACTTTGAATAAGTGCAATGAGAAAGCACATGAATGAGAAATCAGGGTCTATTTTCTGGAGATCTCCCGCATGATAACCTGTTCTTTAAAAAGTTCAAGGCTGTGATAATTTTGTGGGTCATGTTTCACTGTTAGAAGCAAGTAGCCTGAGATTGTGAGTTCCTACTATAGGATAGCTCGATACTCGTTTCAGACAGCAACAAAAGTCAGATTTGACACTGTGAAGATGGAGTTCAACTTCTGGAAATTTGGATCATAGATCCCTCACTTTTGTATAAGAAATGGTGAACCTGAGGCTTACTTTTGTTTTTGTGGGGTTGGGTTTTGATTTTGTTCTGGTCATGGTTAGATATCAGATATTAGTGCAATTAAAGATAAGGTATCAGAAGAGTCACACCAATAAGTAGTGCATACATCAACAATCTGGATTTATTTGTCTGAAAGTGTAACCTTAACTGTATTCTTCACCATGGCATTGAGAGTCCCCACAGGAGACTACAGCAGGATTTGATGATGTTCCTGCAATTGTTCTAAAGATATGTATTCCTGAACTGGCTCCTGTTCTTTCTAAACTATATAATAATGCCTCGCTGCTTCTTGCTTTCCAGCTTATTGAAATTCCTCTACTGTGGTTCTTGTCTTTAAGAATACTGGGTGACCTTCTGACCCCTCAAACTATTACCCTATTAGTCTCTTACCTCTTTTTGCAAAGTACTAAAGGCTCTAATCAATGCCAAATTGGTTACACAGGATAAACAATATGGCTTGTTTTTCAAGATCTACTGCCTATGTGTTAATAGCTATCACTGATTTGTTTATCAATCTTTAGATAAAAACAGTAAAGTTGGAACTGTGGCTCTAGATGTCTCAAGGTATCTTTAGATATCACAGTCTACAGCCTCTCTGGGTGGATGTTTGGCTTAATCAAGTCATTTCTAACAAATAGATTAATGAAGGTCCTGTTGATCAGACACACTTCAAAATCATTTCATATTAATTTAGGGCCTCTCAATCTGTATTCTTGAACCTATGTAGTTTCTAATATTCATTAAATATTTTTCTAATGTCATCAGTTCCCAACTAAGTATTGCAAATGGTAACTATATATGCTTTTCCTTGTAGCAAGTTCGACAAATCTGACAAAGTAAAACTGGTAGCTGCTTTCAAAAGAAATCTCCAATCTGGTTAAATAGGACAAGGAATAGCTTGTAAATTTCAATGCCTCAAAAACAAAATTGCTTTCATTTATAGAGAACTTTTTTTGCTTACCATTAGTATAGCTAATGCTAAATTCCAGAGTACAACCTTCTTGGATTCACATTTTCCACAGACATGAAGTGGAGTGAGTATATTGAATCAATTGCAAGGTTAACTGCTAGGAAAGATGGTTCAATCTATCATACCAGACAATTTTTCCCATCAGTATCCATCATTTACATTTATAAAACTATCATTTATCTATGCATTGAATATTGCTGCCATGTCTGGTCTAGTGGTCTACCATGTACCTTGAGATTCTTGTCAAAATTAAAGAGGTTTCTGTAATGTTATCAGTCATGACATAGCATCCTAGCTTCAGTCACTTTCTCACCAACATGATGTGGCTTCCCTCTGTCTTTTCTACAAATATTTTTACAGCAATTGTTCTAATGAGCTCTCCTCGTTGATACCTCAACTGCATGAATCTAAGCATACATCTAGATTGGCAACTAGATCTTATTATTTTAGTATTGAACTAGCTAAATGTAACTGTGTTCTATTTTAATATATTTTTTGTTATAAACAATTTAATTTGGTCATCGTTTTTAATATTACAACCACCATTTTTTGTGCTATTACTGATAATAATGCATTTTAGATAATATTATTTAGAAGTGACATTTTGATTATTCTTTTAATAGAATTTCTAATTTTTATAATCTATTTATCTGACTATTTATTAGGGCATTTGAATGAATCCAAAGGATTTATAGATATTATAACATCAGAATACTTTTGAATACCACAACCAAAAAATAAATAAAATAAAAATAAATAAAATATTACATATACAATATTCTATGCAATTGTAGAAAAGAATATAAGAGCAAAAGCAACTGATTCTTGAGATTCAGCATTGAGGAATATAGAAAAGCCTTATCTGAAGTCAGAGTAAGAAGGACAAGTATAGCAGATGATATCAAGAGGAAAAAGATCATAATACTACCTCTTGTAGGGAACATCATGCATGGGTAAGGATTTGAATGTATGTATGAGGACTGCTCCAAATATACTGCCTCCTATTTATTTCCTTGGAAACTACAATGGATACAGAGAATATGAAAGCACCATTAAAAAGAGGAAAATTGTAGCTGCTATTTTCCTCATAGCCACCACCAATAGCTATGCACTTTTGCTAGCAGTGGACAAGAGCTCTTCATTTCAAGGGTTAACAACTGTAAGGAATCTCCAGAACTTGGCTTGTCATTGCTGTTGGTACAGCTAAAATGTACTGCACCCATTAACTGCGTTCTCTATTTGGTCTCAAGTGTTGCTGAATGTCAATGGGTGCAGTACTTTTTAGTATGATTGAATTTAGAATACAATTTATATCAGATACTATTTTTCACCAGACTGCTGCTCAAATTTATTGTATCAAGAACCTCCCACACCACGACCAAAAAACATGGACTATGCCAAAAAGATTCAATCCCTACTGTTATACCATCTATATCTGCCCTTAATATTTTGGACTAATAGGAGACATTATTTGTAGGTTAAGTCTGTAAATTCTTTTTAACTAACATTCAACCAAAACAGGCCCAAAGCAGAGGGTTACTTTGTGGAGTTTTACCTGCATAAGAAAGGGAAAAGTAACAGGACAGCTAATTTTAAACTTAAAGAGATCAAGATTTCATTTTTAATGTTCTCCCAATACAAAGCACAAGGGCCACTCAAGGCAGAAGGTTACTGTGTGGAGCTGTATCTGCATAAGAAAAGGAAAGATAACAGGAAAGGTAGAAAACTAATTCTAGACTTGAAGAGGTCAAAATTTAATTTTTTTTTAATGTTCTCCCAATACAAAGCACAAGGGCCACTCAAGGCAGAAAGTAAAGGACTGGGTAAGAGTGTGAACCAGATGATAGGCAATGCTATCTATTCCTATTGGGAGAGGAAAAAATTTTACTAAATATAATTTCAGAATCAGATGGTAGGTGATATTTATTCCTAATGGGGGAGGGAAAATAAATAAATAGATAATTAATGAATAAAATTTCAGCTTTTAGGCAGAGAGGCCACTGTTTTAGTGAGGTCAATGATACACAAAACAGCAAGGATGAGGATATTAGTTTGAATAATGTTATGTTTTGCATATCAATGTGAGTAACAGTAGTCATAGCACACCTCTGCATGTCCTCTGTGATGACAAGCTATTATCTGTCCTACGTCTCGAAGTACTCTCTATATATATTGGTCTTTTTATTTGCATATGATACTACACCTTCTGGAATCGAAGAGGTCATACATCCTTGTTTCTTCTCTTACTACTCCTAATTGTTTTTGTTTTGTACTGTCCTTTTTGTTTTGTCTCTCTTGTTTTCTCTTTAATGGTGATCTTGGGTTCTCTTCATTTTCCTCCTCATTCTCATCCATCTCCTCATTCTCACCATTTCCTGTTCTGTTCCACTTTTATAACTTTCTGCCTCTTCTTGTTCTTGGCATTCCATTTCCACATCCTCCAAATCGTTTCTGCTACTGAACTAATCTGCATGTGCCAGTATATTTTGTTACTTCTTTTCCAATATAGCTGTGTTGTGACTTTTTTGCATCAGGAAATTTGCATCTTCTGGATTTGTCTCTTTATCCTTTCTATACCACACCTTTTCTCTTGTTGCAAAGAACATAGTTATGGGGGCTCTGATTTGTCTTCCCATTAATGCTGATGGGCTCAGTTTCCTTCCTTCTTGTGGAATAGATCTGTAACTGAGAAGCATTTTTGGTAAATATGCTTCTATGTTTTCTGTAAGTTGTAAGAATGCTTTTAATCCCATTTTCAGGTTTTGTACTATTCTTTTCACAATGCCATTAGACTGTGGGTGATATGGTGGTGTCTTGTATGGGATGCATCCAATTTGTTTTAACCATGCACATAAATTCTCATCACAAAATTCAGGTGCATTGTCGGTGACTAGTGCCTGGGATACACTATTCCTTGAGAATATGGTTCTTCGTATTTGTTTTATTGTGGTGACTTTTCTGTCTTTTATTCTGACAGCTTTCAGACATCCTTAATTCAAGTACACTAATACTTTAAATAATCCCCTATCTCAGATAGCTCTACTTCCTTGGGCCATGAGTAAATTTTTGCTTGCTTTATATCTTTATTTTTGCACATTCTGGATATCTCTTAATGTATACCTCTACATCTTTTGAATATCCTGGCCACTATGCTTGCAACTTTAGGCTTCTTTGTGTTGCTGTTATGCCACAATGTACATTATCATGTACTCCTTTTAGTATATCCCTTCTCAGTACTTGTAGAGCTACTATTACATCTCCACTGTATATAATGTTATTTTCTATGGTTAGTTTGTGTTTTGTTTCTTTAAAGGGTCACTCTGCCATTGAACTCCATATATTACTTTTTAGTCTCTCTACTATTCTGCTTAATACTGGGTCTTGCTTACTTGCTTACTGGGTCTTTGTTAGTTTATCATCAGGTGATATGCCTTCTTTTGATATTTGATATCCTAAATATGACATCTTCTTACAGTCAAAGCTACATTTCTCTTTGTTTATATTCAAGCCTGCCTTTTGTAATCTCACCAAAATTTGCTCTGTTTTATATTTTAACTCTTATTTAGTTTTCGCCCCTGCACCTATATCAACCTAGCAAATTATCATATTTTTTACTTTTCCCAATAAGACTCTTTCAAATACTTTTTGAAAAATATTGCTGGAAGGTTTTATTAAGATGTATCCATCTTAATATGCTTATCAGGGTGTTTATCGTGGCTATTTCCTTAAATTTCTCCTCAATTTCTATTTTACTGTATGCTAACTTGAGATCAATTTTTGCAATAACTCCATTTTTGCTGACTTATGACTTGCAGTTTTTAGCAAAGGAAACGAGTTTGAACATATCTGGTGATTCACCCTATCTTATAATCACCACATATCCTTAAATCTCCACCATCTTTCTTTATTGTTACTATTGGCGATGCCCAATTACTACCCCCTTGAGTTACTCTTTCTAGCATGCCTTGTTGTATTATTTTGTTTAATTTGGCTACAACGAAAGGTAAGATATGAATTGGAACTTTTCTTGACTTTTTCTTTTAGGTGATAGTTCTCCTTTAGTCAAATGCTTGCTTTATAGCCTTTCAACAATCTTCATCTCCTTCTGCTTCCATGGAATTGATTAGTCTCACTGTGTTTATTTTAATACATCAATTCCTAATAATCAGTGATCTTTTTTACATGCTATGACTGTAATGGGAATTATTTCAAAATGCATGTCAGTTTCAAAATTGCCTTGGAATATGCCCATTGTTTTTATAGTTGTTACATCAAATTACCTTAGTTGTACACAGCTTTTTCTTAATTTTGGTCATCCTAATTTTATCCAGAAATGTTTGTTATCAACATAATTTCACTGCCCACATCAACTTGCATGTCAAATACTTGGCCATTCATTCTTATTTCTTTTTTAACCATTTTTTGTGTATTCATTGTAAATACTCCAGCTTCTTCTCCTTTTTAATTTTTGTATTTGCATATGTTCTGAAAATGATCTTTTTGAAATTTGAGCATATTTTTCCTAAAGTTGGACATTTATACTTGTCTCTCATATGACTTTTTCCATAATATTTACATTTAATTATGGATCTAGTAGTGCTTGTCCTATATGTAGTGAATTCTTCTCTTGGCTGATTAAATTCTCTAATCAACTCTAATTGCTGCAAAACCTTGATGCTAGCTCCCAAACTCATTTTGCTATTCTACAGACATTCTAGTATTTTGCATTTGTGGTTTTGGTCCTACAAGTCTTCTATTAATCTAAGAAGAATTAAATCATCTTCTGTAGTCATTGCATGTGTTTCCAATTTTTCAAATTCACAATACTTTCCTCATTCTTTCAATCTATGTCAGTATTATATAATGAACTCCTTTGCTGCTTGTCTTGTTTCCAAAAACTTGGTTCTTTCCACTATTACCAATCTTATTTTTTGGTCTTATGTTCTTTTTTTCTGACTTTCATGATTTTCTTAAATGTCATTTCTTCTAACTCACATTGTCAAAATTTCCTTCACAGCTTTGCATCCCACTGTAGCAAGAAATAAATCAGTTATCTCATTTTCTCCTCTATTGGACTTTGCATCTTTTTATTTCTTTACTCTTGCAAATGCCACAAGTTCTCATCCATGTTTCCACATGTTTAAGGTCATTCAGTGAAATCATGGATCCTATCAAAATCACCACTGTTATGTTTTGCATATCAATGTGAGTAGCAGTAGTCATAGCACAGCTCTGCATGTTCTCTGTGACAATAGGCTATTTTCTGTCCTACTTCTCCAAGTACTTTTTATATATACTGGTCTCTACATGCAATACCAGAAATAATTTATAGAATAATAACAATGGTTCATTATCAGAAGTTAGACAGTATAAACTCCAATTAGTTTTGTAATAAGAATATAATAAAAACATTTCCTAGTTTTATTCTTTCACAGGTTTATATAAGTTGCCTTTCATTTTCAGTTAAAATATATTTTATTTGCTTTCTGTATTGATATATATATATATATATATATATATATATATATATATATATATATATATATATATATATACACTTATGCAGATCTGATACATGGTCACAGTTAATAGCCTGTCACTAATATTATAAGGATAATTATTGCAAACATTATGAAACTATCAAAATGCCTGAAAAGCTGAGTAAACAGGTGATTTTAATGATAACAATAGCATCTATTGGTAAAGAAACAAAGATTCACTCAAAACTATGCAGTATTATTGTGGTCAGAAAAAACAGTACAATGTCTTTGAATATGAAATGAGATATAAATTCATTGAAATACTCAAGAATACCTGTTATTTTTATCATTTATTACTTGTGTCACTTCTAAATTATTTTTATTTGGTTCATTAAAGGTAGATTGGACAAATGAAAGCTTTCAAAGCAATTAAATCCAGATAATTCTATGTGTCTTTACCAGTTTCTTATTACTTTGTAGTTAAAATAGTTGTATATTTACTACAGATGCTAATGTCTTGAATTTAAATCCAAATAAAAGCCAAAATGTCAACTATTAATTTTTAGGTAATCAAGGACTGGCATAATTTAATCATTTTTCCAATTTTCTTCCTTTTCAGTTTTGTCTCATACTAAATGGAGCTTTGTGAAAATACAGATAACAAAAGAGAGCAAATGATTTGCATAAAAGTGCTAAATCCATTGATCACATTTTGTTTGTTTTTATTTTATAAGAATTTGTATATAAAATTAAAAACAAAATATTTCTTGAGAATTTTAAATCTGTGTATAGCACACTTATTTATCTTTGGTTTTCAGATAATTTGGTTTGAATTAAAGACCAAATAGATAATAACAATACAATACTAGACTTTTTCCAGATGTAGACATTCATGGCTCTCTACAATTTCCTGTTCTTTGTAACTCTTAGTAAAGTTTGTATTTTTTATATCTCTCCTCTAATTCTAGTTCTGCCAACCATTTACACAGGCTTATTAGGTAGGTTATGCCCTATTTTTCTCTATCCCTGTTGTCTTCAATATACCCTATAAGTGTCAAATTTTTTAAGTCCTCTTTTCTCATTATGTACTCTAGAAATTTCAACTGTCGCTTTCTGATGTTAAGTATAAGTGACCTTTTTGTTTCTATTTTCTCTAAAACTTTGTCATTAATTTTTCATTTCTTGTACCGGCTACTACCTACCACCTGAATGTTCACTATGCACCATTGGACCCATTTTTCTTCACATTCCTAATTTGAATTTGCTAAATATTGTACCATATCTCTCCTTTGCTACTTTGGCATCCAGGTTTTTTATGGTAATTGTAATTGTTTTTGCTAGACAATTTTGCCTTAATCACTATTCATTTCTGACTTCAGTTCTCAGAGTTTCATTTGTCTTGGCCCATGAAGGTGAAAGAGACAACTTGGACATGGCCATGAAAGCAGCAAGAAGGTTCCCTGAAGTCTGTATAAATTCTTTTATTCAAAAGAGAAATACCATGATTGAGAAAAAAAATGATTATATTGAAGGCTAGTTTTGGACCTTTGTGTTCATTTTGGTGCTTCTACTATTAAATTTGCTGTAATTGAAATAAAAACAATCACTAAATTTTGACCAACCTTCATATTTACATGAAAGTATATGGATACTGAAAAATAACTAGCAAAAGTTGAAAACTTAACGAACATAGTTGCATTACTTAAAAATCAATCACTTATTAATGAAAATTTTAATTGTAAAACTTTCTTTTGTCAATAGACTGCAATTAGTAATCAGCTTTATGAGAAGTTGAATCAATCACAAAGCAAGTTATTAAATATGTGATAATTTGGAGAAATCGCAAAACAAGTTTCTACTGTACCAAATTTCATTTTTTATCAACAAGTGAAGAAGAGATGTGGTGCAGTGGATATTGGCTCGGAACAAGAAATCAGAAGAGGCAAGTTTGAATTCCAGTTGAATTCATTGCATTCACATATATGTAAATACCATTAGGAAAGGTATGAATACATCACTTTTCTCTCCAGCTATGGATTAAATAGGAGGACTGATTGGGTTCTATAAACTTGGTTGACAACCAGTCTACTGCAGAAAGTAATGGCAACCTGCTATGGGAAAAATCTTTTGTCCAGTTTACCTTTTGAGATATGATTGCACAAACATGTATCAAATATGGTACTTAACTGACTGAATAAGAAATACTAGTGACAAAATATGCCTTTAAGTCTCTTAAGAGCCATATTTTCTCAATTATTAATTAATTTTCTTTTCCTTGTAATGTCAACCTACCCCTACCATATTAGATTTACTCATTTCCTCATTAGCTTCAACATGCAAAACATTTTTATAAATTGAGAAAATGCAAATCATATATATACCCAAATGTAAATAAAATTTAAACAACACTATAATGAAAATAAAGATACACTTAAAACTCAATCTTTTACAAATCTCATTGATTAAAGTATATATTAAACTTTAAAATCTTGTTGGCTAAGGTTGAAAGTGTCATGTTTGTAGAATGTATTGTTTTAGTGATAAATGAAATACAAGCATAGGAAACAGAATAGACAAACCAATTTTTGTTGATACTCTTTTTGTACTAAGGCTCATAATGTTTTTTTTCTTTTTACTACTATGAAATCCATAATTTTTTATGTGCTATGTATGTATGTATGTATGTAGGTAAATCAACAAAATCTGTACCCTAATCATGAATAAAGCATAAATTCTATACAAGAATTTATACTGCAACATTATCAACATTCTTGTCAATAAACTTAAACCAACACCTCTTCATTAGTCCAATAGGATGATTATTGTAGTTAAAAGTTACAGAGTTGTTGATACAACCTTGTATTCATTCACACACACACACACACACACACACACACACACACACACACACACACACACACACACACACACACACATGTATATGTATGAGGTCAGTATTCAGTATACCATATATTTCCTATGGGTTTACTCAGTCAGCAGTGATATATCACTAAGTAAGCATTGCATTCCCAATGAATTAGCTACCAGGTTCTTCACATCTTGTGCAACTTTAGAATAAAATTTTGCCCCACGCAAGACTGTCAACCCCTCCTCTCTTATCATATCATCACCACCACACACAAAAACCAGATTTGCTTTCTTGCAACTTCTGGCTTTTCCTAAAGCTAGAATTGCTACTGAAATTTCATTTATAAGATTTAGAATACACTGAAATTTTCATGGCAATCTTGAGAGAGAACTTTCGAAGAGTGTTAAGTGTTTCCATTCCTAGATGAAATACCTTGAAGAGAGTAAAGTACCACTTGCACTAGGTAAGCTATTTCTCATTAATATCAAATAGCTCCAAAAGTCTCGTCTTGAATATGATAAGATGTTAACAGTGTGTTCTTTAAATGTTACAAGTTATGTACTGAAGGCTTTGCATATTGAATTGGTTGGTTCAACACACCTTATAAGCACTCATTAGAATTAAGGTCTGGGGATTTGATAGCCAGAGTGCTAAGAGGATGCATTTATATATAAAAATAATAATAATGTCTAAAAAGTTGTAGTAAGGGACTCTATTGAGTCCTTCTTGTTATTACAAAAAAGTTTTATTTCATGAAGTAGTCGTAAAAATATAGAAATTAGGAATAGAATGTTTTGGAAGATGCCAGAATATTCCAGTAGATTTGAAAGAATTTGAAAGGTTCTAGAAATATGCAAATTAGGTGTCAGCCCCTATAAAAATAGGTTTTGGGTTTTTAGAATCTAGTGTTTCCAAAGAGAATAATGCCAAAGCCATCACACTGTCTCTACTGGTTTGTTGTTTTCCCAACTATATCTTCATGTCATCATTTCCTTACCAACTAACTTTTTCAAGTTAAAGTGAGTTACTGAAGCAGGTAACCTTTTTCCAATAGCCACTGAAAATTCTTTCAATGTTGGACATAATGATATGATGGGTACTTTGACTACTTTAGAGCATTTCTGAAAAAGCATGGCTTGTTGGGTGCTTGCATTTAGTTGTGATTTAGTTGTCAGTAGTGTTCTAAGAAATAATCACTAATTGGCATAATCACAGCCATAATTTATTGGCATAAGAAGTGAAGAGAGACTTTCTTTTTAAGTACATGCCAATGGTAGAATATATACTCCAATTTGCAGATAGCTTAAATAATGATAAGGGAAGAAATAAATCTCACCATCTCATATCTGTATTTGTTTTGTATGGTAGTGTGCAGCTGCAAACCTGTCAAAGTATGTTTAGTTTCTATTTGATTTTTTGTTATTTATTGTTATTTGTGGAGCAAAGTAGATATTTGTTCACATATCTACATTTTCCCATTATCTAGTTTCTTTTGTTTAATAGTTTTTTCAGCCTTGTCCCCAATTGAGCCTTCTCACAGAAACTTGTCTTTACACAGCCACTTTATAGCAACATCCAAACAACCAAAACCTGCTGCTACAACCATCAAATAACTACTTCACAATAACATGAAACAAATACCATTTACAATTTAATTGCTCACTAAAACGTACCTACAGCAAACATGCACAACTACAAAATCAGATTCACTGAAAAAATAGAATACTTCATAAAACACATAAGATGGAAAGTATTTTACTTCCTCAACAAAGAAAAGACTAACAATGACAACTTCGGATTCCTATCAGCAAAATGCCCACCACAACAGAATGAATTTATCAGATTTGAAAATGACATAATAAGCATTATAAGCAAACTAGAAACAAGAAAAACAAAAAATTCAAAACCCAACTACAAAAAGACCAAACAACTCAGAAAAGCTATGAATACAAGTTGATAAATCTAAAAGAATCTACAAAATGAACATCAACAATTACAAAACACTACTTGAAAAGGAAATCACCAAGTACTTAAAACCACCAACAATAACATGAAAAGTAACATAAACAAGGAAGCAAAACTCATAGCTGCCAAACTAAAACTATACAACAGAATCAAACAACTACTGAAAGTAAAACCATTCATTAAACTAAAAGACCACAAAGATAATTTCTTAAACAAACCAACATGCAGTATAATTAACCGCACAAAATCTAACACCAGAAATAGAAGCAAACAATTAGTAGAAGAAATATGATAAAAACAATATGTACACTAAAACAAAACAATGGAAAAACACAAAAGAAACAATTAAATGGTTCAACAATATTACCAGCAAATAGGAATGCTCATTCATACAACTTGACATAAAATATTTCTACCCATACATCGACGAACAAACACTAAATAAGCTAGGCAAAACAATATATTAACATCTCAGCAGAAGACATAAACATTATCAAACACTGCAGAAAGTTTATACTATGCCATAACAACAAAATATGGCTAAAAAATGCAACACCACAACAATACCAACAATGACTACAACTTTGACATAACAATGGGATGTTATGACAGTGCGGAAATATGCAAAATTATCCGTATATGCATCATCAATAAACTAACAAAAATTATCAACAAAAAAGATATAGGTTTATACAGAGAAGACAAACTGCAACGGTAAAACCACGGAAAATATAAGAAATCAAATTATAAAAAAAATTCAACACTTTAGGATTCCCAATAATTGACATAAAAACAAGTGTAGAAATAGAAAACATCTTAGACAATACACACAACTTAAACAACAATACATACAAATTATAAAGAAAAGAAAACAACAACCACATATATATCAACAAATATTTTAATAACCCTCCCAACGTATTCAAAAACATACCCATATATATGTGTGTGTGTGTGTGTGTGTGTGTGTGTGTACTTGTCCGTTTGTTACTATCTGCTAATCTAGAAAATGGCTGCACCAATTGTTTTGAAATTTTACTATAGCATTTTAATCGAAAACGACCGTGTTTTTATAGACCTTATATTAGAAAATATTACAATATTAAAAAGTATATATTTTGCAAAGTCGATTAGAGCCGATGAGAGGCGAACCAAAAAACTTTCACTTTCAATATGGACGCATTTACAGACAACTTTGTTATTTCATAGAAAGCATAGAAAACGTCCACATTAAAGGTAAACAAAGCTTTTTCTATTTTGGCGAGCGTAAAAACAGAAATCGCTTCCCTTTAAAAAAAAAAAATTCTATTCATTTTTTTCAACGAATTATTATCGATATCCCATATTTCGTTGGTTTAGTAAATAAATTTCTTCTTTTTTTAAACCTAAGCCTTTTTTTATTATTATTTCTATTTTGGTGAGCGTAAACAACAGAAATCTCTTCCCCTTTTAAAAAAATAAACTTTTCTATTCATTTTCTTTCAACGAACTGTTATCGATATCCCATTTATTCCGTTGGTTTAAATAATTTTTCTTCTTTTTTTTAACCTAAGTCATTTTTTATTTCTTATTTGTCAAGTCTAAACGACAGACTCTCTTTAAAAAGTGTTCTTTTAATTTTTTTTTTTTCAACGAATTATTATCGATAAGACGTTAAACTTTCATGGAAAAAAAAATTCGGAAAAATGTATTAATTTAACATTTTTCTCGGTGTGCTCACTTCGTCTTACCGGTTCATAGTAAAATTAATCCCCCATTTTTTTTTTTTTGCTTTTGTTTTTGATAAATATCAAGGGTTAAGTCCCCCTTTTTTGTTGTTGTTTCGGTTTTTTTTCAGAAATACTTCTTTTTTAAAATAAGCGGAAAAATACAAACTTCCTTTTGTCCTTATATAGTCAAAGGGGACTTAAAATTTTGAAATGGCGATTTTGGCCAAATTTTTTCAGATTCCAAATCTCAGTACAAAAGATCTGATTCAATTCATAATGATAATGCCTCGCCGAAGGCCAAACACAGGTCGTTGTACTCGCAAAGTGGAAGAAGTGCGACGAGTAATTGCAAAGTGAGGAAGAACAGGCATCAGCGAACGAACGAAGAAGGCAAAAAATGGTTACGTGCCGAGGAAGCAGGAGAGCGACGTGCAGCCAGACTTGAGGATGCACGATTGCGAGCACGGCAATCGCGTTCTCCAGCTTCAGATCTGCTTCGTTCTCAACAGAAGCAACGCGGCAGGTTGAGAGTGGCTAAAAGACGTCAACGAGAAACAACAGATCAACGTCAAACACGACTATCGGCAAACCAAACAATCTCTATATCCGCACAGACAATGGAACAACTAAAAATATTGTGTACCCACAAGTATTGGGAAATTAAATGTGCGCTTTCTCTTTTCTTTTTTTCCATTTAACCATACTGAGCCACAGCAACGCGTGGCCGGGTACAGCTAGTCTATAATAAAAAAAAGTAGGCATGCAAACAAATATCTACTTTGCTTTTCAAATAAGAATAGATTTTAACAAAATCAGATACAAAACAAAACACAAAACTACCATATGCATAGAAATAAAAATACAAATATACACTCAATCATAAAAAATACTATAACAACCAAATATAGAAAATAATATAACAACCAACAAACAGAAAAAACACATAATGCCCATAAACACAACTATGCACAAGAACACAAACACTCAAATATGAACTAAAAAAAGTGGTCAAATATATCAACATGGTAAGAAAAAGCTCATGTCAATAAAAGAAGTCAATACGACAAAGAGTTCTACCTCAATGACATGAATAAACCAACTAAACAAATAATTAAGAGGACACCTATTTGATCTAATGCAATTAAGCAGACATCCACCCAAGTGTACATTGAAAAACAATTAAAAAGCAATGAAAAGCAATGAAAAGAAATGAAACACCTGCACAATAAAAAGAAAAAGAAAAGAAAAGAAAAAGAAAACCAATCAAAAATAAGAGCACCTCCACAATATATCAAATTACATATAAATAAAAAAAAACTGAGACACAACAGAAAAATAAACTAGCTCTGATGAGTGAAGACATGATGAGAGTGTCCTCATGAAACTTTAAAGTCGGCATGAACTTACACAATTGAAATGACAACTTCTTTGTATGAAACGTAAACCTACATATATACATATATATGATAATAATAACTACTTAGACTCTGTATGAATGCACTCCGTAAATTTATGCCAATATAAACATTCGAAAAAACCATTAATAAACAGAACCTAAATCCGTTACAATCCGGCGTACTAAGTCGCCGGATAAATGGGGAGAAAAAAAAAGAAACCTGCGGAACAAGAACAAACATTCAATATTCCGCAGTAAAAAAAAAAAACCCAAACGGAACCACACACACACACACACACACACACACACACACACACATATATATATATATATATATATATATATATATGTTTCATTGAAAATGTCAGAATTTTTCAAATTTTATGTTATCATTAAGATTTTATATTATTTTTTGTGTGTCTTATGATTTTTTCTTTACAGATTATATATATTATATTCTTTTAAACATGTTTCATTAAAATGAGCAAAAAATATTTTCTAACAATTAGTTCAATTTTTCCAGTACACTTACATGGTTCCTTTTTGCTGAAGATAAAGAATTTATATATATGCATACATATATGCACACATATACGTGTGTGTGTGTGTGTTTGTGTGTCTTCATTCTAATGAACCCTACTCCTCCGAAACCCTTGGTCCGATTTCAAACAAAATTAGGTCACTTGTGGATCATAAAATGAACCTTTGATGAACGGAAAAAGTTTTCGAAACACTTAGAATTCGCGAACTCGTCTACTCCGAGACGCCTTATGCGAGTTCAACCGAAATCGGGTAACTTGTAGATCAAGGTCCGAACCTTTGATGTACACAATTTTTTTCAAATCTATGTAATCAATGTATTTGTACGGATGTATTTTGAACAGAAGTAATGACGTAACTCCGAAACTGGCGTAATTCGAGGTGCCACTGTACATAAGTATTAATTAAGCTTTATATTTGGATAATATTCTCATACTCTTAGAAAAATTCTAATAAATTGAATTTTGTTCTACCAGAGCTCATCAAAGGTGTCAAATTGTAAAATTTCAACTAAGGCATTTCTTGAATTTAAGATTTCTCATCACGCTTGGCCAAAACAGCGAATGAACTCACTTCCTATGTGAGGAAAAAGAACTTTCCTTATTCAATTTCTCTATGCGCTGCGCGATCCAAATACTTAGACAATCCATAATTGTTTCCTAAACTTCAGCCTTCATTGCTTCAGTGATTAACGAAGAATGTCAACTTAGGTTATCAACGAAAGCAAAGGCGAGAGAATGACATTCAACGTAAACATCCTTTGAGCAGAAACACTGTGACATGGCAGCTGCGTGAGCTTCAGAGAATGAGGCTGAACTTGAGCTTCGTCTAAATAAAATTACTACAGCTATGGCTGCTACAAGAGCTTCATAGAATCATGTCCAGCGTGAACTTCGTTGTAGCAGAAATGCTACAGCTATGGCTACTGCACAAGCTTCAAAGAATGAAGGTCAACATGATCTTCGTCTGCACAGAGACGCTACTTAATTGACAACTGCATCACATTACAGAGTTCCGTAACTCCCACTCCCGTTTTTCCAATTGTACATACATCATTCATGTTTATTGGCAAAATTGACTAAGCATGAATCCCGTTTTACAAATGCAACAGAATGTGATTGGTGGCTGAGACGAAAGGCTGCGTCTACGTCAGCTGCGTGAGCTCAAGAGACTGTCGTTTAACGTTACGTTCATGTGAACAAAGACGCCGCTGCACTAAAAGCTGTGGAGACTGAAGGTGAACGCAATCGCCGTTTGATCAGAAATGTTAATTCAATGTCAGCAGCAAGAGAAGTTGTGCACGGGGGTGGGCAGGTTAATTTCAGGAAGAAGAAGAAGAAGAAGAAGAAGAAGAAGAAGAAGAAGAAGAAGAAGTTGACGAAAAAGTTGACGAAGATGATGACGAAAAAGTTGACGAAGATGATGACGAAGACGACGAAAATTGATGACGAAGACAATCATGACGAAGAATACGGTGAAGACGAATAAAGACGAAGAAGGAGACGAAGGAAAAGACGAGGAAAAAGAAGAAAAAAGAGAAAAGAACGAAGAAGATGACGAAGACGAAATTGATGAAAAAGTCGACGAAAATGAAGATAAAGTTGACGTCTAAATGAACACTTATCATTTTCAGTTGCATGTGTAGATCCAATGGTAGAAGTATTTCTGGTTTGTTGACTCAAGCGATAATTTTTGGTGGATGTGGTTAGGCTGAAGCTCATCGTTTCCTATGCTGGGGGCTGTCTATGAAAACAAACGGTATATTTCAACTTTTTTGCAACTAGTATTATTGGTGCATTTGAAGAAAGAAATCACCAAAAAAGGGTCACAAATGAAAAATAAAAAGTGATCTTTCATCAAGAAAACGCACCGTGTTACAAGTCGATCGCAACGATGGCAAATGTTCATGAATAAAGTCGAATTTTGCCTAAAAGTTGTTGTTTTATTAGTTAGGCCAAGGATTTATTGAGTGGTGTGTTATGTATTGATATGTCCCGGAAAGGAATATATATATTATTCAAAGTAGCTAAGCGGTTTTGGCAAATGTAACTGGGTAGGACAATCTAGCACATAGACGTAATGGACGGTACTCGTCGTAGTCGTATGCAGTATACTGAGACGTAGGCTTTTGCAATAGCCGTAGATCTATAGACGTAGACCAATAGACGTAGACCTATAGACGTCATCGCCTTAAACTGTATTTATAGCTAACACCAGCCACTCATATTACTGTGAAGGTGGGAACCAAGGTGTATGCATATTCATTACATCACCTTCCCCTGAGCTAAATTTTCCCGTGAAATTTAGCTTCAATATTTTCCCTTTTTGGGGTCTGGACAAAAGCGATTGACTTTTTTTCCTAAGTCTTTTTCGCCTCAATCCTCCCTGCTGTGATTGCGTTTGACACACTGGTACCTCTGGTCTTGAGATCGGGAATACCTCTATTGGCGAATGTTGACTTGCTGGAACGGGAATTTCAAATGTATCATACAGGATTTCCACTGGAATTTCTTCGGTATTTTCCATGACGTCTGTAGTGTGTCTGGGTCTCAATTGATTCCAATGTCTTTTGCACCGAAATTTTTCCCCTTTTATGTTATATATGACATGTTCAATTATTTTGATTATCATTCTTTCTTCCTAATACATTTTTCCAGTTCTAAAGTTCTTGAAAATAATTTGTCACCTGGCTTATACGCTTTAGTCATTCGGTTTACTTTTTTAGCAGTTTTCTTCGCCGGACTAGGCAACAGCCTGTCGAACACAGAGCGTATTTTCCTCGCAAACATTAACTCTGCTGGCGATAATCCTGACGTCGTATTCGGATTTGGAGTGATTCTATATACTGCCAAAAAATTTCTGAATACTTTTTTTCATTCGTGTTCGCGCCTTGACTTTTCTTTAACACTCGTTTGAGGGTGTTCACGAATTTTTCCGCCTGTCCATTCGATCTTAGATGATATAGTGACGTTGTCACGTGATCAATGGACAATGATGAACGGAATCCCCTGAATTCTCTTTCCGTAAACTGCGTTCCGTTGTTGCTGACTAAGATTTTAGGGAAACCAAAGCGACTAAAAATTTCATTAAGTGCGTTTATTGTATTTGTTGCAGTCAGATGTATGCACTTAATAATTTCTGGCCACTTAGTGAAACTGTCCACAATAATTGGGTAATAAAATCCATTTATGGGCCCTGCATAGTTGATATACAATCGAGTCCATGGGACATCTGTCTTTGGCCATGGTTGAATCTTTACTGGTGTATCCCTTGCTGCCAGTTGACATCCTCTGCACTGTTTCACCAAATTTTCTATGTCTTGGTCCATCCTTGGCCAGTCGGTATAGCTTCTCATTTGAGATTTCATTCTGGAAATCCCTGGATAGTCAGTGTGAAACTCTTTCAGAATTTTCTTTTGTAGAGTACCCGGCATTACAACACTATCTGCGAATAGGAATACCTGTTCGCAGACTGAAAAAGGTGACACACTATTTCCTTTTTCAGATTTCTCGATCAACAAGACTTGCTTTTTCTTTTTTTAATGAAATCATCGTTCTCTGCTGCTTTTTTCACATCTTCTAGCGTAACCGGAAGTTCTCTAATAGTGTTGCATACCAGACTTGATAATTTACTTTCGTCTCTTAGCGCCGCTATTACTGTTTCTTCCAATGGTTCCGTATATTCAGGTATCAATCTTGATAACCCATCGGCGTGACCTAGCTTCTTTGAAGGCACATATTCTATTTTGAAATTATAATTCAACAGAATTACACCCCAACGCTGTAGTCAATTTTCCGAGCGAGTTGGTATACCTTTTTTCCCAAATATTGATAACAGCGGTTTGTGATCTGTTTGCAGAATAAACTCTCTTCCGAAAACAAACCTGTGAATTTTTTTCACGACGTAGATTATTGCTAAACTCTCTTTTTCAATTTGACTCTAAGTTCGTTCTGCGGGTAGTAACGTTCTCGAGGAATGTGTTACTGGCTTCGTAGATCTGCCCTCGAATTTATGAAACATTACTGGCATCTGTTGCTAAAATAATTTTCCTTTTCAGGGCGAAATGCACTAACGATATGTCTGCTAATAGACATATTTTTTATTTTTTAAAAGCATGTTCGCATTCTGTCGACCATATCCACTTTGGGCCTTTTTTTCAACTCATTTAAAGGCGCTTTCATATAATACATTTTCGTGATATAAATGTAATAGTAACTTACTAATTTCAAAAACGCCTGGCATTTAGCCAAGTTATCAGGCGCTGGCATATTTTTTCGGCCCTTTCTGGATCCGGTTTTTTCCTTTACTCAATGATCTGCCTTAAATATTTTCTCTTCTTTAAGAAGAACTCAGTTTTCAGCACTTGTATCTTCTTTAAGAACTTAGTTTTCAGCAGTCAGCTTGAACCCATATTCCTCAATTCTCTGAAATACTGCTCTAATATGCGTTTTGTGTTGGCCCTCGTTTTCACTTGTAATCAAAATATCATCTAAATATGCGATTGCATACTCCGCACCAGCCAACATTGTGTCCATTATTTGCTGGAATAGGCTTGAAGATACCTTCAATCCAAACGGAAGACGATTTCGTTTAAACATCCCTTTATGCGTGTTTATTGTCAGGTACTTTGAACATTCTTCACTGATTTTAACCTGAAGGTAAGCCTCCGACAAGCCCAACTTTGAAAACACTCTACCACCGTTTAATTTAGTAAATATATACCTAGGAGACGGTAGAGGGTACGCATGGTCTTTCAAACAGTCATTTAAACCCGTCGAAAAATCAGCACACACTCTGATTTTTCGGTTTTTCTTTTTTATATATACGGTTTGGAGACGCCCAATCTGAGTAATCGACTTTCGAAATTACACCACTTTTCTCCAACCTTTCTAATTCCTCATTTATTGTGTCTAGTGCTGAAAATGGTACTTTTCTCTTTGGTCTTTGTGCACATATCTAGTCCTTCTGAAAAGCTGCGAGGGAATTCGCTTTTCAAATCAGTAATAAATCCTTCTGTTTTCTTCGTCTTATCGTTCTCTATGATGTTAGCTTTATTACAGAAAGCATTTACCGGTAATTCCCATAAGTTAAACAATACGATCCAGTCTAAACTAAAGAGGTTTACTGAACCAAGGAGCACATACACTTTCGATTTGGGAATTTTCCCCATGAACGAAATGTTGATAATACGTCTTCCAAAAGTGATTTATTGTCTTTTGCCTGTTGCTTGAATAACTTTTCAAACTGTTTCTTGTTGCTGTATAAATTGTTGTTGCTGTTGTTGTTGTTGGAATTGTTGCTGTAAAGTTGTTGTTGCTGCTGCTGTAAAGTGACTTGTAGCACCTTAGTTAATCCGCAATTTGTTCCGTTCCATTCTGGCAACGTATCCACAAAATTTTTGCCCCAATTTATGTATACAATAAAATCTTCTAAGTCCAAACAAGAGGGGGGCCCTTTCTTAGTTTTAGTAAGCGTTGCCCAAGTTTTTCCTTTTCTAAAGTTCCTCATTAAATAGCGTTCAAACAAAAAATAAGGAAAAACTTACTTTCTGTAAGTATCAACAAGTCTTTCTAACGTTCTTCGTTAGTAAGTGTTGTCAACTGTATTATTTAATTTTTTTTTTAGTTTTGTGAAGTCTTTTAACCCAGAATTGAAACCCGACCGAATTGGCATCAGTCGGCGATTCTACCTATGAGGTATGGGCACTCGGTACGCACATTTGTTTATGCATACATATGTATATATACATACAGATATATTCATCATTAAATATGACAGACAAGATATTATGTTTTTTATGCAAATTTTTCAAGTGATATTATGATTCTTTTTATGATAGAAATTATATAAAAATTGTCCAAATGCTTTGTTTATCCGTGCGCTTTCCCTTATGCTTTTAGCCATTATCGAGTATGAATTTTATTTTACGTGTGACAAAATGTATGTAGTGTTATGTGTGTTTGTAGAGTAGTGTATATGTTTTGTTTCGAACATGGTAAGCATGTTGTTAACATTTACATAGTTGTTATTATTTAGTGTTTGTTTTTATTTAATTAATATTTCCTTCATTATTTTTAGCCATTTTTTTTTTTTTTTTTTTGCATGTGGATGATGCTATGATATTTGTGTTGTCAACAAGTCTGTTACGGACAAGGTTTAGTATCTCTCGGTGTTCTCGATGTTTGGTACATAAAACATAATTATAAAATAATTTATTTGTAAAGATAATCTTTTAATGAAAGACAAAACGTTTCAACAATGTATAAAAAGGAAAAATTTTACTCAAAGCCCTCTTCACAGAAAAAGGGATCGTTAAAAATTCTACTTTTGTCTGCAAAGACTGTATTTTAATGCAAACAGATTCAAGTAAAGGAATTGATAAAACGTTTACAGCTTGTGTTGTCCTCGGTATTTATCAGCCTCCCCACTGAAGCAGAATGCGGCAAAAAGTCTTTTTTTAGTGGGTTATCCAAGCCCGTAAGTTCGGTTAAAAATACCTCGTAGATCTGGCACAAGGGAGGATTAGGCTACTACCGATTTTCCCCAGGCGAAACTCTATCCTTCGTCAGAGCCTCGTCTGGGTTCGTCTTGCCCGTAAATGTAAATCTGAGACTGTGTTGTCCTCAATATTTATTATACTAAGGTTCAAATTTATGACAAGACCTAAAATGGGAATAGAAAAGCCTGGTCTACATCTGTCTTCAACTTAAACTTAGCTAGCCGCAATCATTGACACTGGCATGCTACAATAATCCTTGCACCAAAACGTCACATTCTTACTTACCATTCTTACTACAACCATCATAATACCTCAGAGACTCTATGAAGTCTTAATTAAAATCCTATGTGTACAAATTTTCTGTGGAGGGCAGGGAAAAATAACATTTAAAAATAACCCCCAAAAATATATACAATGAAAAAGAAAAATTATACAAGAAACAAAACAAAATCAAGTCAGTAATAAAATCCCTTGCAAGCCTTAAATTATGGCAGAAACATCAGTTAACTAGACGAAATTAATGTGAAACTTAAAAAATATTATAACAAACATTCGATCCAAAACACTCGTTCAAAAGCTAACACCCGAAACGCAACATTCGAAAGAACGAAAGGCATCCTGCATCCACCAGAGAACTGACATATCTGGTTACCTAAATGGGAAGACAATGGGGAATTAAGCTAAAGTAAATGGGGACAAAAAGAAAAAGGGAGCTAACGAACATACAACCCCTTGCTAAGTTAACTTGCTTAAAACTAAAAACGAAGTATGCCTAAACTAATCTATTTCGGGTGAGGCTGCCCATGTTCTTTCCAGGAAAACGCAATATCCTGATCCTTAACCGGCATCAAAGAGTCACTCAAAGTCAGCACCTCTTTCTTGACAGATACGCGCAAAACTCACCCATCTTTTGCCAAATTCTGATGGAGGGAGTCGTCTTCTTTAGGTCTTAATCTTGAAGAAATTCTATGAAGATGAGAAGTTTACATTTTCTCTACTGATGCTTAAAGAACAAGATCAGTAAAGAATACGTAATTGTCTCATCCCATAGAATTCCTTCTGTCGTGTCGTCTAAATACGACTCGCAGAACACATATTAAGCCAAAGAACACATCGTGTTCAGCCTTAGTCAACGGCTAAGCGCCCTCAGAAGGGTAGAGGTAAAAGATCTGACATATCTTCTCCCCACAGGAAGGAGAACAAAATCTGTACAAAGCCCAATTGAATGGTATACGGAAGTGGAAGTACAGAAAGTCAGTAAAGGAGAATCGGGTAGATGTACGAAGCATCTCCTTCCACCCTCCTCTTTAAGAAAAGCCTCCTTCGAGTCCACAGACGAACTGCGATCTCGGACTTCTCACGCACCTCCAACCAATTAATTTCCAACAGGATATTGGGATCGAACCAGACACTGAGTATCTGTCCCGGTCAACCAGTTTCGGCACATCTCAGATCTCAGACTCTGTAACCCAGCCATTTCAACTGCCTCAAGGCAGGGAAGGTTGCTCAAATAGGAATCAAACGAATCAGTCTTCCTGGTAAAAGATCCTGAAAGTAGACCCGAAAAGACTCACATTTGCTCGCGTCTGGCATCACGTTATGCCCGTCCGGCAATGTGATGCTTTCGATATGTCGACTGGCTGCATTGCGAGCCTCCATTGTACGCAGTTCAGCGGCCATATTTGTTGCCTCGGAAGACATTCTTTTTAACCTAGCCCTAACTACCAGAGATTGATTCTTCTTGATAAGCAAGCAAGCCATCTCCGCCCTAGCTAAGGCTACGTCTCTGCTACTTGGGATTTGGTCACCGCTCAAATTTATCTTCGCATGCCATTTGTGCTGCTATACTAACTATATTGAGTTGGTGACTATATTACGCAGCAAATGACCTAAGTTGGGATTTCAAAAATGTCTACTATTTGTTCCCAACCCCAGCTCCTGTCAGTTACCACTGCAGCATTAGTATCACTTGGTTTCAGAAATCTCGCCCATCAAGTAATGATGTGTTTGATTTCCAATAGCCAGCCAATCTAGCCCCAGGCTTAGCTAGGTTTACACGAACCCGGACAAACCAATGATACGTGTAAACTATCAAATGGAAACTTTGACAACACATGAGCCCTACGTCGACACTCTATATTAGGACTCGGTCGATGTAACTAGTATAATTTTTCTTTTTCATTGTATACATTTTTCTTTTTCATTGTATACATTTATATGCACTACCAAGCCGAACTTGACTCTATTAGTCCAAGTCCACACTACTTTCCGATGGTGATCATTCCGTTATTTATCGACAATACCATGCTTATCGATAAAGGACAGAAATAGTTTTACATCCAGGTTGTTAGTACACGATCTTGGTCTTATACGAATGGATATTTGGTGCATAAGTCCCAATGATACTAAAAAAGCCTCATCCTTTACGGTACTATTTAGCATGCAAATCCTGCCTGCTGGATTAGCGAATACAAGCGCACACGCTACCTTCAGAGACTTTCTCACCAACCTCTTCTAAAGTGTCTATAAAAACATGCTGAATAAAGGTCAGACCTCCTAGATAGAATGTCTTTATGGTTACTAGTTAAAAATCGGGTCTTCTGCAAACAATATACATCCACCTACGAGACTCCGATCTCAGGTCAAACTTAATAGCCAAAGAGCCATTGTCAGTCCTTATAAGGGTTGGGAGTCTGGCTTGAACAAGGACGAAGAGAGGATACCGAGAGGTTCTCTCATAAACCTTTGGCCCATTTCAGTCTTGATACTGCTGCCGTTAGAGGGGCTGCTAGTATCCCAGGGATATGTTTTAGTGCCCTATAGAGCGATGGGTGAACAAAAACTGAGACCAGCTCTAAATAAAATTCTTTTAATTTATTTAATTTTTCACTTTCCGTGATAGCAATCGGTGGAGTGATCTTAATGGCCTTGAGCACCTCCTCGACCATACCCTATGTCTGTCACACCTCCGACCCAGAACGAATAACGATAAGTAGGCGTTTGGCCTTGGGGATGTTTCTGGACACTTCAATGTTTTTTTCGAGATACTTTTTTCTTATTGGTAATAGATATTTATACAAATCAACTACGAACATGCAAACAACATACTTACTGTGTTCGGTACATAACACATACCAATACTCCACATTATACATAACATCATTTACATTCTGTTACACGTAAAATATACCTTTAGCCATCCTCGAAAATGGCTAAAGGTGTAAACAAAACATTTGGACAATTTTTATATAATTTGTGTTCTCAAAAGAAAAAAACATAAGATCGCAGGAAAAATTACATAAAAAAATTTACCATCACACCTTGTCTGTCATTTTTAATGAAATCTGCATAAAAGAGAGATTGCTGCCCAAATATACAATGTATATACATATATATGTTGTATTGTCAAGGTGAATGATACACAGAAAAAATGAGTGCTTAATATATTTATTCAGCAGACGGTCCGGTGCTAACGAATATATACAAAAATACAGAGCAATAAGTTACAAACAATTAACAAGACAAAACTTTCGACAAAAGAGAGGAGGGTCTAAATGATGAATAACCAGCGAAGTAAATCAGTCCGAATATTAATCTACTTGTCACAACTTATTAAAAATAACCCTTTAAATACATATTCGTAGACTCTTTCAGGCTATGAGCCAGTCCATCCGTTAGAGTTCTGAAGTGGTGCTAGCTGCTCTACAACATCACAGCTTTAAAATTTTATGTCCCCTGGACGACATATTTCTGACTTTTAGGGTCTATTTCCGTAGTACTCGTTGGCATTCATTCGTGTTTTTGAGTGGTTCTGCTGTACTGTTTGAGGCGTAGTGGTTCTTGAGTGGTTCTGCTGTACTGTTTGAGGCGTAGGTACGTCAAACATATTGTAAATCACCGTCATAGGTCCCTCTCTGCATTGATCTGCGTCCGCCATAGATTTTTTTTTTATTCAAATGTCTGTTAATCACCCATTTTGGATGTTTTATCAAGTACAACATTTTGCCAATTCTTTTTGTTTGTTACTTCGTTGCTTTTCTCAATTTATAATCTTAAAAATATATTTTTTCGTCGGCGATTGGTATTTCTTCTTTCATCTTTTTTCTTTTCTGTAGGATAGTTTATCGAATACCGAATAAATTTTCCTCGTAAACATGAGTTCGGCTGAGGCCATTCCTGAACTTGCATTTACATTAGGTGTTATGCGATATATGGGCAAACCTTTTTGTAATTCGTCGTTCACAGTTTTAATTCCGCTTGCCTTCGTAATTGTTCTCTTGAACACATCAATAAATCTTTCCACCATTCCGTTGACCTTGGGTGGTAGGGTGGGGATGTTAGGTGTACGATTGAATGGATTTTACAAATATTTTTAAATAAAGAAAATTGTGTACCGAACATTGTGTACACTATAGTCTCCGGCACGCCGTATCTAGCGAATAATTCGTGCAAAATATCTATTGTGACTCTACTAGTTAACGTTTTGCATTTAAAAACTTCTGGCCACTTGGTGAAGCTGTCAACGACAATAAAGTAATAAGTCCCTTTTATTGGGTTATGTGTCAATGTGTAGCTTTGACCATGGTCTTTGGCCAGGAAGTGGATTTCACAGGTGGCGCCTTTGCTGACAACGACAGTTTTTATAAGGTTTCAATTTCTTTATCCATGCCATGCTAATATTAAACCCACTGTTTTAGAAAAATTATTATTAGTATGCACCACTCAAATACCATATTGTAATATTTATACTAGCAGTATAGCCCGGCGTTGCTAGGGAGTAATGAAAGCTTTAAAACTAATCCATGGTCCTGGAGCTCAGACTCTTTGGACGTTGGCACGAAAGACTAAAAAGCAATAATTGCTTCCAGAAACCGTAGACTGAAAGAAAAATGAATGGATGTAAGTCAAATTTTGATTTCCTGGTATTGATATCAAATTTTCTGCACTATTGTAAGAACTGCAACCTTGAAACTTCTGAATATTGTTTCTTATGTCTTTGTCTATGAGTGTATCAAAATTGATTAAAATCGGACCACTCCTTCTATAACCCGATTTTTTCTATTATCGATTTTCGATATTTATTGGCGGTACCTTGACACAAAACCTAGCTATGAACACTCGCAGACGCTTATAGTACAACTGTGTAAATTTTCAAGAAAATCGGTTCAGCCGTTCCGGTGTCTATAGGTAACGGACACACACACACACACACACACACACACACACACACACACACACACAAAAACAAAAAAAACACACAAACACACAGACAAAGTTCCATTTATAAATATACTCAAATAGACGGTATTGCAATAGGATCTTTTTTAGGTCCCTTCTTTTCTAATTATTATATGGCATATTTAGAAAATAAAATACTTAATGACATTAATATACCGTCTATATATGTAAGACAATAGATGATATGTTCGTTTTAGTTAAAAATGTTGATCAAATTAAATAACTTAAGAACAAACTTGAAAGTCCCCCCGTTCTCAAATTTTTATTAGAACTTAATATTAACAATAAAATTATATTTTTTGATGTATTTAATAATTCCAGCACACATAGATTTACTACATCTCAATACAGTAAACCAACTGGAATTAACTCGTGTCTTCTTAATTATAATAATGAATGCCCCTAACGATATAAGTTAGCGGTTATAAGAAAAACTTAATTCAACGCACACAAATGATATCTTCTTCCAAAGTCATATTCTATAAAGAATTTCATAACATTAAACATACACGTGTAAACAATGGATTTCATAACTTCGTCATTGTTCAACAACTTAAAATGTATCTCAATAAACTTAATAATACCTCTAACAAAATTGGTAATATTAACATTAACAATAATAGCGTACGTCAAAATAAATATAACACTATAAACTTATACTATTGCAACAAAATGCATTATAATTACAAACATAATGAAACAACACTCAAAAACGTAACAGGAAGAAATGTTAAACCTATTAATATTAATAAACAAATTAAGCTCATGATATATTATAATTTTTTTTTTAAACTATTGACCTCATAGTCTCTAATAACCCTACAAACACACATCTAAATCATCTACAGAAAACCAATGAAGTGTATTGATTTACATGCCCGGTTTACATGCCTATTTACATGCCTATGTTGGTTTTACTACAACCACGCTCTTCCGTAGACTTACCTGTCACCTTTCTGATCACAGTTCTATTAAACAACATTTCTTAGAAAAACATAGCCTTTTACGTAATATTAAACAGATTTTAGTCGATAACACAACAATGCTCACACATACATACAGTAAAAAGAACCTACAGGTATTGGAGACCATCTACATTAAATCAAAACAACACACACTCAATAAAACCCCATTTCAAACTAGTTACAACACATAACATTGCATTTAGACATATGGTTTTGTTGTTAGCATTTCGGTCTTTCACGTGGTATGACGTCATATTAACAGCATTACTAATTTACGAGCTGCATCTGCTATTTTGTGACTGTTATAGTCGCATAACAATGTTTTATATCAACACAAGAGAATAGCATTTATGATGGTGAATATCTTTATGTTAATGTCTCTGCAACCACTCTGAAGATGGCTCATGTGAGCCGAAAGTTTAGGACCAGCGTAATAAAAAATATCCAAATTTTGGACATTTTTTGTATTTATTTTCACCAGAAATTAAAACTAAAATACAATGTTTAGAACGCCGACTGATGTCAATCGGGTTTCAGTCCTGGTTAGAAGCAATCGGTTGTCTAACCGTACGTAGTCAACTGCTAAATACATCGTAGTCAACTGCTATAATACATCGGGTCATCTATAGCACAAAATGCTATAAATAGCAGGAAATATTTTTTATTACCCCTGAGCAATGTGCGCTCGGTAGAGCAAGGCGGACTTTAGCGTGTTATATACAATATAAACACACGCTAGTAGCCGAGAGTGTTCAAATTCATTGCTGATATTTCATTTGGAAATGAGTTATTTCTGCAACCTAGGTTTCAACCTTACGGTATCTTCAGGCGATTTGTAATTATTATCCAACGTTTTTCAAACGTACAACAAGGATTTTTACGAACACGCGACTGGAATTTCTAAACAATCGAAAATTTTCAATATTAGGGATGAGTGACTGAAGGATTTGAAACACTTTATATATTGTTGTGGCCTGTTAGGGCCAGGAAGAAAAACACGAAAAGAAGGTAGGTTGAACCAGTCTACTGGAATAACAGAACATATATACAAAAAAGAGTGTTATTAGTTAACAGCTAGAAGTGTCCGTCTGAACTGCTAAGTTACACTGAGTCTTGACTTCTTCCCAGGAAGTCTCGCAGGAGGAAGAGTTCATTCCAATGTAGACAGGGCACCATAACACCCCCTCCTAAAATCTTAACTCCGCAGGAGTCTGAAGACATTTTTTTTCTTTTTATACTAATATAAGGCTGTAATGTAGTTGTAAACAAAAAATTTCACAAAAATTAATCCAAAGGAATATTTTTTTAGAAATTTTACCAACTTTTGTGTAGTTTTCCTCCGCTTGATTTGTTTAATTTATAGAGAAAAATAAGCGTTTCCTTTATTACAACTGGCTAGTTATTTAAAACTTGATTGACTTGTTTTATCAAGTTCACAGTCGAACAACTTTGAAAAATTTTATTTTTTTGTAGTCTCAATATCTTTTACGTTGACAACTATTAAATCAGTTGCTTTCGTTTTTCTCTTCGAACGGCGCATTTCGAGGGCCGCTAGAGGGGTCGGAATATTGAAAGTGTTGTATATGACATCCATACATGTTTCCTCGGGAATCCCATTATCAGCTTTGTCAGTTAGACATTTCCTAAGTTGGTTGAGATGTCTTTTATGCGTAAATTGTGGACCCTTTATCATATATACCATGTTCACAACTCTTTTTCGATCGAACCCATCTCCCAAAAACTTTTGTTGCCTTTGAAAATTCTGAAAACACCTTTTTCTCCAGGGTTAGATCGTCTTGTAGGTACGATGCTTGTTCTTCCCTGCTTCGTCTGTTTCGGGAGTAATTTATCATAAACGGACTGTATCCGACGTGCGGATATCGCCTCGGTTGGAGATTGTGAAGCTGGTGTTTTTTTATTAGGTGTAATTCTGTATACTTGAAGAAATTGTTGAAGGGCGTTTTCAGTTAGTGTAGTCATAGCTTTTTTCAAAGCTGTCTTCAACGTATCCACAGATCTCTCAGCCTATCCGTTAGACCTCGTGTAATTTTCCAGGCGTGAACTGACTTCCATTGTCAGACACTAAGGTATCTTTACTCTGAATCTGGAGAACAGCTCATGTAGAGATTTTGTAGCAATTTCTGTAGTTGTGTTTTGTATCTGTGTACTTCGGGCCACTTCGAGAAACTGACGACTACAATGAGGTAGTAATATCCTTCTCGAGGCCCCTTCGAAATCAGTGTGAATTCTAGACCAAGGTAGGTCTGTTTTTGGCCAGGAATTGTATGTAATAGTAGATGCCTTCACTGCCAAGGCACAGCCTTTACATGATTTGACAACGTTTTTATATCTTTGTCCATATTTTTCCAATAGACATAGCTACTCATTAAACTTTTCATTTTAGTACTCCCTGGGTGTCCAACGTGAAAATCTATCAAAATACGTTTCTGGGGTGGTGCAGGAATCACGACACGTCCCCGGTATAGTAACACCTCGTCGAATATAGAGAAAACGTCCTTTTCACTAGTCCTTTTCAACAATTTTCACTTTTGTTTGCTTGATATACTCATCGTTGAGAGCCTCTTGTTTTATTTGTTCAAGTGTTACTAGAAGTTCCATTACTGTATTACAAAGGGTAGTTTTTAATTCTCCTTCAGATTGAAAGGAGGCGAGCACTGTATCTTCCAGTGGTTCTTTGTACTTGGGAATTAGTCTTGACAATCCATCCGCATGGCCGAATCTTTTTGATGACACTTATTCCATTTTAAAGTTGTAATTTAGCAGGATTGTACTCCATCTCTGAAGTCTGCTGGCTGTGTGAGTAGACAGACCTTTCTTTGAGCCAAAAATTGTTAGTGGCTTGTTGTAAAATGTCGACCGTAAATATAACGGTGGAACTTCGCGACTGCGAATATAATCCCAAGCGTCTCATTTTTCAATATGCGAATAATTTTTTTCCGTAGGAAGCAAAGCTCTCGACGCATGAACAATCGGTTTTACTGTTCCATCAGTCATCTTGTGAAGAATACATGCCCCTACGCCATACGAACTAGCGTCCCTGGCAACAATGATTTCCAAGTCCGGGTTGTATTGTGTAAGAAATAAGTCTAACGTTAATGTTTTCTTTATTTTTTTTTTTTAAATGCCTGGGTTTGACTTTTTTTAATAGTTTATTAAGGTGGGCACGCAAATCATGCACAGTTGGTATGAATGTCTGGTAATAATTTGCTAGTCCAAGGAAGCTCTGTAATGAAACGATGTTATTGGGCGCCGGTCTCTTTTTTTTTTCTTTTAATCATTTCACCCCGAGCAAGGCGGAAACGCCACTGATTTGCAGGGGGTTACATAAATGCAAAAAGATTAATTAGAAAAGAGTGAGGAGTACAAACTAGTTAGAAAGGAACAATAGAAAGCAGGTGCGATGACAAATACATAGGTGGAGAGAAAGGGAAGGTTATACAGGGGCGGGGAGAGAGCTAGAGTCCAGTGGTTAGTAGATGAGTATTGACTTTGCATTTAACTTTCTGGAGGTTGTAGCCGTCAGGAAAGCAAGAATACGGGAGCGAGTTCCACAGGCGGGAAGTGCGAGAGAAGAAGCTGCAGGAGTAGAATTGTCGTCTGCATTTGGCTAACCTGACTGTGAATGGGTGGGACCCAGTTGCCAGTCTGGTTCTTGCCATCCTTGTCGATTATGTGTCCTAGGTATTTGATTTTTTTCCATGAAAAAATCACATTTGGTCTCTTTAAGTTTGAAACCGTAATCTTGAATGTTCATAAAAATTTGTGGACATGTTCCTTATGTTCGACTACACTTTGGCTCTTCATCAGAATGTCATCTAAATAAGCGGCTGTGAAGTCAAAGCCGCTCAGCATAGTATCCATGACTTGTTGGAATATTGCTGGTGCTACCTTGACCCTGAATGGTAAACGTTTGAATTTATATAATCCACGATGCGTATTTATACACAACAACTTTGAACTCACCTCTTCAACAGGGATTTGCAAGGCTATAGAACCCAATCTGTCCTATTATTTAACCCATAACTGGAAGGAATAGACGGATTAATACCTTTCCCAAGGGTATTTGCGCGTAAGTGTATGCAATGAATTCGGCTGGAATTCGAACTCGGCTCCCCGGTTTCTCGTTCCGAGCCGATCACACTAAAAAGTACTGGAAATTTGAATAGATATTTTTATTATTATAAAAGATAAAAAATGCTATAGAAAAAATCGATGTAATAAATCCTTAAAGTAAAATCTAATGCCCGCAAAAATATTTAAATAAATAAAATATATAAAAAACGCTAATTTGCATTTACTTCCTAAAAAATACAAATTTAGATTTCTTGAAATAACTTCGCCCAAATACAATAATACTCCAAACTTGAATATAAAATAAAAAATATATATTTAAAAAAAAAACCTATAAAATAAAAAAATATTCCATACCGAAAAAATCAAAATTGGAAAGAAAAAACACCCCACCCCTATCACGTCTATCTAAGAAACCCCAAAGTGAAAACCTAGACACAGGATCAAAGTAAATACATGAATTAGGTCCACTAACAGCAGACATCAACCAATTACACGATAGTCAACCATAAAAATGACCAATCAACACGCCGCCCTCTTAGAAATTCTAACCAAAAGATATACCCGACCGATAAAACGTACATTCCAGCAGATAATACCATTAATCAACAATTTCACACTTACACACCAGATTCTTCAAAAGTCTAACGGTCAAAACGAGAGACACATTCACTTAATTACCAATAACCCCAACCAACCCCCACGACAACAACGAACCAAATATAAACAGAGAATGATTCCAAACCTTTATTTCTCCCGATGAAGTGTTTGAGTCCAAACACTGAAACAGCCATATGATTGTAGAGAAGAGGACATATATAGAAGAAATTATGTACATGTTCTAAAACATAATTTATAATAAATATTCACAGCTCTATACATCATATATCGAGCACTGTTTTAAATTAATGTTTTGGACGGAAAAATTTGTTTTTCTTTTTTCTCTCCTCATTTTATACTCACTCGGATATATATATATATATATATATATATATATATATATATATATATATATATATATATATATATACAAAAGAAGGATTTGTGGATATATGTTTGTATGTTTGTCTTTTTTTCTTTTTTTGATCTGGGGAAGCTGCCCCGAAAGTTTGTAAAAGTATTTTTGATACATCCTATAACTACACTACAGCAATCTCATTATCTTGCTAGATTCCTTGAAATATGGTGAGCAGGCGGGGGGTATTATCGCAGATTTCAAAATGGTTGTCTTCCTGATTCATCATCAATGCAGCTTTACCAACTTTCCCTGTCAACCTTTTCTTTGCAACAGTCGGGACATTGTGCCGCATTACCACAGGTGGTACTGACGACAGCAGACTGACTTAAGTGTGATGAAGCAAAATGTGAACACTTCTTTCCTATGCTGTCTGTGGTAAAATCAAAGCCGGTGTTTTCGTCAGACCACAAATAAAGAAGTTCAATGGGACAAAGAACGCAGGTTGGTGTAGTGGACTGGACAACTCGGGTACCATTTGTTATGGTTCGAACGTCGTGGTAGTAATTTTAACAGTGAAAAGTAGGTTGGTTGCCTAAACCACTACATTTATAAATAAAATAACTCAAAGCACAATGTAACGAAAATAACAACATTGTGTTAAGCAAGGTTACAGGATTGATTAATTCGTGCATGCAAGATGTCGTGAAGAAAGTTCTTTCTTAGATATTAAAGAAATTGTCTCAATATTCATGCTAGAAGAGTTCCTGAAAAAGGAAATAATATGTTTGTACTGAATAGTAGTGAATATAATTATACATGTATTGAAATATACTTATAAGATAGAGAGAACATTTTTTATGTAGCTAATTGCTGAATGCAATTAGCGCAGTATGTGAGTTGGAAAGGAACGAACGGCATTCGGACTTATGCTCCGAAAAGCAGCTTCCAACTGGGTAAGCACGTGTGGAAATCAGTTTATATATTTCTTTAAAAAAGCGCGGGAAAAAAAAAGTTTCACGTGCGGTCCTCACGTAAGAGTATGTGGGTATATGTGTATGAACATGTGTGCATGGTGATATGTATGTACGTGCATGTAGAAGTGATTCTACATTGGAACGGTTTTGATTTTGTTTTATAGTCGTTGGGGTTTCCTGGGGAGTTAGGCTGTAAACTGTGTGGAGCTTGATGAGATCCTGATAAAACAAAATGCTGAATGTCCCTGTATATATATATCATCAATGCTCGTCTTGAAAAAATTCAAGAACATGGGGCGAACTCAGAGGGGCCGTACTCAGAGGGGCAAGGCTTGTGGTTTCATCAGGAAGATTTTTTTTGGTTTTAGTTTTTACTTTGACTTTTAATGCTGCTATCAAGACATGATAGGAGACTATTTTTGGGGGCTGATTCGTGAATGAAATTATTTCAATTTTAGAAATGGCTTTCATTAGAAATCTTTCTTTATGTATTTCACCCCCTTAATTTATGAAAACTTGAGAAATTCAACGTATTATGCATTGTGCCATTACCCATAATTGTTAGTTCGTGCCTGTTTCAACAACATAACGACAACAATAACAATAAATTGATAATAGAGACAATAGACATTAACATTGCCTGCTTGTATGTACAAAATAATAAATTTGTGTGGGTAATTTTTTAAATTAAAATAACATTAACAAAGATAAGTAATTTGAGTTAAGACGATAAAAAAAAGTATTTATAACTTTTTATTGGAAGATGCGTGTGTGTAATATTGCTTCTTAAAAATAAAAATAAAAAAGATAATTCAAGTTTTACTAAAAAAAATTAATAGCTCTGAGAAACGTTCTGTCTATCTTTATGTTGCTCACAATGTTGTTAATGTTCAAAAAGTAACAACTTGTAAAAAAAACATCATTTTGTATATTTATTAAAAAACTAAAATTAAAAATAACTGTCATTCAGAAAGAAAGCGTCTTTCTTTACTCTTATTTGATTTTGAACTTTTTATTTCCGATTTTGTTTTGTTTGTTTATCACTCGAAGAGTCTGACTCTCTGAATCGACATCGTGTGTGTGTGATTAGTGACGGGATGAACGATAATAAGATGGAGGAATTAAATTAAATATTTACTCTTTTTAAAATATATTTAATTTCATAAATCAATCAGATCGATGAGGTTTTTGAAACCTCATAGAAAAATTGTTAAATGTTCATGGCAATCATTCTAAAAAAATTAGTACGACGCTCACTCAAACATTCGATTCGATGTGTAAATTAAAAATTTACAACATAATCGAAACTCATTTACACTCACACACGTGTCAATGCGTGTAATCCAAAAATACACACTTTTCAAAACGATGACACGTATTATTGCTAACACCCTGTTTTAATAATCTATATAATATATTGCACGCGTTCTACGCTCTCTTTTAAAGCTTCTCGGTTGCCGAGACGACTTCTTTCATTCAGTCCGTCTTAACCTCACCTCCTTTCGATGCTTTTTTTTCAGTCAAGCAGAGAAAATCACCTCAACCACCTGCTCCGCGTCCTTCTGTCCCACCCGCACGGGACTGTCACTAGTTACAACCAGTTTCAGTTAGAGAAGTTAGTTCCACCGACGGGCGTTGTCGGTGGTACTACCTTACTTACCTAAGTACTACGACTTTACTGCTACTTAGTGTTTGTGACTATCATTTTGATTGTTTTATTTTTATATAATTCTTTTAACTTATATCTTTCAAACTTTTTCAAAAACCTCTTCTCTTTTCTTTCGTTTATAATTTTTATTAGAAGTTCATATATTATTATTTTTTTATTAGCAATCGTTATTTTGCCTATCAGTTCTGAGCTAGTTGTAATATGGAAATCATTTACACACAACTGTGCCACTCGTTCTAAACAATAATCATTATCACTGGGTTTACTTTACACACAGATTCATCATACATAGCTACACGACCATGTACAGTACACAGGCCCATAATTTGAATTTTAATAATCACCAATATTCCGTTCATTAAGCATCCTCAGTTCAAGTCAACTAGGCGGAACTCCACACAGCAAAAAAAAGCTGTTACTTGTAAAAAAGTGAAAGGAAATTCAAAATTAAAACAGCAACAAACAAACAAAACTAAAAATAAAACAACATATCTATGAAATTTTTAAGTGGACCTCATTTCATTTATCGAACTTTATCGAATTTTAGCTAAAAAAAAAATAAAAAAAAATCACATTTACTTGCGTAATTCGTTTTTTAAAAACAAAGCACAAATAGTGGCAAATTCAAATAGGAAATTGCGAATAAAAAGGTGCGTTAGAAGCACCTTCGGGCAAATTCCTATTTTCTCGCATTGTTATGATACTGGAATCGCCCTTGAAAGCAGTGCTACCAACTGGCTCTTTATCATCCTCATCAACCAACAACAGTCCCAGTGAGAATTCACTCACCAAACCATGTGAGAACCAACATGACCACAATCACCACCAAGAAGAGCAACAACATGTTAAATCAGCCTCCCCGTCAACGTCACTTCCAGCAGTTTACCCAACCAATACAGAAGACCCTTTACCAGATTCTCAGTCTGGCTCCGTATCGAACGCAGAGCCAGGGCCTCACAACCCTTCAAATACCGACAGGTGGCTTTCTAAGTGTATTGTCCTGCCCAATAAACTCAGCAACAAAATTGTTAGATCCTTGGAGTCACTTTTTTACAGGTGAGTTATTAATGATGACGTTTTCAAAAAAGTGGAATTCAATGTTATTCTTTGAACTACGCACGTTTTATTTTTTAAAATCTTTCAATAAGAAAAAAAATCGATAATCTAAGTCATAAATTCATCTTTTGATGTGTGTGTAAAACAAACAAACGAAACAAAAAAAAAAACAACGAACGCCTGTGGAAAAATACAACGCGATTATCTTTTTGAGTTTTAAAAAATATATATTTTTTAATTTTTATCGGTTTCAAGTTGACACAAAAATACAAAAACTTAAATAAATGTTCACCTCAAAGTCAAATAATAATTCTAAGTTTTTATTAGAACAATTTTTGATCATTTTTCACTTTGTTGATTTTGATTTTTTACAACAGATATTCTGCTACAAAAAACACGTTACATAGAGAAATTTAAAAAAAAACAAAAAACTATGACACCAAAACCAAAGCTACTACAAATTCATTTCAGGAAATTAAATCTTCATTTGCAGATCCAAGCAATAATAAAAATTAAAAATCTATCTACTGATGAGTCTCTAGCTAGAGCATCAAACTGATCCAGACATTCTATCTTTTTTTCATTCAACATTTACAATAAATTATTGAAAATCACTGACATTTTAATGCATTCATTCATTTACTATGCTGTTACCGATTTTTACAAATATTTGGTTATTGATATGAATGAATCTATGATGAAATAAAATTGCTCTGGTTTAAAAGTTTAAATTTCATTTTTACCCAAATTCCCCTACCCCACCCAACAAACACACAACATTTATTAAATTCACGATTGATCCAAAACAAATTACTATTCAATGTCAAAGAACCAGAAATAAGATATAAAAATGTATGCCCTCGAAAGTTTTGCGGACTCTTTAAATAAATTAGTTTATTAAATTTTATTAAATTAGTGACTAGTCTGTCTGTCTGTATTATTTTCCATTTTTAATTTGCCTCTCTAAATCTCCAACTTTTCTTTTAAGTTGCTCTTAAAAAATATTGGAAAATAACAGAAAATTTAAATTATTAAAAAACAAAAAAAAAATACAATAAGTAGAGTAGTTGTATTTTCTCTTTCTTTAAAGCGGAGTCTACTTTAAAGAAAGATGCTTTCAAAACAGCTGAAAACGAATTTACATGGAATGCGGAATGAAGGGGTTTTCATGCACTCACGTTGCACAGAATATGACACAAAACTCGAGTTCAACGTGGGATTTTTTGGAAGCCATACAAAAATTGCTCAAGCTCCCTCGGTACTTCCCCTTTTGGGGACTCCGAGTAATGTTCCCAGCAATGGGATGGCCTCATGGAGCAGGTGCAAATATTAATTTTTAAACATTCCTTTTTACATTAAATAAAAAAAAAAACATTAATTTCTAATCAATGTTTGATGCGTGTAAAAAAACAGTTGCTAACAACTTTCTTTTTCAATACTTCTGAAATATATATATAAAAAAAAATAAGTTGACTCACGCAGCAAATAACTTATTTCAAAAATAGAAAAACAGAAATTACATAACATAACAATTTCAGGTAGTTCTACTAAATCGCTGAAAAAAACAGCATAGCATGAAGAAAAATGGCCAGAATGAAAGATCAACAAAGTGTTTAAAATCATTTAAAAAAAAACAAAAAACATTTAATCCTTTCTAATACGTTAGAAATTTTGGTAATTTTTTTTTTTTTCATCAGCGGATGATCAAATTTTTACCAGTTTACTTATGACATTGAATGTAATTGTAATCATTTATTCATAAACTGTATCGAAGTGTTACGTAACTCAGTTTTTTATGTTTTCTTTTTCCGGTGAAAAACACATTAATTTGGAAATTCTTGCAAAATTGCCAGAAAGATTTTAAAACTTTCAGGACTTATAACAAAAATGAATGAAATTATTTTTGAAGTTATCATTTTTAGAAAATCTTAGTAAAACATTATTTTTACATCTGTTGTCCCTCCCTACATACACACGCTCCACGTAATTTCATGAAATTTCAAAAAATTAAATTCCGTTTCGAAAATTTGTTTTCTTAATTAAACGCAGTACTCTCTGGGGGATTTATTGTAAATCTATTTTATTCTTTTTTTCAAACAGTTTTAGCCTTTTTTTCCCTAAAATCTGCTCCAAACAGTAAAATAGAAAATGCAATCATTGTATGACCTTATTTAATTAGATAAGCATTTAATTGCTTTTTTTTATATTACAGTCTGAAGAAAAACATTTTTTCTTAATGAATAATGAATTTTTACAAGAATTGTTTTCATTTTTTTTCTTTTTTAATTATAATAATTTATAAAGTTTCAACTTTTAAAAAATTCTTCAAAGCCTTGTGGCCGTTAAGTTAAGCGAAGAAGACTGAAGAAGACTATTTACTGATCAAAAATTAAAATGCTTAATAATACAAATTTTCGAGCCAAAAGATTTTAAAAATATTTTTTTGTGTGTGTATTTAGTTAGGGTGTTTTTTAAGTATGATAATTCGTGTAACATTAAAAGGTTACGTTTCGTTTTTTTTTTCCTTACATGAAAAAAATTTGGGCAATTCTGGTCAACCATACTTAGCTTGTCATCAGTCATGTCACACATCTGACTGAATATAAGCAAGTAATATTTAATTCAAATCAGATTAATGTAACTTTAAATTTGCTTATTTTCCAAAAACAACATGTCACAGATGCATATTTTATTTTTGCAAGATTTTTAAAACCGAAAATCAACTTTTGTTTACAAACCTATCAATTTGTCAAAATGAACAAAAGAAATAATAACTTTTGAAAACTCAAAAAATGTTGAGATTCCAATCAATATAATATATAATTTCTATCATTTTTTTTGTTTTTTTATAATAATTTCACCCCAAGCAAGGCAGTACTGCTACTGGTGCACAGGGTGTTACATAAGAGGTGAGTGATGAGAAAGAGAAACAAGTTACTGGGGAGTAAGAGAATGGGTAAGAGAAGGATGAGAACACAGGTGTGAAGAGAACTGCATGAGAGTAGAGTGGAAAGGGAGAAGAACATGATACAAGGGTTTTCAGGGAAAGGAGGTGAGTCAAGTAGATAAGAGATAGCAATTGACATTGCATTTAAATTCTTGGAGATTGTAGCTGTCAGGGAAGCAAGTATATGGAAGGGAATTCTACAGGCGGGAAGTGCAAGAAAAGAAGCTGGTAGAGTAGAAGTTGTGGTTACACTTAATTGGTTTCACTGTAAAAGGATGGGACCTAGTTGCAAGTCTAGTAGCTTGATTAAATTCATGCAGAGGGGGCACTGGGGAGCTAAGCTCATCAGAGCAGAAGCCATGAAAGTATTTGTAGAAGAGACTGAGGGAAGTCACATTACGTCAATGAGAAAGTGACTGGAGTTGAGCTACCAGGTTGGGATCAATTACATTGCAAATTCTCTGTTGGAGTTACTGGAAATAGTAAATTTAATCATGTAGCTTTCAATTAAAGCTAAAATGAAAGCTTCAAGAAGGCTTTTTTACTTTTAAAAATTCATTTTAAGACTTAGATACACAACATTGTGGTATATATTATCAAATGCCTTTGCATAATCTATGAAACACAGGTACACGTCCTACTTTTGTATTGACCTTTCTGATAACATTCTGAGCATAAATATTATGTTCCTTGTTCCAGTGTTCTTGACGAAACCGCACTGTTCTTGTCCTTATATCTGGCTTGATTCTGCTGCAACCTCTCTTCATCAGAATTCGGATGATAAATTTTGTAATAAAACTTTTATGTGACTCATTAAGCTGATTGTTCAGTGGAATCCACATTCCTTTGTGCCTGGTTTCTTAGGCAGTGCTATGAAAACCAATCTGCTTAGGTCTTCCAGTATATCATCACTGTTGTAGATTTTATTTATTATTTCTGTAATTTTGTTTATACCAAATTTGTTTAAAGCTGTCAGCATCTTTATTGCAATGCCATCTGGTACTGCTGCTTTGTTTCTATTCAGTTTGGCCATTGCAGCTTCCACTTTGAATTTTCATGCTGGTTGCTCTCTTTGTTGTGGAAGAAATCTCCAACATATTCTTCTCATCACTGAAGTATTTTCTCTTTCTCTAATATTAGCATTCCATCCTTGGATTTTATTCATTTTATTTTATCCTGTTCTCTTATTTTTTTTTATGCATCTCTTTTTTTATTAGTCATGTTCAGTCTCTCTATTTTTACAAATTTGTAATTGAGTCATTCCTTATTAGTCTGTCTGCATTTGCTCCTTATATCCTTGTATAGTTTTCTGTATTCTGTTCCATGTCTTGGCATTGTTCCATGTTTTGACAATGTTTCCTGTCACTTTTGCATCATGTTGAGAATCTCATCTGTGATCCACTAATTTTTCATTCTACATCTGTTTTCCTTTGGGACAACATCGTTTACTGATGTCACTAATGCTTCTTTTAGTCTAGGTACCACCACTCATTTTCAATAACTAACTTTTAAATTGAATTTTTGAAAATAAAAAAAGTTTTCTTCATATTTTTATATAATTTTAATTGAAAGCTTTAAATTTACTATTTTCAGTAAGCAAAATACTCTGGTGTATTTTAAACAGAAATTATATTCATTGGAATCTAAAATTTGGGATTTTTTTTTAGATTTTCAATTTTTTGGACATTTTTGTGCAGTTTACATTTTTGTAAACAAAACTTAATTATCGGTTTTAAAAATCTTGCAAAAATAAAATATACATCTATGAAATATTATTTTTGGAAAATTAGCAAATTTGATGTTAAATTAATCTGATTTACACAAAGTATTACTTATTTATAGGATAAAATTTAGAATAAAACTATTTCTTAAACATTTTCTGACCTTCCCCACTCCCTGTATTTGACATATGCAAGATGAAATAAGTGTACAGCAACCAGAATTGATAAAATTGTTCAAATTTTTTTCTTGCAAGGAGAAGAAACCATGAAACATCATAACCTTTTAATGTACACACAGAAATTATGATACAAAAAAAATTTCAAATACACAAAAAAATTTCAAATTATTTTAAAATATGATAAGTAAATATAGTCTTCACTTAATAACTTAACAACCTAACAGCTAGAAGTCTTTGAAATATTTTTAAAATATTTTTGAAAGTTTATAAATTATTATGATTAAGAAAAAAATGTAAACAATTCTTTTAGAATTTTATTTATTAATCGAAATTTTTTTCTTCAGACTATAATGTCCTTAATTTAGACTATAAAGCAATTAGAGAAGCTTAATTAAATAATGCCATAGTTTTTTAAGTTTTATTGCATTTTTTATTTTCTTAATGGGAGAAGAAGATAAAAGTTTATTATTTTTGGTAGCAACCTTTCAAGTTTTAGAGAGCATGTTTGTAGTTCATTCACTAAATATTCAAACTCAAAAAAATTTTTGACTAGAAATGTAGTGGCGTGTGATACACGCACACATATTTTTGTTTGTTTAACTTCAAAGTGTTAGTTAATTAAAATCACTTTTCGCGACTGATTTACGTATGTGTTACTTGGTTCACATATGCTTTTTAAACTTTAATAATAATCGATATTTGTTATGGGGAAAATTGACTTTAGTTAGTTGTGTAGTAAATCAGTCAACGTCTTAAAAACACAACACGGCTTATTTAGCCAGAAAGTAGAACTTACGTAACTGGAAAGACAAGGTGATCTTACGTCCAACTAGGACTTAAGTCCTAACTGTCATATTTTAGCAAAAGAATAAAAAGAAATTGAAAAAAATGTTTCCATTTTTATCGATTTTTTAAATTCCTGCTCCTTGTAACCTTTCGTTTCATCTGTTTTGTGATTTTTTTTTTAAGAAGAAAAAAAGAAAAGAAATTATTTTCTTCTTTTTTAGTGTTCTTCCTACATTTTTTTTACTGAACAAAGCAAAAATAAATTTATATATCACTTTAAAAAAAACAACTAATAATTTCTGAAAAACCAAGAGGAAGAGCAATAACTGATTGAATTGAATTTAAATTCAATTCAATTCAATTCAATCAAGTCTTTGGGTGAATTTGTTTGCTCTTCTTTGGCAGTTTGATTTTGAAAAAAAATGTAAAACTACAAAAAGACTCGAAAGCTAAATTATATACCAACCAATTTGATCAGAAAGACCAATTTCATTGAAATAAAAATACTAATTTAAAAAATAAAAATCAGTGTTTGTAGAAGGGAAAACGAGTCAAGTGGTCATGCTTTTTTGTGTGGAGTTTCGCAATAGTTTCTCACCGATTAAAAGAAAATATGTTACAGTTGGTACTCCTAACAGCCGTAAAAAGGGTAAATTTTTTTATTTGTTCCCCGAAGACCTTTACCCCTTCAAAATCTTTCCAAAACATCCCTATTTCCGTGCAAATGTATATGCTGAACTCAAATCGATAATTGTTTATTGAAGAAACCTACCTTTATTGATGTTAAGGGCCAGAAAAAAATCAAACTTCTTCTAGCTATTTATCTCACCCCTAACCGCCATTGAAATCTTTTATTTACTGCTGAATGACTTTATGCGTATTAAGATAATTTTTGCCTATTTACTTCCTTTGTGCAATTACTACGCGATTTGTTTTGTTTCGGAACTCAATTTCTGCTGAAAGTTGCGTGAGCTGTAGAATTTTTTTTTAAGATAGTTAACTTTCAAATAGATATTTCTTTAAGAACATTAACTTTCAAATTTATGAAAATAAGTGTAGTTTAATTAACCTTCAAATGCATTGCGTGTATTTGCGTGTTTTTTTCCTTTTTTTCAGAAGAAAGTTAACTTTCAAAAATGTGAAAATTTAAATAAGTGATAACTGTAGTGTAGTTTTACTTAACCTTCAAATATGAAAATATATTTGCGTGTTTTTTTCCTTTACGATGAAAGTTAACTTTCAATTATATGAAAATATAGAATTTTTTAAGAAAGTAAACTTTCAAATATATGAAAATAAGTGACGAGTGTAGTTTAATTAACCTTCAAATATATAAGTAACACAAAAAAAGGAAAAAAAGAAATACACACAATAACCCTAACCCTAACCCTGACCCTAACCCAATTATCACTTATGTTCATATATTTGAAAGTTAACTTTCTTCTAAAATTAAGTACACACAACTTTCTTAAATTTATTACCAAAAAAAAAACACGCAATAACTCTAACCCTAACCCTAAATTTCTATTTGAAAGTTAACTTTCTTAAAAAAAATTTTACAGCCCAAAACAAAAAGGAGAAAATAAAATGGAAATACACGCAAATTTCAGTGGAAATTGAGTTCTGAAACAAAACAAATCGTGTAGTAATTACACAAAGGAAGTAAATAGGCCGAAATAAGCATCCTATGCCTAAAGTCATTCTGCACTAAACCAGATATGAGAACCGTAGTAAGAGATGAGATATAGTTTGATTTTTTTCTGGTCGTTAAGATAAAAAAAGTAGGTTTCTTCAATAAACAATTATTGATTTGAGTTCAGCATATACATTTGCACAGAAAAAAGGATATTTTGGAAAGATTTGAAGGGGTAAAGGCCTTCGGGGAACAAATAAAAAATTTACCAAAAAAAAAAATGAATGATGGACAAGTTTTTTTTTTTTTTTTTTTTTTTTTTCACAGATAAATTAGCAGTGTCTTTTTAAGTTGTACCATCAAGTATTAAGAATGCTCTGGATGGACTGAGTATATGAGCAATGAGGAAATCTTAAGAAAAATAGAAACTACAAAGAAAGTGACAGCTGAAATTTTGGTTGCACATATTAAAAAAGTAATGTATTTAAATTCAATTAAATGGATTCGATGACAGAACATTCACAAGGACCGCAACAACTAAAAAGGGATGGGGAACTCATAAGATTTATTTAGACCAACAAAAATATTTAATATCTTTTTAAAATTTATGGTTGAAAAATCTTCATTCCATTTTAGTAGCGGCAGTCTTCTGTCACTAATAATATAGTAATGCACTAGATTGAATGTTTTTTTCTTCAGTGTGGGTATTATTATTTAAAAAATCTAGAAATCAAAACATTTCTCATGTTCAGAATATTTTTCACTGTTCCAACATTCATCTTCTTTTCTTTGTCCATTGCATCTGTAAAAAAAATCCTCATCATTTGCATATTGTAAAGAACTGCATTTCCAAACAGTCAACCTTTTTTTATCACAGTATCTTGGTTACATTTTATGGATTGACAAATTATTAAATTTTCCACAAACTACTTTAGGTTATTAACTTGGACAAAATACTTGATATTCTCTGCTTCATATAAAAATATTTAACATGAAATTGCACATCAGTTTAGTTAGGCATTTTACTCAAGGTTCACTTGAAAAAAAAATTTTTCATTAATTTCCTCTATTTCTCAATAGTTTGTGTTTGTATGTTTTATTCTATAAATTAAGTGCATAATTTTTTATTTATGAAGAAGTCTAAAAGTACTGACCATGGGAATATACATTTAATTAATGGAATATCCTCTATAACTGATTAATTTTGTTTGTTTTTTATGCTGATATGGGCTTCTTGACATGCTGTAATCGTCTGTCTTTCACTGACTGATTTTAATTTAATTAATTTTTCTGCAGTTTCAATTTAAAATTCTTGATTTTCATGCTTTACAAGTATTTTATGAACAAATTCCAAATTGTTAACATTTATTTGACTAAACTGAAATATTTTCATTAATGAGCATATTGATCAGTGATAAATCTAACCCACTTCATTCTCAAAGTAATTGTTAATTAATGTAGAGAGTTTTTGTAATAGAAAGAATTTCAAAATAGGAAAGATTTGTATTAACTGGGTCATGCTAGACAGAAAGGACAGTTTCTTTAGATCTTTAATAAAATCAAAACTCTTTGAGCTGCTCAGTTTGAACTATGAAAATGCTGATAAAGTTTAAAGATAATATTTTCAGTATAAATATCTGTTCTTAGTGCATGATTGTTGTTAAAAATGCATGTTAGGAAACAACCTGCTTTAATTAATGATATATTGAATTTTTTTTTCTTTAAATTGCCAAACTTTATTGCTATTTTTGATTGAAAAAAGAAAATTAACTGAACATGAAGCTATTATAATGTTTAATAGTGAAATGTCTAAGTATCTTCTTCAGCAGTAACAGTATCCTCTGTTTTAGTCCCTGATCTGAAAAAATAAAAAGTTGGTTTCCATTAGTGAGCTCTCCTTGAACTACTTTCTTGTATTTGTCAATTTACCATGTGTTGATAAATAATTAATAATCAATAACCATTATTTGCTTCAGATTTTTGTTTCTAGTTTGTATACCCAATACTCAGCTTCCCATTTCATCCATGTCTCTCTTAAAATATGTCAGTTTGTTCTGCAATGAATTTACAATGTATGCATTTGAGCATTTTATTCAGGTTTTTTTACTGTTTTACTTTCTGGTAAAGTTCATTAGTAAGCAGTAACTATGGAAACAAGCAATATTCTTTCTCTTTCCCCTGTTGCTGGAGATTCAAAACTAGCTGGTCAACATGTAAAAATATAGCAACATCACAGTGGCTAGATTGTTATTAACTTGATAAAATACATTAAATGCAGAACAAGAAAAACAATTCAGTCCAAAAAAAGACATGAGTAAAAAAAAACAAAAAAAACATGGCATACTTTCAAGTTCTTTAATTTACAGCTGTAATAGCAATATGAAAAAGAAAATATCATTGAACCACGACAGTGGATGAATTTATTCTGAAGTCTGACATTGAATGAATCTAGGCAGCTTTCAAGCTTCACCACTAATTCAGTTCTCAACCACATTTCAAACAGTTCACAGAGTTAGATAGGACACCTCTTTAACTACACTTTGAAAAAAAATTTGAATTTTGGTTCAGTAGAAAAAAAGTTACTTCAAAATATGTGAAGTCCGAAAAGGGAAAGTAAATACATGGAGTATATAAGTGAGTGAGTGACTAACACTTCTAATAATAAATCTTATTATTTATAACTTTTTTCTGTTTAATATTTTTGAATGTGGTTATCAACATTTAAATTCTGATGATATCATTTTTGTCAATCAAACTTTGCTCATCACTTATCATTTTATCAAAATTGATTATCAGAATTAATTATAAATAATTAATTTTTTATTGTTTTTTTTTAAAATCAATTGCATATAATTTTTTTCTTTTTAATATTTTTGAATGTGGTTTTCAGCATTAAATTTATATTAAATTAATAGCGATTCCTGGAAAAATCATGCATAAAAAGTAATATTCTTAATATTACTTTTAAATCTGGAAAAATAAAGGACAAGATATTCTAGTGAAGTAAAAAGATAAGAAATTTCTTACTTAAAATATTGCAGCTAAAAATAAAATTTGGATGCAATATTTTAAGTAAGAAATTTCTTATTTTTTTACTTCACTAGAATATCTTGTCCTTTACTTTTCCAGGTTTAATATAATCTTAAGAATATTACTTTTTATGCGTGCATTTTTCCATGTAATATACATATGCATGATTGTTTACCCCATTTCTATAAAGGTAATTTTGACACCAGGGCTCATAGGGGAGCACCCACATATGTACCTACAGTTAGTGCTAGAAATAGTACAGTTTGTTTTGGCACTTCTTTTTTAGACGCATCATGGATTGATTCTGATTATCTTCAAGTTCAGTGGAAAAGGTACAACCTCCTTAAACTGTTTAGTATCTGCTTAAAGAGTAAGGAACCACAAAAACTGAGAAATAAGTCATATAGTGTAAGGTGCATATTTAGTGAGAAATAAAATTTTAAAAAATTCTCATGAAAAATATGTAGAAATAATTACGGAAAAGTTGGAATTTCCAAAGCATTAAAAGAAAACACAAAATACAAGAAGCAAATTTGTTCCTAGAGGAATAATAAAAATAATAAGAGTTGTATAAGATCTTTTTAGAGCTGCCATGTGCAGGGTCAATGGGATATTTTTGGCCAAGTTTAAGAATTTGGAGATCCCACTTTAAAAAGGCCTTGTGCTGCAATCTGCCTCTGTGGGAAGGCAGTTAAATACAGACATGTAATAGTCACATCCCAAAATGGGTTGGGTCCTTTCCTTTGGCAGGCCGATCACTTGATTTCATCAAACCACAACACAAGACTATTCTCAAAAACTTTTTTCATTTAGTTTCTCTATCCTTGTAAATATAATTTTCTTTTGTGAAGTATGTTCTTCATGAAACAGAAAATGCTAAATTCTACTCATTATTTTGAAAGTCTCTATCCTCATCAGCATCCTCCCATTACATACTTACTTCAGTGTGTCTGTCATTCTTTAAGTCACTTAACAAAAGCAAAATGATAAATGGTAAGTTTTTTTTAGTATACATAATCCATCTATATCTATCAAATCCAAGTTTGTATTTTATGTTGGACTAGCAGTATAGCCCGGTGTGGCTCAGGTGTAATGAAAGCTTTAAAACTAATCCATGGTCCTGGAGCTCTGACTCTTTGGACGTTGGCACAAAAGCCTAAAAAGCAATAGTTGTTTCTAGTTAAAGCGAAACCATAGACTGAAAGAAACTCAATGGATGTAAGTCAAATTTTGATTTCCTGGTATCGATATCAAATAAGTTTTTTTCGTCGTAAACTGAATTTTGAAGGCTAAATAAGTCCTCTGAGTAGATGGTATCATGGCTGAGACTAAGAACTACAATTAAACCTACTTAGAGCCAAACCTGAAGCAAAAACTAAAATAAAAGGGCTGAAAAAATACAGACATACAGGCAGATAAACAGACACACAAACAAACATCTTGCCTTTTATATATATATATATATATATATATATATAATCAATTTTCTGCACTATTGTAAGAACTGCAACCTTGAAACTTTTGAATATTGTTTCTTATGTCTTTGTCTATGAGTGTATCAAATTTGATTAAAATTGAATCACTCCTTCTATAACCCGATTTTTCGATTATCAATTTTCAATATTTATCGGGGCTACCTCGACACAAAACCTAGCTAAGAACATTCGTAGACGCTTGTAGTAAAACTGTGTAAATTTTCAAGAAAATCGGTTCAGCCATTTCGGAGTCTATAGGTAACGGACACACACACACACACACACACACACACACACACACACACAGAAAGTTCCATTTATAAATAAGTTTAGATTATCCACAAAATTGTTCATTCATTGCTGAGATATTTTGACAATGAATGAGGTACACCTTTATTTACTTTTCATTTTCATGTAATGAAAGGTGTATCTAAGTGACATCTCTGCTTATAAAAAGCATTTTAAAAAATGCTGAATATCCCCTTTTCGATTAAACAAAACCAAATTGTGTGGACTTAAAAATATATTTTGAAAATAAATCTATGCCTGGGATCCAGTAGAGTTTTGGGTTTAAACTTTGCATATATTTCTGAGTTTCAGAATCTGAGATGAGGTATTTGCAATTATTTACACTGGTTTGGACATTTTTTTAACTTTAAAAACTTTTGTTGTTACTGAATTAGAAATTAGATCTTTTTCTAAAATCCAAATCATATTTGTTGTTCTTTCAGCAATTGAAATGCAAGACTCTTTGCTTGATTTGTTTTTCTACAACAACCTCTCTAGTTTTTGTTTCCCCAAAAAATAGAAAATAAAAATAATCTAATAAAAACGCCTAAGAAATGAACTGACATTTGGCATTTACCATAAAAATTATTGATATTTATGCTACTCCTCAAAACAAAATGTATTTTTTTTAATTTGTCTTTGTGAAAGTGAAGTTTTGTACTCACTGTAGGACAGGTGAATCTGACTTGAATGAAACACGTATTTCAAAAATGTAAATTATCAAATTCTGTTGAAATTCATTGTCTGAAAATTTGTGATTTGGAAGTAAGAGGAAATCGCCTGTGCAAGCTTTCAAACATCTTGCAGGACACATGACTCTTTACAGTCGATCATGAATAAGTGCTTTAATCATATGCTGCAAATTGAGGAATCACACTTCATAGAAATTTAGGATTGAATGAAAAGAACAGTATCTCTTCCTCTTTAACCCCCATCAGACATCTTAACTTTTTCTATTTCCCCACCTTGACTTCACCAGATTAACATTCTTGTTTGTCTTCTTCCCCACATAGATGGAATGCAGCACAAAGCCATTATTTTACTGTGAGGTTTCCAAGCCCTTAAGCTCGATCAAACTTGTCTAGGTTTCTCCTGCCTGAAGACAGTGAGGAAAGCAGTTACCAAACCAGTCTGTGCTGAGACTGGTAACATTTCTTATTTGTCATCTCGGCATTGTCATCTTTCTTTAAGTTTTTTTAATGCTTTAAAACTTTATAGTTTCACAGTTTTTGTTTAGTTATAGAAATGATGAACACTAAAAAAAATTAAATTAAAAATATGGTTGGAAGAATAGGTAGACTAAAAAATGCCCTTTTTTTTTTTTTTTTTTGTAACAAGTTCCATTACGGGATAAGTTTTAAAGAGAAAATGTTATTGACTTAAGGGAGTAGAAAAAGAAAAAAGAAGATGGCGAAATTAATTCAGCCAATCAATTAGAAACTGGCTCATAATGAAATTGAGATTTACTTACAAAAAAAAAGAAAAATTTGTTATTGTTCTAATTATAATAAAAATAATATTTATTTATTCTTAAATTTTTTCTTAGAAATTTTTATGTACAGTCTTCTTAAGACAATATTGTCCTTATTATTTCATAATAAAAGAAAATCTTCTGTTGTGTTTTTTACTTTTCAATTCAGATTTTTGGTAAGACAAGGTCAAGTTTTGTAAAAATTAAAAATAGTAAAAACAATCAGTGATTTAAATTCTCCAAAGAATTTAGATTTAACTAAATTATTTATCACATTGAATTTCTCAAATTTTCATAAAATTAAGGGGGTGACACACACACACACAATATATATATATGTGCCAAGATTTTCTAATATAAAACATTTTTAAAATAATTTAATTCATTTGTGAAAAAGTCTGGAAAAATTTCATTCAAATCCAACAGTTATTTGATATTTGAAAGACTTTCCAAATAAATGTGTCTGTCACAAAGAAGATGCCAAAATTTGTACATTTGCTGATGCAAAAAACAACAAGATTTTTAATCAAAATTTAGAAAGTTCTAAAAAGAAGTAAAATATTTAATTAAATATCCAAAAAATACTTTGATCTTTTCTCTTCTTAATAATAACCTAAAGATTTTGATGATAAAACTTTTCCTTATGTTTGTTTGAGCCTGTTCCATGTATGCTGATTTTTTTAACAATATCTTAGCGGCACCTAAAAAAATGTATTATGTTGAAAATGAGTTACAAACAAGTTGCCTTAATAAATCTTTAGTACTTTTTCTCACTATCCTTGCAGACTACAGTAACATTGTGTTTTGAGGATAGGATTAATTCTTCCTTCCTCAAATTTCTAGCTGATGCAATGAATCACAGTTTAGTGTTTTTGATACAGCACCAAGTGTGTTAGTTATTATGGTCATGACTTCATTTTCTATATTTTTTTGTGTGTGTTTTGTTTTTCGTTTTTTTGTTCCTTTAATCCAATTGTTATTAACTGTTATCACTCTCTGCATGGGAGTACTTACCAAAATTTTGGATTCAGGGTATATGCCATCACTGAAAATGTTAAGTCCTACTTCTTGAAATGCTTGGTAAAAATGTTGATTGTTTTTTTTGTTTTTTTTGTTTTTTTTGTTTTTTCAAAATCATTCTTATTCTTATCCTAACCATGAATAGCTATGTCATCAGCTCAGCCTCCCTTACACCAACACTGGCTTCTGGAAGGAAGACATGAATGCTGTTTTTTATTAAGTGATTTTGGGGTGCATTTGATAAGGTGTCTTCAATGCCTATTTCTTTACATCTGTGCTTATACACTTGTGTTCTTGATTATTTGATTCTTTTCATTTTTTTATTTTGTTTATGTTTGAAGACAAATTGGTGGCATACATTTTTAAGTTCTTGCATTTTTTTCTTAGCTTATTTTGTTTCATTTTTTCTGGCTAATTTGTTTCCATTTCATCCATTTTTTTTTCCTTGTTGCCTTCATTGTTTTCACATTTATCTTTCATTTATTTCTTGTTGCACTATTTCAAGCAGTTTTCTGGATATTTTTTACTATTGTGCATATTTGGCTAATTCCATCTTGCCCATTTGATGATGTATCTTGTCTTCTGTCTTTGGTCACTTATTTACATATTGTCTGCTGTCAGTACCATAGCTGCAGGTTTACAAACTTGTGTACGGTCACTAACTTTCTGTTCTGTTAGTCCTTTTGTTTGTCTTAAGAAGAGTCTTGTGTCAATGTTTTCAGGATAATTTATCATATTTTTGCTGTTTAACTTTATTTCCAAAAATTCTTTTTTCCTTCTAAGATGTTGCTTTCATATTTTTTTCTTTAATTTTATCCAGTTTTATTGAGTCAAATCTAGTTACATTAAGTATCAGTTCTTAATGCCATGATCATTTTGTCCTCAGGTAGCTTCATTCTACCTGTTACAGTTCTTCTCTTGTGTATTACTAGTAATTTTTCTATAACAAATTATTTTCTTTTGTTATTACTGTAGTTTTTTTTTAACTCTTTTAATCAAGATTTTTACTTTTTATTTTTTTTAACATTTTAATTTTTTAAAAATAAAGTGGTTGAAATTTTGGTTTTCTTTTTTACTGTAGAGAAGAACGGTGCCATTGAAAAGGTGTCTCTTTTGATATCTCCATTGGTACTAAAGTACACCTGTTAGTGTTTCATACAGTTAGCGATTAAGTTTTTAGTTTTTCATTAAAATTGAACATCTTAAGACATTCATAGATCCAGGTATAAAAGATTTTGTCATTTAACCCTTTATTATTATTATTATTTGTTCTGATGCTTTTTTGTATTAACTTTGTAAAGTTCTTTGTGCTGGTTTAAATGTTTAATTGTTTTCATAAATTAACATTTCCTTTTTTGTTTCTAATAACCATTAGTAGTTTGCATTTGGAGATAAGAATGTTATTTCGTTACTTATTTCTTATTTACTCTCTTAAAAATATTTATAAAGTTGTTTTTTGTTTCTAAGATTTTTTTTCTTTTTTGTAGAAAGGACTATTCATGAAGAATTTTTAATGAAGGGTATATATCATTTTGAACATTATGTGACCTGGCTTTAAGATTCTTCCTAAGTTTATAGAAATCGGAATAGCAAGAAATATTGTCTTAACAAGTAACTGAAACTTAGTATTTGAACATGTTTGTTTTTTTTTCATTTTTATTCTTGATTAATCCAGTTATATAGAAACATAATTTTCTAAGCTTTCTAAACTCTTCTAATTTAGCAAAATTTTAAGTATTTAATGTTTGCTTTTCGTACATTTTACAAAGACAGATATTATTTTTTTTGTTTTGTTTTTTCAAATTTCTTTTTCACTTCACGATGTAAGTAGGTGATTATGGCTCTCCATAGAATTAATTTGAAAAGACATTGTAGGGGCTTCTCATTGCTTTCTCTAATGTTTAAAATTCACAGTTTTCCTTCTAGACTATCTGCCACCTAAATTTTAAGAGCTGTCTAAACTATTTAACCCATAGTTGAGGAAAGAAGAAATGATTTCATGCTTTTTCTAAGGGTAGTTGTGTGAAAGTGAACACAGCTGACGAGACAAGAATTTGAATTTAGCTCACCATTCACTTTCTCAGCTGATAATCATTATTACCCACATATCCTAACAAGTTATTATCTTTGCCTTAAGATATTGTATTCGGTCTCATTTGTCGCTTTGTTTTTCTGTCTGTCTGTGATCAAGATATCTCAAGATCTGCTGGAGGATGGATTTGAATGAATCTTTCAGTGAGAATTGACCTCATGGCTGGCATGATTTGGGGTTTGATCTGGTACAGGATAAAGTTTCTGGTTTATTTTTCTGGTGTTATTAATAAAATTTAATTTTCACCTTTCAAACACCAAATACTGAATTACTTCCCCTAGATCATTTTTAAATAGTGAATTACTTTTGCTGTTTCAATTTAAGTTTACATTTAAGTTAAGTTTGAGTGGTTGAGTTCATTTTTTGTATTTTAACTTTTAAGAGATGTCAAGTTCATTGCAGTTATTCTTTTTCATTTTAATAATCATATCTTGCTAATCACTAATGTCATCGTTATCTTGGCAGAGGTTTGCAGTCTTTGACTCTTCTTTCTAGTTTTTGTTTCAAATCATATATTCCTGAAGTGATTACATGCAAATGAGATTTACAAAAATGTTTTTTTTTTTTTTTTTGTTAATCTTCTATTATAGAAGAAAAATTGATTTAGTTCCTTTTGAAATAACAAGGAGCTTTAATTCAGACTGTTGTACAGAATTTCTGCGTTTAGTAGAAAATTTGCTCAATTTAAAAAAAAAAATTAACTGTTGTACCCTCTTCCCAGTAAAGGGAAAGGTGATAATTACAATCTTTTATTTATTTATTTTTAATGTTTGATTTATTTCATAAAATAGCTGATATCTTGCTCATGTTCTAGTTTAAAGTGCAATGTATATATTTTTACCATTAATATACCAAGCTTTTGAAAAAATTAGTTTTAATTTAAAGCAGTTTACTAAAAATTAACAGTAGTAGTGCCTTATCCTATGAAATATAGTATTTATTCTTGACTCACTTAGTCTTGATTCATTACTTATTGATACATATAAAATTTCACTTACTTAATTGTATGCTGAAAAAATATCTATGGAAGGTTAAAATAGAATTGATGATTAAGTAAAAGTAGATATTGAATTTTCTTCATAGTGTAACACTGATGTTTGATTAAAAAAAAAATTTAAAAAACAGAATTTTACAAATAATAAGATTTTTCTTTCATTTACATTTACATTTTATTGTCCAATTTCATATTTGTTCTAATGATATTGACAAAATCACAATATGAACACAACTTTCCTCTCAGTGATTTTCTTCTTTGATCATAAGTTCTGTGTAATTCTTTGATAAAAATTATTTTTCATTTGACCTAACTCCGATTATAAATGATGATCTTGTTTGATTTATTGAGTTTTGAATGGTTATATCAGTCTGTATATTTGCTGAAACTATTGAAAATTTTTTATACTTCTGTGCATGACTCCCGACAACATTCAGTTTTATGTTCTTGAAATTTTTTCAATAAAAATAACAATGTTTCTTAATGAGGATTCAGTTTATCTGAATATGATATTTTAACATATCAACAGCTAGAAGACTCTTTGTACTTGGAATCTTTTATTGACTGGCACATGAGATTATTGTCTTCTCTTATAAAACTGAATATATAATAAAAAAATATATAAAATGGAATGGTAAAGTGTAATATTTATTATTGTAGAAAACTTTTATTGCAACTTGAACCACAAAAATGCATAATATATTAAGAGGTAATTTAGAAAAAATATGTAACTGTAAGATTTTCATTGTAATGGGGGTTTTATATAAGAAAGGTCAGTCAGTCAAGTGCCATATGTGATACACACTTGGGTAATCATGTCTTGAAAAAGACATGACAGACTGGGCAGAAGATTTTCTTGCAGTAGGTCATCATTACTTTCTGTGGTAGACTAGTTGCTAACGAAGGTTATAGAACCTAATGGGTCCTGTTATTTAACCCATAGATGGAGGGAAGAGACAGATTAACACCTTTCCTAAGGGTATTTGCATGTAAGCGAATGCCACGAATTCAAATAGAATTTGATCTTGGCTCTTAAATTTCTCGTTTCAAGCTGATACCCATTGTACCACAACACACAGTTATAATTCTTAATCATATTTCCCTATTATGGGCATTATCATACCAATGATATAATAAAACCTTAATACATAAACAGAATAGTTGAAAGAAAAGGAATGGCAAACATGCTTTGTTCTCAAAGACTTTTATATTGCTAAGTTATACAGAAAATTATATACAAATATTTACACTTATCCCACACAGAGAAACTATAAAACATGTATAACAACCATCAATGCATAAATGGAAAAAAAGATAAGGGTCTTACTCGTAATAATTCCCCCCCAAAAGTGCAAGCTATTGGAATTGTATTCTATGTTTCTGGAGAAGCCATATTTCTATTTCCCAATGGGAATTCAAGTGGGCTGGAGTTATCTTCTATGTCTATGGTGAAGACATATTTCCTCAAGGAAAAGTAGTGAGTCATAGGTATTTCCTGACAAGAAGACTGCAAGTAGGAAATAGTTTCTATATGTCTCTGGTGAGCTCATATTTTTCCCAACAGGAAAACGATGCTATGGGCTTGTGGTAGGCAGCTCACTAAACGACTGACTGCTTTCATAATTTTATGAACTGATGTCACTAAGTGGCCATTATGTAACTCTTGTGACTTCATCTCAAGCAAAGGGAGATAATCACCATTTGTAAACCTACAATTACATTGAAAAGAGTAGTTAATGAAAAAAACATATACTCAGGGATGAATCAGGAAAACTATATACTATTATCATTTTAATTGTAAAGTCTTTAGTCATATATAGTTTTGAAATTCATGGTTGTAACTATGTATATATGTAGTGTAATAGTTGTATAATAGATAACAGAATGAGAAATTGGAGAGCTAAGTTTGAATTTAAGTCAAATTTGTTTCATTCACTCGTGCACAAATACTCTTGTGAAAGGTATTAATCACTTCTCTCTCCATCTATGAGTTGAATAGCAGAACAGATTGGGTTCTATAGCCTTGGTTGGCAATTGGTCTACTACAGAAGGTAATGGAAAGCTACTGTGGGAAAATCTTCTGCCTAGTCAGTCATGTCTCAAAAGAGACATGATCACTCAAGTATGAATCACATATAGCAGTTAAGTAACTAAGTGATATATATAGTATAAAACACCATGATTACAACTCCATGGTACAATTCTGTTGTTATATCAATTATCATTAAAAAATGTAAAGGAATTTCTCATGTTATCTTGCTGTAGTTCACCCTCTATTTCAGTGAGTATTAAGATAATGAATGCACATTCCTTTGTGGTTACTGAATATGGTAGGTGGTTGTTGCTATTGACTTAGTGTTGAAAATATAGATCTTGAGAATCAGAAATGTGTATGGGTGTATGTGCATTGATTACAGTCCAGCTTTCCTTGTAGTTGTGATAATTTTTGAAACTGTAGTCTTTAAAGTTTTTTCTTGTTTCTATATCTACTGGGATCTGTAATATATTTTTGTATGAAAATTTTAGGAACACAAGATTGTTACTGAAAATTATTATATATAGGGATTAAATAAAATTTCAGCTTATGGCCACATCACACTGACATACCAGCTCCTGTATGATCACTGAAGTTAAGCAATGTTGAACCTGGTCATTACCTAGATGGATGACCACTTGGGAATATCAGGTGCTAAAAGCTTGTATTTGCAGCTATTGTCATGGATTGGAATTGTTAATTGGAGAACAAAGTTCCAGTTTGTTTTTTCATATTCACTTACATACCATTGGAAAGATATGGATCTACTTTTGGTTAATTAGTAAAACTTGTATCACTAAATTATTGTTCAAAAACAAAATAAAATTGTATATAAAATATTTAGATTTCAGCATTAAATACACATATGCTGCTAAGCGAAAACAACAACCAAGCAATATAAGTAGAATTTTTACAGTAAAAATGTTGCTTTCTCTCATTATAAAAAAAGGAACATGTGCTATGTATATTGTTTTGATAAAATATTAATAGAAAAAACTTAACAGACAATAATATAGTCTGTTATTAATGTGCCTTCTCAGCTGATAAAGACTGAATACTAAAAGCCAAAATGTCTGTATTCATCTCAAATGTTTTTTATTACAAAACTCTTTGTTCTTAGTTACCATATGAAATTTTAATAAGCACAAAATCAGTATCAACTTGAAAACTATTATATTTATAATTCAATATTAATTACTTTTATAATTTTATTGAGAATCAGGTTTGAAATATTAAACCCACATTATTTTTACTGTTTTATTCTCATAAAATTAGTGTAGCTTTTGTGAGAATCAATTACATATTTTTTCTAATTCAAAATGAAAATGCATGTAAAAACAAAAGCATAATGACAATGAAGTCAGGGCTTAACATAAATATCACAGTCATGCTTTTTAAGCACAACAGTGACCTTTATGTTAAACTTTAAGTTACATAGTTAAGCTAAACCTTGTGTTATATAGTTAAGACAATAAATTTTTAAAAAATGTTTAATTTTTCATAATTTTTTTTTTCAGCCCAGAAGAGAACATATATGTATTAAATACATGTTGGTATTGTCCAGACATTTTTGATCGCATATTCTTCTTAGAGACCTTAAAATTTAAAATTAAAAAAGTACATTTATCTTTAATTTTTCAGTTTGTAAATTTGATATTGTAGTGTTTGTACATTGTTATGATATAATACATGAAGTGGCATGTAAGCAAAATTCTTCACTAGACAAAATGTATCAGTCAGTTTTTGAATACATTAAAAATTCCAGTGCCCAAAATGAAAATCAGATGGAGCTTTTCTTTTCTTTTCTTCTTCTCCTTTTTTTTTTTTTTTTTTTTTTTGTAATTCAGTTTCACATATACTAGTGTTTATGCAGTTATTTCTTTTTTCTATGTAGATATATTGGACTGTTGCATTGCAATTTTTGCTGTAGATTAAACTGTCAATATCATTAAAGGAAAAGGACCAGATATATTTTCATCATGAAAGTAAAAGGCTATATAAAAGGAGTTTGTATTGTAATTTTCAAGCAAGAGCCTCAAGTAATTATTCTGGACCAATTTCTTATATTTGTTTATCAGAATATTTCTGCCACTCATTCTATAAGAGACAAGAGGAGGTTATATCCCTCTCCCAATTTTATACACTATCATACAGGAGTGTAGTTGATATATATTTTAATAATTTTAGATTTCTGGGAAAAAAGTCCCACAAAAACAGGCTATAGTTAATTTTCATGATGTTTGTTAGTCCTGTTCGATTGTTGATATTACCTCTAATTAGAAATTGATTTTTTATGTGAAATACATCATAATAGATGGAGCTAAAAAAACAATCTGGATAGGATTGATAATGATTAGCCTTTAAAAAAAAAGAAACAAAAAATTTCATGTACATTTTTTATGTTGTATATCGAATGCTGGTTCCAGTTATATCGACAAACAGACAAACACGCATATATATAAAAATATATGAGTTATATTTTTATTAATGACGATGAAACCGTGTAGCCTAGTGAACAGAGAGTGAGAGCGCGCTTCCAAGGGTTGACGGGAGTGTCTCTCTTCACCGGCCGATCTCTGTCTGTCTGTCTGGCTCTCTGTCTGGTGAAATCCATGCGCCGAGGTCTTTTTATAATCTCCAAACCGGGACTTCCGGCTTTGCCTCGCCCACGCACGCCCACGTAATTCTCAGAGACACCTGTTCTGTTTGCCTCTTGTAGCCATTTCCGCTACTGCCGGAAATAAGGTCAAACGAACATCTGTTCCTTTCAACGACCGGAAACGCCCCCCGCTTGCATCAGCTTCCTCGGGTGGGCCCAGATTGTTATATTACATTCCTCGCCCACCCATTTTCCAAAATGTTCACCTAAGAACATTTTAAGCGCAACACCCTCACTCTCCTCCCCACGCCACACAAGCCCGACAATTGTATAAAACATGTGCACGCCAAAACAACAAAAACATGTGCATGCCGAAACAAAAAACAACAAAAAAAAATATATAGGGGAGCCTACATCGGCAACCCAACAATGTTCGTGTCCATCGTGAAAATTGTTCTACCAGCTCGATGTTTCATTGTTCCTTTTTTTTTTTTTCCTTTTTTCTCCCCCCCCCCTTTTTTTTTTTAATATCCATTTTCACAGAATTGGGCAAAGTTCTTAAAAATGTTCATTTCTTTCTCGACTCTGTCCATAAGCGTAGACTCCTCGATGCATAACCACGTGATTATAGGCGGTAACCGCACCCCAGTTTCTAAACTAACATCGAGTAAATGACCTTTGACCAACACCATGTGTGTCTCTGCTCGAGTTTATTGTTACACATGTAACCTCATTTAATTTAATTTAATTTCAAACATACTATGTTTGAACACAGAAAAAATGGCCATTATCTGCCATACATATCATTCATAGTCTGACCGAGAAATGTTCAATAGAAAATGAAGAAAATTACCCTGATTCCAACGTTAATCCACATGCAATTTACTTGTGGAGGATTAGAGGTTTCATCTATATTAATTTGGTTTAAAAAAATAGACCCGTGACTCGTAGTTCCTTAGTTTGTACAATGTTTTCTATTCCTTGAACTACTTCCTCTGGATTCAAATCCACGCATATCTGACCTGCTGACATCCCTCTGCCCAACGCAGAGACACCCGAGTGCCGAACACCCGTTGACCCCGGAGTACTATTCACAACGGATAACTCAATTTCCTTTCCCGAAGCACTGTTGCTTCTTTTACACTTAAAAATCCGCTTCCTAGCTATTATTCCAAGGATTATCATAACGCCGACCACGCCAGCAATGACCCCTATCGTCAACTTCTTCGGGAGTTGTTCGTATCCTTCATTAAATCTTTCCATATCTATCTGTTCTAAGGTATTTACTCGTTTGCGGATAGGAATCTCCTCCATATCGCGCAATTCTACCGGCATGGTGTCCACTGAAAATTGGGAAATTACTGCGTAATTGGGGACCAAACCACTGAACCAGAGACGTTTAATTTACTTTATGCTTTAGATACCATTAATAATTTTCCATTATCTGTGAGAATGGCCCCATCCCTATTCCTCTTTTTGACAGCCCAATAAAATAGTCATGAAAGTAATAATTACAGTGAAAACTCCGATCATCATAATTCAACTTTACCAAGAATCTGCATTTTTGAGGATTTAAGTATTCAATTAACTTGCCTTCCTTGCAGACATGGTAAATGTATCTTGGTTCCTGAATCTTTCTTACTTTTTTTTCAATTATTTTTATAACCTTTTGAATGTAAGACCAGTCTTCATTTACTTGATTAAAAGACAGTATAGCAATATTTAAGAACAAATTCTTATTTTTATTTTTTAAAAAGAATAACACAAGAGCAAAAGAAAATAGCTTCAATATTTTAACAAACTTACTTAAAGACATTCATATGAATGAAGTAAAAGATTAATCGCATTCTTTTACTGGTTACAATCTTTTCATGGGCTTATTTTGGCACAGTTGTAAGTTTGAGATTTTTTTTTTTTTTGGAGATTTAGTTTCTTTTTATATGAGATGGAGAGTATAGAAAAGAACAAAAAAAACAAGTCAATCCAATTATCCACTTTAACGAGTAGAAGAAACTTCCTTTACATGATTTTACATCTCACTTACTCAATAAAAGTAAGATTAATTAAGCAACATATCAGTAAACTCACTTCACATATATGGTAAAATATTAACAACAAAAATAAATCATTAACTCAGATGTTTTATACTTACAGATAGGTAAATATCTCAACTTTAACACTCCCTTCCTCCCGTCAACCCCAAACCTATGCGCCCTCCGCCACTGCTACTCTCTACATGTAGCCTTCACTCCCTCCGTTCTACCCTTAATGTGTTCGACACATTTCTCAATTCTAGGGTCAGATCGGCAAAAGTATGCATTTTTTTTTTTTTCTAACTGGACTTATTATAAACACGAGCAGAGAACACACACACTATCAAATCAATGAGTCACCTACCTTGGCTGATGTTTTATAATCGTGCGGCTGCTATATATTTTCGTCCTGTTGTTTACTATTTTCGTCTTCTATCTGGTAGTTTTAAGTCCGTTGAATTTTCAATCGTCGCCGTGGTAATCAGCTCGTATCAATCTGTTTTGTTGTCTCAAAACAGCAAGTCACTTAGGCACCAAATAGTCTTTTATGACGTCTGTTATGCCTAGCGAATGCTGGTTCCAGTTACATCAACGAACAACGCATATATATATAAATATAAGTGATATTTCTATTAATGTCGACGATTAACCGTGTAGAATAGTGAACAGAGAACGGGAGGGTGAGAGAGCGCGCTTCTAAGGGTTGACGGGAGTGTCTCTCTTCACCGGCCGATCTCTGTCACTCCTCTACTGCTACTGTCGTCTGTCTGTCTGGCTCTCTATCTTTGTCTGTCTTCGTCTCTCTCTCTGTCTGGTGAAATCCGTGCGCCGAGGTCTTTTTATAATCTCCAAACCGGGACTTCCGGCTTTGCCTCGCCCACGCACGCCCACGTAATTCTCAGAGACACCTGTTCTGTTTGCCTCTTGTAGCCATTTCCGCTACTGCCGGAAATAAGGTCAAACGAACATCTGTTCCTTTCAACGACCGGAAACGCCCCCCGCTTGCATCAGCTTCCTCGGGTGGGCCCAGATTGTTATATTACATTTATAGCACACAGTCATGAAAAAATGAGGAAAAGTTGGTCACCATTTAACTCTGTTATACAATAAATGGTCAGCCAGTAAGAGGGGTAAGTAAAGCTAGTATCTGGTCATTGAGTGCCTTTTAAGTAAAGAACTGTTAACTTAGGAAAATTTTATTGCTTGACCAAAAGGAAAAATGAGTAGCTCAAGAAATTGGTGCAGAATTTACTCTTCAAGGTTATTAAGAACAAAATAATATGATTCCTTGGAGGTATGATTTTAAAGATTGCCAGACAAACAGGAGATTAGATACACAATTTCTAAAATATGCTAATGTCTTATTAATAACTTGAAATCTGAGTAAAATTTTGCTGACAAAACCTCAAGTTGGTATTGAGTATTAGATGTATGGTTTTCTTTGATAAGTAAATCTAAAGATTGATAAGATAGAAGATTCTAGGTGGAGAATAATATAGAAACCCTTTTTAAATCTCAATATGAATTGTGTTTTGGTAAGAACAGCTGTGTTAGTTTGTCTCTATCATTAAGAAAGTAAATATATGGATAAATTTGGAAACATTTCAAGATGTAGTGTAACAGAGAACAAAGTAATTTAATAATCAGAAATATTTATGAAAAAGGTGAAGATAGTGTTTATCTGAAAAAAGAAAGATGATAGAGCTTCTTCTTCTGTGTGCCATGTTTCCTCAGGATATTGGAGATCATGACTCTCCATAACTTCCTGTCCATTGTAGCTCTTAATAAATTTTGTCTTTATTATCCCTACTAAATCTTGCTCTGCAACATTTACTCAAGCTCACCAGGTAGGTTATGCATTGTTATCTTCTGTCCTTGCTTTTAGTCTATCCTGTGAGTATCAAACTTTTTAAGCACTCTTTCCTTATTTATTCTTTGTCTAGTTTTCTTTGGGGCTGATTTTGATTGATGATGTTACTAAAGCCTCATTTAATGTGTCCCACTTCAAGTTTCCATTCTCATTATGCTCACTATCTTCTTTTAACACTCTCCATATATTTCTCCTTCATGTTCAGATCATTCAGGAGTCTGTTGTATTGCAATTTGGTTGCTGACTTGGCCCTTTGCAATTTGCATAATTTCCCTGGAAGGCGGTTGCTGTCACAGTTGGCATTTGGGTATGTTTTACAGTGTAAAACTGCATTCATGAATCGCTTATTGATAGTTATGTAGTTGATTTGGTTTGTTGTTTCTTCTAATGAGCTAATCCATGTCTTGTTCTCAAAACCAGGTTTTTTTTTTGGTTTTTTTTTAATCTTTTCACCCCAAGCAAGACATTCCACTGCCACTATTGCGCATGGGGCTACATAGGGGAAGGTAAAGAGAAGGAGTGGTTAGACATAGGGAATGTCAGGAGGAAGGTGACAGACGAGTAAGGATACCGAGGATGAGGGTTGGGCAGATGAGAAGAGTGTTTGATAGAATGGGAGCAGGTTAGTGTGTTAGGAGGTGTCTATTGACCTTACATTTAAACTCCTGGAGATTGTAGCCGTCGGGGAAGCAATCGTGTGGAAGGGAATCCCACAGTCGGGAAGTACGAGGAAAGAAACTGTTGGAGTAGAAGTTGCGGTTGCATTTTATCGGTTTCACTGTAAAAGGGTGGGATCTAGTTGCTAATCTAGTATCTCGTGCAAAATCGAACCTAGGGGGCACCAGTGATCTAAGTTCATCGGAGCAGAAATCGTGAAAGTATTTATAGAAGAGACACAGGGAAGCCATGTCGCACCTGTGGGAGAGAGACTGCAGGCGTCTGCCAAGTCGGTATCTATCACATTACAGACCCTCCTCTGAACCTTATCGAGAAGCCCGAGGAGAATAGCAGGGGCACCTGACCAGATATGGCAGCAGTAGTCAATGCACGGGCGGATGGTAGATTTATATATGTGCAGGATAGATTTACATGGAAAATGCAACGGTTCGGGCTTCACCATTCCTGTCGAGTGCCTGGTATATGTACTCAGTGATGGTCGTTAGCATATCAGCAGTAGACCAGGTGAAGCGGAAACCATATTGCTTGTCCAAGAGGAGCCTGTGTGCTGTGAGATGCTGAACCACCTCGGCGTTGATAATGGCTTCGAACACTTTGCCAAAGATCGGAAGAAGGCTGATAGGGCGGTAATTTGCAGAGTCCGAGGGTTCTCCAGTGCTTTTAAATATAGGAACTACAGAGGAAGATTTCCAACAGGCAGGAAAGCAGGAAGCAGTTAGGCAGAGGTTGTAGAGCTTAGAAAGGACAGAGGAGAGTTCAGGGGCACATTTCTTTAAGACTATGGTTGGAATTCCGTCCCCACTGCTCGCTTTGTGAGGGTCGAGTTTTAAGATTATCTTAGAGACAAGCGAAGGTGTAATGTGGACATCATTCAGTTGTGCCTCGGTTCTAGGTGAGAAGTCGGGTGTAAAAACTCCAGATGAGTCCAGACTCAAATTGTTCGAGAATCTACGGGCAAAGCATTCAGCCTTATCTGCTGGGGAGGTGAGGACCTCAAATTTGTTGATTAGCGGGGATATTGTGGACTTGCTCTTGTTAAGTACTCTTTTACAGAGTCGCCAGTAGTCTTTGGCGCCGAATTTAGAGCATGCTATACGTTGCTTCATTCTGGCAGCAAACAACATCTTAGCTTCGTTAAGTATCCTTTTCAGGTTTTCATTACTATCTGATTATTTATTGTGCACCATTGGACCTATCTTTTCCACATTCATTATAAGTTCCTAGTCCCAATATCCAAAGTATTTCACCATCCTTACCTACTTGGGCATTAAGGTCTCCCATGATGTTTGTAATTTCTTGTAATTTGCATTGATCCATGACATGGTCTAGCATAGAGTGAAATTTTTAAATTTTTTCTTTGGTACTTTGTGCTGTTAGTTCATATACAACTATGATGGATATGTTGAAAGGCTTTCCTTTCAGTTTAACAATCAGAATAGCAGTATCTCAGTCTTGGTTTAATATCAGTTTTACTCCTTTTTTAATTTTTCTCTCCATCTGCATATATGTCCCTAATAAAATCTCCATTAGTTACTCACTTCATTTCATATATGCCTAAAATATTAACATTTAATCTGTTCATTTCTTGCTTTATATTTTCTAATTGATCAAATTGATTTTGTTAGGATTTGGTAGTGCATCAGTCATGAGAGGAAGATTTTAAAAAATGCATCCACAACTTTTACTTATTTTGTTCACTGTTATAAACACAGACTTAATTGATGTTGCAAAATATGTTCCTGAAGCTGCTGAATTCTTCATTAAGCAGTAGAACAGTTATATTTTTAAAAGTATCTCTGTCCATGAGAAATTTCTTTTCGTACATTGAGAAATGCTTCCGAAAAACATATATGAAAACTGCATCATCTTAGTGAGAGATGATGATTATGTTGAACCACCAATATGTTAAAAAATGCTGTGTTGCTCCTTGAGCATATAAGGAGGAGACTTCTGTAGATGACACAAATGCTTGTATCTACTCAGGAATTGCATGCTTGAATAGATAGATACAGAATATATTAACATCTTAGTGTTTTGTTTTGTTTTTTTCAATAGTCTTAGAAATGTCACTGAACAGTCACAGCAGCTACAGGATAAAGAAGCACATTTAGGGAAAAAGCAGTAAAACTTATTTCATTATTTCATGAAGATCAAGCTGGTATTCAAAACTTTAATTTGATTGTTACTTTGATAAACTCTATAAGAAATTCAACATTTAAATAATAAAACAGCTTGAATTCAATGTGTTGGAATCCACTGGTCAAAGATGACAATCTTCTGGATCATGTCATCTATCTACATTTGATTAAAACTCCAAGACTCATAAATGAGTCTTGGAGTGAATTAGTTGTCTCTCAGAAGATTCTTCTGTAATTTTTCAGTGTATCATAGCTCTTTTTGTCCTCAAGGACACACTTATTTGTTTGAAAAGCTAATGATATTTTCAGGTGCATACTCAGTCAATGGAAATGATTTGAAACATGAGATTTCTTTTATGAGAGAACTACTACTGAAAGAGTATCAATAACCATCATTGATCATATATTTCTGTGAGTCATTCACATGTCACTATAAAGCAGCATTTGACTGATTTTACAACTTACTCTTAATAAGTGTGACACTCTCAGTAATGAGCATTTCAAGTGAAAAATGTTACTCATAAATGAAATTAGTGAAAACATTTCTGAGAAATTCTGACTAACACTGCACTACTTCAAATTAAAAGTTCTCATGATTCATAAGTACTAATGACTGTTTATTATTCAGTTTTTCAAATCTCATCTTCTAGTTCATTATTTTTAATTTTGTTTTAACTAAGGACAAAAACAGTTCTTAGACAAAAGCAATTTTCTGTTGTCTATAAGTAAGCATAATGTTTCTATAATAATTTGGCAGTGAAAATTGAATTTTTCTTAGATTAGATAATAATTACCAGTGGAAATTAAACAATTAGTCTTGTTACATCCTGCCTAATACTTTCACTAATAAGCTACAACATGATAGAAAATTTGTTGTGCCTGTTTACAATGTACATTTATCCTTTCACTCATTTATACAAAAAAGATTACATTAATAAATTTGTATTTGTATTTTCCCTTATGTGATATTTGTGAATTTGTAGTAGTGGACATTATGGCAGATTGATATGTCAAAGGACATTTCATTTCATGGTTAGCAGCAAGTGATTTACTTATCTTGTACCAAGAGACTGCTAGCCTCTCAGAAAGAAATCAATAGTGAATAATCCAGATGCACAAAAATCATTTTGAGAAAATATTTACATTTTTTACATTTTTTTTCCAATGGTAACCGAAAATGGTGAGTCATAAAATCAATATGGGGTCAAAAGTTGTATTAAACAGCATTAGAAATTAGGAATGATTACATTTTACAAAAGACAATCTGTTTCTAGTTTTGTAATGTTTGAATGAATCTCATCAAATCTAGAAAAATTTTGTCATATAACATTGTCTTTGTTCAATTATCTAAATAATAATAATAAAAAGCAAAAATTACTCAAGAGTTTGTGGTTGTGTTCATTTTGGAAATGAACCAATCAGCTTAGAAGCACGGTTAGGTTCATTTTCAGTGTTTTATTATTAGTGAGAGATATTACAAAAAATATTTTGTCATAGCATAACAAGTTTCCTGAAAGAAAAAGAGAAACCTTTAAAAAGGAGGCTGTTACATGTGTATGGTCCCCAACTTTACCTCCAAACCCTCTACATGTGGAGGCTTTGGTAAAAATATATATATATATATATATATATATATATATATATTTTCAATAAGTCATATTATAAATCATGTATTATATATTATGTAAAGAAAATGTAATTCTGATTTAACTTTTACAGGACTAGTATTTTAGTTATTTAGTATTTCTTATAAACAGATGTAATCATAGAAAATGTACATATTAGTTAGAAGGATATGAAAGATAAATGGTAATAGCTCACATGGACTCCATCTCTTTTCTAAATTGAGAACCATGAGTCTCTAGAAGGGTAACTAACTCCTAATTTAGAACAATTATATTTTAACACCTTGATTCACTGGTGAAAAAAAAATTAAGTGAAACTTTGATCATGTGACTCAATAAGACTTTTTTGCTCACTTCATCAAAAATGGCACAAAAAAATTGTACCATTTGTAATTCACTAAATCCCCAAACTCAAAAACAGACTTTCCAGAGTTGCTGTAAGAAGTTAAGAGAGATTATAAACTTTTTTGTGGTTGTTGCTGCTTTTGTCAAATTTTTGACTATGCAATGGCCATAGTCAAAATTGAATTTTTCTTAGATTAGATAATAATTACCAGTGGAAATTAAACAATTAGTCTTGTTACATCCTGCCTAATACTTTCACTAATAAGCTACAACATGATAGAAAATTTGTTGTACCTGTCTACGATGTACATTTATCCTCTCATTCTTTTATACAAAAAAGGTTGTTATTCATCTCTTGTTGCTATTTTATTTCAAAACTCTTTCCCAACATAATTGACAACTTACTACAGTTTTTCAATTATATCTTTGGTTTGTGTCATGGAAATGGAAAATCCAATTCTTTAACATGCTCTGGTTAAATAGCAAATTTGATCAAGCTTGCATAAATGTCATCTACTTCAGGAAAGTTCTATTGTATTGTAAACCATTTCTGGATTCATACTAGAAATATGGCACATTGATGAGTTCTCTACTAATGCCGTTGATGACTGCAGTATGCCATTCATACAAATCACTGCACTCCCTTGACAATCACGTTCTTGCTACATGTTCAGTTCCACTGTATCATTGAAAATGTTCCTCAATACTGGCTGAAATCTCTCTCTGTTTTAGCATATTCTTGTGATATAGTGCTTATCTCTGGCAAAAATGTACACTCTAGTTTCTCTAAGACAGTATTTAAAACATCCATTGGATGAGAGTTGATATTTTCAAGTTTTTGGCATATTCTTTCATCTCCAAGTTCTTTCCATTCCACTTCATTTGAAAGACACTGACATCTTCTTTCTGAGTCAAGTACATATGGCAGATATGGTGCACTTAAACATACAATCCTGCATTTTGCTTTTTTTCTGAAGCTTTATCACTTGACAAGAATAATCTAATTTCTGCAAATATAAATGGTCCCAGGAGAGATTTATTCTTTAAAAAAGTGCCACACTTCATTTCTGTTAAACCATTCAGTAATTTCTTTTCTGTCTCTTTTTTCTTATAAGATAGTCATTTTCTCATTCCCCTCTTTTATATTGTCTTTTATCTCATTAGCTGATTTTTATACTTTTTGTAAATTTTTTATTCATATTTGATTAATTTATTCGCACTTGATTTTAACACATGCTTTGTTAAGTCTTCCAAGAGATTGTTATTGTATTTAAACCAAAACCTCCTGCCAAGGAACATTTCCAGTACTTTGGCACGAGTAATAAATCATATGATTAATTATTCATGTTTGTGGCTTGGGTATGATTTTTTGTCAATAAAATTGGAGGCCTTCATTTTTCAACTTGACTGCGTATATTGGCAAGACCAGTGAGTTTTAAAAGTTTCCCATTCTTCTTGTATGTGCCTTGTCCTTTCAGGATGTAGGCAATCATGGCCTTCCATGTTTCCCCATTCTTGGTGGCTCATAGCATGCTTTCTCCTGTAACGTCTCGCAGCCCCCATTCTGTCATCCACCTGCTTCGGCCCTTCAAATATGTTATCGCTGCTTTCCTCTGTCTCTTTTTCCCTCTATCTGGCCTGTTAGTATCAGGTTCTCCAAGCCTTCCTTCCTCATTGCATGTCCCAGGAACCTCACTTGTCTCTTCCTGATGCTCAATATTGATTTTCTTTTCATTTCCATTCTTTCCAACACCTCGTCATTGCTCACATGCTTATTCCACAATATCTGCAGCATCCTTCTGTAGCTGCTTCAGCTGCTTCAAGTTTTCCCTTCATCTTTGTTGATATTGTCCAACATTCACTGCCATATTGAAGAACTGACATCACATAGCAATCCAGTACTCTCTTCTTTGTTTCTAGTGAAAGTTTCCTGTGTCTTAATACTTTACTCAGCTTATGGAACATGTCCTTCACCATGCCAATTCACCTTCAGATCTCTGTGTTGCACTTTCCATCATCAGTTTGAACACTTCCTAGATATTTATATTTTCGTACCTGCTTGATTTTAGTATCCCCCACCTGTATTTGGCACTTTGGGCTGCTTTTTTTGCTGATGACCATGTATCCGGTTTTCTTGCAGTTTATTTGTAGTCCTTTTTTGTCACTCTCTTCAGCTATCTTCTGCAGGAGGTTCTACAGTTTCCTTTCCGTGTCTGCAATCAACACTGTGTCGTCTGCGTATCTTATGTTGTTCAGATGACAAATCCTGGCATAGCATCTAGGGTCCTCAAAATATTCTCACTGTACAAGTTAAATAGATCCGGTGAAAATACACATCTCTGTCTTATGCCCCTTTGTATCTTTGTATAACTGCTGAATTCGTTACCTGTCCATATGCAGGCAGTTTGCTGCCAGTAGAGATTGCTAATTACCCTAACGTCTTTCCCAAAAATGTTGAGGCTGCTGAGCATCTCGATCAATTCTTTGTGGCATAGTTTGTCGAACACTTTCACATAATCAATAAAGCACAGGTATAAGTTCTTTTTTATTTGTATTGTCCTTTCAGAGAGCATCCTAATCATAAATATAGCGTTCATTGTCCCAGTGTCTTTGACAAACTCGCACTGTTCTTGTCCTATCTCTAGCCTGATTCTGCTTCTTGCTCTATTCATCAGTATTCGGATGATCATGTTTGTAATATGACTCATTATGCTGATAGTTCGATGTAGTCTGCACTTGTTTGCACCTAGTTTTTTAAGCAATGCAATGAAAATAGTTTTGTATAGATTGTCTGGCATTATAACACTATTATAAATTTCATTTATTATTTCCATAATTTTCTCTTTGCTGAATTATTCCAGGGCTAACAGCAACTCTATTACAATGCCATCTGGACCAGCTGTTTTGTTTCTATTCAGTTTGGCCGTTGCAGCTTCCACTTCAGACTTTAATATTTCCTGTCCGTCATCATCTTTGTGTATTACCGGTTGCTTTTTCTTGTCATGGAAAAAATCTTCTATATATTCTTGAGTATTTCCTTTTTCTTCAGTATTATTGTTCTGTCTTTGGCTTTAATACATCCTGTTGAAGAGTAGGCTTTTTGTCCTGTCAGTTTTCTTATTACTATCCACTTATAATGGTAATATGTGTATGTCATAAATATCACCAGAAAATGAGTAATAGTTCTAAAACTTTCCATTTTAAGATTCTAGTTCTTTCATAAGTGTTAATCAGCATTAAATTTACTTTACATTGATATATAATATAAACACTTGAAAAGTTTTTCTTTACTGAAACCCCACCCATGAAGGGTTTTGAGTGAGGTTGGAGACCATAGGATAATATATATCAACCTAAAGTTCAAGCATTATTACCAGAATTACTTACTCATTGCTAAAAATTTATTGCAAATATGAAACTATCACTCCAGTCTTGGCTGAAATGAAACAGTTTATATTTTTGGTCATTATTCTTATGAAATCCCCTACTAAGGCAGCAGTACAAAGTTCCCTCACTAAATCAGTCGTATAAATGAAATCCCCCACCTCTCACTGAGACAGCCATATAAATGAAATCCTCCAATAAGACAGCCATATAAATGTTTGTTTTTTTTTCTTTTTCCTATATTATTTTCTATAATCATTTCACCATAAGCAAGGCAGTACTGTCACTGGTGCACAGAGGGTTACATAATAGGAGAGTGAAGATAGAGGAAAACAGGTTACAGTAGGTGTTGGAGAATGGATAAGAAAAGAACTGGTACATTGTTGTGAAAAGAGCTGCATGAGAGGAAGGTGTAAAGTAAGAAGACGATGGATGTCAAGGAGATAAGAGATGACAGTTGACATTGCATTTAAACTCTGAGAGATTGTAGCTATCAGGGAAACATGAATATGGAAGGGATTTCCACAGGTAGGAGGTGCGAGAAAAGAAGCTGATAGAGTTGTGGTTAGGGTGGGACCTTGTTGTTAGTCTAGTAGCTCAATTCAATTATCGTGGGGGGGGGGCACCAAGGAGCTAAGCTTGTCAAAGCAGAATCCATGAAAGTATTTGTAGAAGAGACAGAGGAAATCCACATCTCATCGGTGAAAGAGAGACGAGTCGAGCCGCCAGATCAGGATTGACTACATTGCAGATTCTCTTTTTGATTTTGTCGAGAACCCCAAGATGAACAGCAAATATGACAACAGTATTCAGTTCAGGAGTAGATGGTAGATTTGTGTATGTGCATGATGGTTTCAGATGAGAAAAACTTCCTGGCCTGACACAGGGACCTGACCTCCTTAGCAGTAGATTTAACTATTAATTCAATGTGGTCGTTCCACTTCAAGTCAGCTGAGAGATTGAGGCTGAGGAGGTGCAGTGTATTACTCTCAAAGAGACTAGCGTGTGGCATGCTGATGGCGGGTAGCAAAGATTGTCTATGGTGGTTAAAGGATACCAGCTTCATTTTGGAAGCATTGAAATTAACAAGCCATTTTTTAACCCAGTCCACCACTGACTTGAGGTCCTTTTTGAGAACAACAGCAATGTTTCAATGTAGATGCCTACTTTGGATCTGATTACATCAGGGCGATTGTTGATGAAAATCAGAAAAGGTGTAGGATAGAGCCTTGAAGAACACCTGGGTTCATATGATAGGATCTGGAAGCAAGCAGTATGACCTTCTTACACGATTTGATAGGAATGATTTGATTAGGTCAAACAAGCGTCCAATTATACCCTAGCCCTGTTGCTTGTACAGAAGGACAGTGTGCCACACTCTGTCAAATGCTTTAGAGTTATCCAGGGCAACAGCTTGAACTTTGCCATTCTTATTAAGAGCCTGGTATATGTACTCACTGATGGTTGTTAGCATGTCAGTGGTAGACCTGACAAAGCAGAAACCATACTGTCGAAGAGTAGACTGTGGTCTATGAGATGTTGAACTACTTCAGCATTAATAATGACCTCAAACACTTTGCCAAAAATTGGTAAGAGGCTGATAAGGCAATAATTAGAGAGTTCTGAGTGTTCTCCCAAGTTCTTAAAAACAGGAACCACAAAGGAGGACTTCTAGCAGGCAGGAAAGCAAGAAGCAGAAAGACAGTAGTTGTAGAGTTTGGAGAGGACAGAGGAGAGTTCAGGGGCACATTTCTTTAAGATGATAACTGGGATTCCGTCACCTCCACTCGCCTTATGGGGGTCAAGTTTTGAAATTATTTAGAGACCAGCGAGAGGGTAATGTAGACATTACTCAGTTGAACCTCAGTTCTAGGTGTGAAGTAGGGTGCAGATATTCCAGACAAATTAAGTGAGGAACTGGAGGAGAATCTAAAAGCAAAGCACTCAGCCTTGTCCGCTGTATCTGTGAGGATCTCATATTTATTGATTAAAGGAGGGATAGCATGTTTGCTGCTGTTTAGCACACTTTTGAAGGGCCACCAATAGTCTTTGAAACTGAACGTGTGCACTGCTATATGTTGCTTTATTATGTCAGCACGCAACAACTTAGCATTATTGAGGATCCTCTTACACTCATTATGAGCAGAGGAAAAATGTGAGAAAAAAGAATGGGCTGGGTTAAAATGATTTAAAATTTTGTAAGTATTTACTTATCCTTTGAACTCTCTTAATCTGAAGCAACATTTGTTCTATTAATCTATCACCCAAAAGAAATCTTTAAGACTATGCAATTTGGAATTGAATCTCTTTATCAGCCTGATGTTCTAATCACTTGATCAATTGCATTAGTATCATTTTTTTTTTAATTGATAAATGGTTCTTTGCCATTTTGAGACAAGGAAACTTTAGACAGTTTCATAATGACAGTAATTTATTATTCATGGAGTGTTCATAAGCAAAAATGTAAAACATGATGAAGAACATAGATTATCAAAAAATAAACAGACAAAAATGGAAATTGTTAGATTAATGATCAACAACTGAGAGGGAAGCAAAAAATTGTGGAATTTCTCCATAAAATCAAATTACAGCAAATGAAATTATTTCTGTGATTTGTCCTGTTTTTCATGAGTAGTTTTATGACCTTCAGCTTATTTGGCATCTGAATGACTTTTAGAAAAAATACAAAATCTTATTTATCAGTTGGAAGTCCTCATGTAATGATGTGAAACAATGTGAAAATCCTACTTTTAAAACCTGTAATTGAGTGTAGGTTAGTCAGTCAGCCATGTTGCTAGTTTTAAGGAATGTTAGCCCTTTGAATTTTAATGCCTTGTGTTAGTGACAACTGCATTGAATGCCATTTTATGTTTTTTACTGCCACCCTAAGCACAACCAAATGTCAATATTATATATACACTCAAACATAGTGACCTCTTCATAAGCATTATCTTTACAAAATATGAGTTTCTATTATGTTTTGCGACACAAATTTTTGTGATTTCTTTTATATTCACATTAGTATATACAAAAAAACACGGACTTTTATATTATTGTATTATTTTAATGTATAGTCAAATCTTGATTATTCAGTCCTTGAAATGAAGTAATGTTCTTCATGGTTAGTACTGAACAAGTAAATATTAGAAATTCAAGTTAAAATCATTCTAGTCTATTATCTGTTGTCCTTCCATCTTCTATGGAATTTTGGATCATTCACTCAATTAAATTTTTTTTTCCACTTGTAAAGCCAAATCATTCATTATCATCAAATAATGTTAAGTTGCAATATATGAAGGGTTGCTGAAAAATTCTTGGTTTGACCCACTTCTTAAAATATGACACAAATGGCCAATTATCAGTTTTTTTTTATGTTTTTTTTTTTTTGTGGGTGGGGATCTTTTTGGTCAGGTAGGACCCTTTTGGTACTCCATAGTCAATAATATTCTCATGCTCATGCTCATGAAAAATATCTCTAAAACTACTTGGTTCAATTCATCACAAGTAACTTGTGATGAATTGAATCAAGTAGTTTTAGAGATAATTATATACATTATAGTTTTATATATTTTAAAATTTTGTCAAATTTAAGTGAATTTTTTATTATTTCAAATTACTAAATTTGTTATATAATGTTTTCATAAACATAAAATTTAACAAGGCATGTGTTGAACTTGGTATTAATTGAAATTTTTCACAAGGACAATTTCCTGTTTTGGCAAAGTGCCATACTTCAGCTTGCAGGGCAGACATATTGTCTATTTTCTTCTTTTTTATTCTTTGTGCAACTGCTTCTTTATTAAGTCGTTGTTTTCATTTAAAAATGAGTTTACCTTGCTTATGGGACATGTAAAAAGGACAGTTTGTGTACCTAGACACAATAGGGATGATGTGACTGAAAAGGGTGGGTTAAGTGGAAATTTCTACTGGAAGATTTTTCCTCTTCTCACCAAGTAAGCAATTCTTTCTCTTAACGTAAATGATTACAATAAATACAAATAAAAATTGGTATGAATCCAAGGGTTTCACTCTTTTTCTTGTTTTAATCATTTAAAGTTTTTCTTTTGGAAACCATGAAATAAAACATTATCTGATATCATTTACTTTTTAGAACAGAACATTTATAAAAATTCATTGTCAATTTTATAAGGACATGAATTAAAATGAAAGCAATTGATAAGCCTTATATCTGATTTTATAATTAAAAACCCTGATGAAATATAACCAATTACCTGATTAATTTGGAAATAAAGACTTGACTGAAAAATCATAAGGTTCAGATCTGATACTCAGTATATGACCCCATAGTTCACTTTCTGTAAAAACAAATTTACTTTTAAATTATTGATCAATAATAATACATGTGTCATATGTATGGATGTGCACTGTGATGCAATAAATATTGGCATGGAATAAGAAATCAGAGAGCCGAGTTTGAATTCAAATTTGTTGCATTCACTTATGTGCAGATACACTGCCTCTTCTCCCTCTAGCTATGGATTAAATAACAGGATATATTGGGTTCTATAGCCTTGGTTCGCAACCATTCTACCACAGAAAGTAATGGCAACCTACTGCAGGAATTCTTTTGCTCAGTCGATCATGTTTCTTTCCAGACTTGATCACCCAAGCATGTGTCACATATGGCACTTAACTGACTGATTGAATATATATATTAACTGAACTCACTTAAGTAGCCATATTGCTTATATAGGCCATTAATAATGATCACTGTTAGATAATTATTCCTAAGAAAATCCTCACTCAGGATTTGCATTACATGTGAGGGCTTAACTCATTTTCTTCTGTCTTTCTACATTTAAACAATCATAAATAAAGTTTTTCTGATATGTTGTTTTTAAAGAAATTTAACCATTATTTAATGAAATTTAGCTATTATTTAATATTATATATTTGTACAAGAATTTTTTTCTTTTGAACTGAGGAAAATAAGATGAATTTTATTGATGGTTTTAAATATAAAATGCATATAAAGATATGAAGCCAGGAAAATAAGCCCTTTTCTCATCCACCCAATCATTCTTTTTGTGAAAATATGTTTTCCTGTTTCTGATCTTTTTTCAAGATTATTTAAAGTCATAATTCAATAGTGAAGTCTGCCATCATCATCCCCAAAAAAGAACAGAATTCAATGTTGTATTCAAATTGGATATAGTTGCACTACTCGGTGTCACAAATTGTCACTATATTTCAAGGCAGTCTGTCATATAGCATTGTTCTGAGTTGATTCATTTTTTTTTTTTCATAAAGCTTCTCTTTTTAGTATTGCAATCACATTTGACAATGTTTCCTTTTGTTTTTTGTTTTTTTCACAGTGGCTGATTAAAAAGAAAATAAGCTGTGCATGTCATGTTTTTTTATCTTCTGAGAGAAAACTGCTGTCAAAACCATTGTAACACTTAAGAATTTAAGGGGGGAAAAAGTGTATATGCGTTTTTTATTTTGGATATTTTTTATCAGAATCTGACTGACCTTCAACAAGACAAAATGATGAAAATCTTGAAGCTTATTTCACAATCAATAGAGATAGTTGTTGAAACATTAATAATATATCTGAACTGACTGGTTTATTTTAGAGTTTATGCAAGTGAATATTAAGTATCAGGAGAACTGCTACCAGCACAATTATTCCCATAAGACAACTGTCCCCCACCCCCAGACAATTGTTCCCATTAAGAGAAAATTAAGAGAAAGCATATCTTTGCAGGGAGTGGGGGATAAATACTAATAAAACTAATTAGGGTTTTATTTTCATGTTTTATCTGTTATCCAATCAGAAGAATTATCCAATAATAAGATTTCTATTTCTATATCATTATAACACTAAAATTGTGAATTGTGGGCTACACACAAATACAAGAATTACTAACCTAATTAATCACTGTCTGGTTAAACTAATAGTTATAAAAAATAGTAATAATCATTCCTTACATTTCATGTTATCCAATGAGAAGAATTATCCAATAAAATCTATATTTTTATACCACTATACAACTAAAATTGAAAATTATGGACTATACATCTCAAAAACATTAACATATGGTGGTTCTTGAAGTCTTGTATGATATTTGCTATTCTGACTGTCGAATTGTAACATTTTCAACTTAGGTTGTGTTGGATGTCTAGGGAGCAGTTGTCCTATAACCGAATATTAACAAAAAATGAAATTTGTTTCCACAAAATTTGTGTCTTGCTTGATTTTTACCATGTTTGGTAATTAATAGTACTTGTCACAAAGAATGAGATATTCATTATGCTGTAGGCATTGAAACTAAAGTAAACTTTCTTAGCTAATGCTAGTGTTGGAAATGAGGTTTTCTTTTCTTGTCCTGGCAACAACATTGAGCTTTACAAATATAGCAGGATTATTTACTAAAATGTACCTTCGCAATAATATTATTGTTTAGACTACCTGTTGAATATAGTTCAGGAATGTAGTATGAATGAGTTGTGCTACACAGATTGTATGAAAGATTCGCCTGAAGATGAAGCCACCAATATAACTGCTTGAAGAACCAGAGTCTTTACCAGATTAATCACAACATCTCAGTCGAGTCATATTTGTAAATATTTTATATTCTAAGATATCACTGATATTATTAATACATAAATAGACTATTTTGGATGGGTAAGCATAAATTTCTACCCAAAGTGTAAATTCCCACTTGTGCATTTTAACTTGAGTCAGCCATATTTATGCCATCACACTTGACTATGTGAAAAAATAACCAGCTCATCTGATGATTTGTGACACCCACAAAGCTATATTGATGCAGCGATGCCTCTAAATATAGATGGTATATTTCAGTGGAAAGGAAAGCCATTATTAAGTCCTTTTAAAAGTCTTGACTGCAAAACCCATATCAAATTAAGCTACTTGGTTGCATGCACTTATTATTTCCTCATCTAAAGCAAACAGATTCAGATGATTTAATTAGATTGAAGGTATTGGAGTGGTTGGGAGAACAATGTTGAGATGTTAAAGTAAACAGGTATGTCCTAGTGGGTGGAGGTTGCATTAATACCGTGACACTGACATTGAATTTTATCATAATGATTTATTATTTCAAGTTTATGATCAAGTAAAGCTACAAAGTAATTATGCACGTACAGAGGCACATTGTGAAATAATTATGCATGACAAATGAATTTATTTTTCATTGCCTTCTACCTGTCATGTTAATGAAAAGGATTAAGTGTTGCTTGTCTAACAAAAAATGAACAAGACTTGTACTCCTTTTACCTGAGTATCTCTAAAGTATTGTATTATGATTGAAGTCAGTATATTTATTAAGGAGTTGTAAGCTATATCTTCCTGGTAATATGAGACTTGTAAAATCATGAGGTATGCAAAACTATAACTGTTATACTGAGATAGACTTTTACTAGTATATAAATGCACTGACTGAGTTTAGCATATCATTGATACATAACACTCTTCAATCTCATGTTACACAAATCTTGGCTATACACTGACAGCTTTATATTGATCTTGAAGCCTGAGGAACCATGGTCAAGAAAGTGTATCTAGGGATTTTGGCTTTTTTTAATTTTCAGTCATTGATCCCTAAGGAAAAAATGTGCGATATGAAATGCAGAATTGTAGAAGGCGGAATTGTTGGAGGTTGTTGTTCACAAATTCACTGACAGCTAAAGGCTGGACAAAAATCAACAAATAAGAAAATAATTCAACAATGCTGTTAAAAAGGAATATGAATACATTGAAGAATCTCGGTTTGAGCCAGACCATATTTCCTTTAGCCAGACAGATGTTCACAAATAGTGAAAAATTCACCAACAATCTCCAACAACTCTGCCTTCTACAATTCTGCAAGAAGAACAACATTTTACCTACAACCATTGGCAAAATTCACCTTCCTGCATTCTTCAGCTCCAACAAACTTCAACACCAAAAGAAACTGATACAAGTCAGCATCCTCCACACAACTATCCAACACCTCTCTAGCGAAATAGAGAAAAGGAAGAGAATGATAACCCTACAAAACGGTGAGCTTAACAAATTAACAAGAACAGATCAGGCAAATCAAATCATTAACAAATGCAAAGAGGCATACCACATAACTAGGATCCATCACTGCGAGCAAACAAACAAAAAAATTAATACATTGTTGTTCCACTGTTTGCGTCATCAATGTGAGGAAGCACTCAAAGAAACACCAAGCAAAGAAAACCTGATCACAGATCTAACAAAGTCGTTAAATGAAGAAGAACTGATACTACTGGCCAAGGGACCCAAGTTTACAATCAAGGAAAACAAAGTCAATCACACCAACATCCAGGCTAGCTTCTGCGAGCTCACGTACCAAATCAGATGGAAAGAACAGATCAATACAGCAGAATCTAATGAAACAACCTAATGCTTCCCGAAACTATATGAATCAAGATACTTCGGATTACCACCCATAGCCAACAACGGAAAAGAAGCAAACCTCAAAAGATCGTTCATTGAGAAAGGGAAAAAATATATATATATCCCTAGCAATGTAAACAAAAACAAAACAGTCAAAAGGAAGAAGACACATCATATCTAACTGGCAGAAAGAGTGAAATATCACTCAAGAACTTCAGTCATTAACCTGACTAGGGCGTAGAGCGCCAAAAATTTGTTTACAAATTCATTGACAGCTAAAGGCTCAACAAAAATCAACAAATAATCATATAAACGATGTATTTTAAAAAAATGAAGGCCAAATATTCAATACCCATGAAAAGCAGGAAACTAATACTAGTGAAGAATGTTAATTTTTTACGCAGTTGTAGATTATTCTAGAATAGTTGTAGATTATCAGTTGCTGGCTAACCATTGTCAAAGTAGCAATCATAATACCAGAAACTAAGGAACATTTTATAAATCTTGGAGATATTGTAGTTAGTCTTTACTGTAAGTGGCAGAACCTGTTGGAGTCCCAACTATGGGCAAATAGTGAAACCCCAAACAAAACACTGAAAGTATAAAAATACATATTTATACTAAAAATACCAGCAATACATTTTTATGTTAAAAAAAGAAAAATTAGCAACAATACCTATTTATAGTAAAATTAATAGCGATACATTTTTAAAGCAATATGACCAGCAATATATGTTATCTGTAGTTGAAGGCATACAATCATGTTTAAAATATAGAAAGTTGAAGCCATAAAATTGTGTTTAACTTATTTACATTTCGGCATTAAATAACCAATAGAAGTCATGAAACAAAATTAAACAACCAAAAATATATGGTATTCAAACACAAACAAATTTCCAAAATTGTGGCTTAAGTCTGTCATGGTTTCAATTCCTAAGCATTCCAACTCAATAAACTATTGACTCATTGCACTAACAAGTTGCATTTGCAAGATGATGAAGAGAATGGCAAATGCTCGACTAATGTGGTACATGGAGAGAAAAAAAATTTCTTATCTAGCTACCAAAGTGGATTTTGAAAAAACCAAGGAACCAATGATCAACTTGTAAGGTTAGAATTCTTTATCCATGATGCCTTTGTCTGATGTTATCAAGTGGTATCAATATTCTTTGATCTTGAAAGCCTATGACATCACATGGAAGTATGGTATTCTAAAATACAAGCATAAGACAGGAATGAAATTCCTATCAAACAAGAACATTCAAAGTATGAAATGGAAACACATCAGACACACACAAGCAGGAGTACCTCAAGGTAGCATTTTATCATTTACATTATTTCTTCTCAAAATAAATAGTATTATTAAAACCATTGGAATTGAAAAATCCCTATATATAGATGTTCTCTCAATATACTCTAAACATGCCTTTCCTTGAAAGAAATGTAAAAATATGTTTAAACAAAAACTATGCATTTCTGCATACAAAAACAGGCCTACCACCTCGATCCAGAATTAAAATTAAATGGACACTTAATTTCTATAGTCCAACAAATAAAATATCTAGAAATCATACTAGATAGCAAACTTAAACAAAAATGCCAAGAGGCTTTGAAACTTCTAAAAGTAATATCAAACTGAATTGTGGTGCCAACCAAAAAGTATTGCTCAGTATATATAGGTCACACATCAGGCCAAAACTAGATGATGGATGCATTATTTACAGTTCTACATGTCATTTCTATCTCAAAAAACTACAAACCATACAAAATCAAGGACCAAGATTAAGCCTTCTGGACCTCACACATACAATGTCTTTATATCGAAGCCAATGAATCACCTATATCTCTGAGATAGGAAAAATTATTCCCCCAATATGTACTAAAACTACAATCCAACCCAAATAACTTAGCATACCAAAAAATATGAATCTCAATATATCCAGTTCCATATAAATAAACTAGCAGCTATCCTTTCACTTGGATTTTGAGATAACAAAGCACTAGAACAAATAAAAAAAGATCCTGATAAAACCAGTCACAATAAATAAGGTAGTTCTATGGATCTAATATTGATACATAAAAAGAAAAGAAACAATCAACAAAAGTATGTATAGAGAATCAAGAAACAAATATTGTGACTATAGACCATTCCACACAGATGGATAAAACATCCTTGATTGAATAAGCACAGCAGCCACAAGCTGACAAATTCATAAACAACAAAAGAAAAGACTGCAAAATAATGCATCCATTTATACACCTGAACTACAACCATTAAAATGGCACTTAAAATGATAGAAAATTCAAAAGATAGGAAATTTGTGATATTCTCAAACTCCTTATCAAACAGCAATTTAAAAAAAAATGGAACACAAATCATCCCCATTATTCAAGAAATCCTAGAAACTTGTCATCAGTTAATAAAGTACAAAACAATAATACTGGCCTGGATTCCTAGCTATATAGGCATCAACGGAAAATTCTGAAGCTGACACACTGGCAAAAGAGGCAAGGAAAATGAAAATAATCTGCAGCAAACTTCCATATACAGATTATAAAAAGAAAATTACAAGACACATCATAAGGAAATAGCAAGCAACTTGGGACATGTTTCCAAACAATAAACTATATGAACACACACATGCTCCTGGCAGAAACTACACCTCAGTGTACTCACAGTGACCAATTTCTCATTGTCAAGCGTATTTTGAGAGAATGAAAGAAGCACAAAAAATTACATAGGAACTATTACTAAGCTCAAAACCGTAACAAGCTCTTCAAAAATGTACCTACTGCTCAAATAATAGGAATATCTGAACTAAATAAAATACTTCCAATGAGAAAATAGAGCTTGGACTTTGAACTTATACAATTTGCATTTTGATATACTCCCAAACTATACAACTTGTGACATTTTGAAAACAATTTTAAAAAACCTCACAACCACTTAAAATGTTTTGAAACATTCCCAACTAAAAAATCCTGTGTCATTATTAAATGACCCACATGGATTGATATGTTGGAAAACAAATAGACAATCAATTAATTGTGGCTCTTGATAACTTCTTGTCTATTGTTGGTCTGAATAACTTTTCTTTTTACTATACTTTTTGGTTCTTATTCTGCCATTCATTCAATTAAGTAGATTAGTTACCATTTCCCTCTGCTTCTCTTACCTTCAATGTGTCTTGTGATTGTTAAATTCTCTAGGCCATCCTTCCTCAATGTCTCATAAATTTCAGCTGTATTTTTCTCATTGTAAGTTTAAGTTTCTTTGTAGTTATTATTTTTTTTTTAAATTCCTTGTTACTCACTTGCTCTGTCTATGCTCTGTCTATGTACATGCATTAGTATCATTTAGGATATAACCTTGAGTTTTCCTTTCTTCCGTTGCTAATATAACATTTCTTTTATCCTTCATTCTGCAACATACTGCCAAAATTATAGTACCTCATGGGACTATAATTTTATTTATTTTTTATCTTTATAGTTTGGAATTTTTTTACTTTCCAAAATGTCATTGTTATAGTAACAATGCTTTGAGTGATGCTACTACAACAGAGTTTCTTATTCAAAGTAGTGTGTCCAGATTGCTAAATATTACCCAGTGAGTGATTCTATTGTTGTGGACAGAGAAAAAATGTCACTGTACATATTGATGATATCCAAAGTAGTATAATCATTAACAATAGTGAGTGGCAGAAATTATTCCATTTTGTTTCTTGTTTGTATAAACTATTTTGTAGATATACTTATCTTCTGGTGTCTCTATTTTGAAACAGTATCTTTAACATTTGACAGAAATTACTAAATTGCTGTGTTTTAGAGTAGGCTTTTAGAAGTTCTGAGCTAATAATTATAAATATAAAAAAGGCAGTTCATCTGTGTCCTTTTGGTCATTAGTCTAAAGTTAGTGAAACTGACTGGTGCCAACTTATGTTTATGAATCATATATACCATAAAAATGATCATAGCTTGCCTTTTCCATGTGTAAAATCTGACCAGTAATAAGGCACACTCACTGCCTTCTCACGTTATAATCCAAGTAAAACAAAAGATATAAATTGTTATTTAATTAAAAACTAATGACAAGCCACATTTTGGTCAATATCTCAATTGAGCATAAAACATAATTTTGATAGGGCCAAACTTCCATATTCTATTAACATTTTTCCAATGAAAGCATAGAAACATACTTTTGAATGTGATCCATGTATCTATAACAGGAGCCAAAGGGAATATTTTCTGTTTCTTGTTGGATGTACATATGAGCATTTTTCAAATTCAATTCAATTGTGTAGCTAACTATTAGTAGTCATCTATGTATTTAGTAATACCTCAATCCTCAATGAAAACACTTAATGTATGAAAGAGGTAATTTTCTATTTGAAATTATTGTTTGCAGTCCTTATGGAAGTAATCAAGAATAAATAAAATACTATTAAAACTGTTCTCTATTAATCATCTGAGAGACCCCTTTCTGCCTCCATCAGTATGACTGATGCTAACCTCCAGGAGAGTGGCTCATTGAACCTTCTCAGACTAACCTTCTTGACTGACATGAAGTGGAAAGACTATATTGAATCCATTGATGGGTCATTTGCTAAGAAAGTTGATTCACTGTTGTGCTAGACAATTTTTCTCTCCTGAATATCTTTTATATATTTATAAGTCTGCCATTCATATGGCTTGATGCCCCTGCTATTTATCTAGAGATTGTTGATAAAATCCAAAGAAGAATAAGCAATATTATTGGTTCTGACCTGGCATCTTGGCTTCAGTTACTTTTCCATCACTGTAAAATTCATTTCCTGTGCCTTTTTAAATAAATATTTTCATGGTAATTGTTTGAATGAGTTTTTCACTATAGTACCTAGACTTTATGAATTTTAAGCACAGTGGTACAGTGGATATATACTCTTGGGAAAGGTATTAATCCATCTCTTCCCTCCAGTTATGGGTTAAATAATAGGACAGATTGGGTTCTATAGCCTTGCCTGGCAACCAGTCTACTGCAGAAAACAATGGCAACCTACTGCGGGATAATCTTCTGCCCAGTCAGTCATGTCTCGAAAGAGACATGATCGCCCAAGCATGTATCATGTATGGCACTTAACTGACTGACTAGATAAGCAACAAAATCTTAATAATTTACAGTTGAATTGAAACTGTTAACATAGAACGTATGGTTACATCAAGATGTAACCATACGTTCTATGTTAACAGTTTCATTTCTCACTTGTTGAGCTCTCTTTTGGCTTCTTGTTTTCAAGACAAGTTTGAACTTCAAAAATTTAAAAGCAAAGTCAATCATTATTTACTCTTTTACTTTTCTCTTGTTCTTGCTCCTCAATAATGCTTCTGTTTTCTAATTCTTTCACACCCATTTCACATCCATTGTCTTAATGGCTTTACTTTTTCATGAGGTGAATTCAGTTTGAAATAAAAAAAAAACATGTATAACATTAATAGTGACATAGATTGGTCCAACTTATAATAATTTTAAATAATTATAAGCTTTTCACAGATGAGCTAGCTATGACTGGATTTGTTTGGGAAAATATTTAAAGTGTCAACCTATAATAAAATATGTACCCTGTCTGTGAGCTGAGACAGTTCATAACTAGTTTCTATTATTTAGTTTCATTTCAATGGTCAATAACCACAGGAGATAAGCATCCTCTTTAGCAAATCTCTGTTTCTGTTCATCACACTTTACTTGACCAGAGGCCAGCTTACTGAAAAGTGTCTATTGGCTATAAATTTTTCACTAATTTATAAAAGTTTTCTGTTTTTGTTTTTTAGGTTGGGCTATACTGCTGGAAAGCATCCATTTGTCTTTATTGTTATTGGACTTTTGTTGACTTGTATAACTGCCGGTGTCCATCTCAGAGTGAAGGCAAATATTGGGAGAGAATGGATTCCAAAATCATTAATGCACTTAAATGATCAAGCATACTGGGTGAAAATATGGGAACGCAAACAAAAAAGCATGATTGGATACTTACCCATTGATGAAACAATTATCATTGTTCGAGATGAAAACATACTCACCAAACAATCCATAAGACAGGTAACTTTTGTTGTTTTTATGCAGTTCTATTCATTGATTCTATAATACAGTATTGTAGCACTTAATATCTTAGAGGAAACACAGGCCTGAGAATTTTATAAAGCTTCCAAAAGAAGTATAAACATTCTTTTCAAGCTTTAACAAAAATAATCTTATTACTTACAGTTCATTTTGTATTTGTAAAATTGTTAATTGCCATATTTTTATAGATGGCAATATGATTTTATTAAATAGCAGAACTTCTCAAGAAATTTTCTTTGTCTCTTTTGTAAAGGTGTTTTTTTTTTCTTCAACCTATTGAAACTATCTTTATATATTTGTCAAGGTTGTGAAATTTATATCATCTTTTAAATAAGAAAATTTAGTAAAATGAATTATCTTTTTTTTCCAAACAGAAGGCTGATAAATTGGTTATGAGCACTAAAACAATCTTTGACTATACTCATTTACCAACATAACAATATACAATTATCCCTAGTTTAACTGATTCTTGTTCCTTTATTACTGGTGGGTTTGTGATAAGAATAAACCATAATTCCTCAGAGCATAAAAAATCTAAGAAATATCTATCACTAAAAACTTTGATACACCAAATTTTAGTTAAAAGAAAATGCAATAACCAGTTCCTAGTTTCATTTAATTTGAAATATAAAAAAGAGAACCTGTTACTAAAAAAATCAAATCACACAACTGTATATATATATATATCTATATATATTATGACAACAAAATATGATTTTTCTTTATACAGACACTAAAACATGAAAATAAATTATAGCTTTCTGAATATATAAATTTTCATGTAGCATTTCACAGTGAATATTAGCACCAAAATGAGAACATCCCTCAATTTTTCCCTAGAAAAATCTTATTTTCAGGAAATTTTGAAAATGATTTTTAATATTACATAAATTATTTGGAATATTAACTTCATCTGATGTTTTTGTTACAACATTTTTTCTGATATTTTTTTTTCAAATTTACTTTTATATATTGTATGGTGTCTGTAGGCATTGCCCAATACTTTTCATTTCATTAGTTGTACATATGCAAAACTTTCTCAGGGCAAATTTGAAAAATAAACTCTTTCTTCATTATTTGTTATATGGAAAGTTTTAACAGTAATTACTTAATTCATATTTGTAACATACGTGTGTTAGCACATGCGATACCCTGTCTTCATCAGCCGCCGACCAGGGGTGATGTCATGATTTCGGTAGCTATGGCAAGACCACCACCCCTGGCGCCACCAGGCAGGGTATGAAGATAAACTTGTTGATTGTCCCTCTTGTATATTCTCATAAAGAAGTAAATAAAACGATCATTCCTCTTTGCAGTTTGTATCAGCAATGAAATTTCCTGAATGCGTTTGCTGTTATTAACGCATTCGTGAAAGAAGAAAAAAAAACGTTATAGATGGCCACACAAATATATCACTTGCGCATATTAGATCATGATGTTGCACAAATTTTGTTTGCTTGTTGTTTTGATCTCAACCAAATCCAACTTGGCACGTTCTATATTGTTGTTCGAATGCAGTGCAAAGCACTTTTTAAACTACAGCCAGTGATGCCTATTTTAGACAAAAAGAAATAACTGACTGTCTCAAAAACCCATGACACCCAACCTCGATAGGTATCACGTTACACCTTCAACCATTGTCCACACATTCGGCACGCAGTGACACATATCGGTTTTTCTTTAGCTCATGCGTCTCTACCCTGTTCTCTTCCCAAGGGATTGTTAACTCTATTAGGAAGACAGTCTTTTTTGAGTCTGACCACAATATGATGTTGGGACGCTTGTTTGTCTGTGCGATGTGTATTGGAAATTTTGGAGGCGTCATTAGGTCTACTGAAACCTCCCAATCGCTGGCTCCACTCAGCAGCTTCATATTCGGGGCTGTTTGTTTTTTCTTTGCAGGGTATTCACCCTCCTTATGAAATCTGAACTCAGTCTCCTTGGCTGCCACAAGCTATTGGTTTGCTGTCTCACATTATGTTCTTATTAACTCCTTGATCACCTCTAATACCTTGTTGTGTCGCCATGTATACATCTGGAGCGGCAGAAAGCACATGACACAAGGTACCTTGGTCCTTTTTACAGGAAAAACAGAGATTTGTATCTATGTATCTCCACATTTTGAGGTTTGTTTCATTTGGAAGAAGGTCATATGTAGATCGAAGAAGAAAAGCTATCACCAATAGCTCCATCGCGATTAACGAGTTCCAAGAAACTTTAATCGGTTCTATATCATTCCACATTGTCCACTTACATTGTTTAGCTTGAGTAACAGCAGTGGCTATTCTATGCTCCTCTTCAAACATTTTAACTTCTTCCATTAGCATGCGCTTCTTTCCCTTTGGTTTCTCCTTCATATAATTCATCTGAGCTTTGGCTTCAATCCGTAAATTGTGCTTTATAAGTAGATAAAAATAGTCCTGAACAGCATTTAAAAATGACCACTGGGTACAACATAGATCTGATTAGGCTAATGATCATATCAGATAAAATGCAATACAAACAACAAAGATGATAATACAAGTCTGCAAACCAATAGAATAAAGAAAACACGAACTTCAAACAGCATTTATGGTTTTAATTGAAAGATTAAATTATCTTCAGCGAAAATGCTCATATTTATTTTTTGTATAAAAAGGTGTTGAAAGATACTTGGTCTTTAATCCAAAATCTTATGTTTGATCATTTGGTCAGATTTTAGGAAGTGGATTGACCTTTTTAATCCCCCTTTGTAATAAATAAAAACAAGTACAAAGAGACTTGAATAATTTTTTTTTTTTTTTTTTGATGGGGACTTGAAGGTTTTAAAATATCTTCTATAATTTAATCTAATCTGATAGGCTTCAAGCTACTGGTCAGACATGGTCTACAAGAGGTATGTATACAAATCAGTGTATGTAACTACCTCCTCATTCTTTTTTTTATGTGCTCTAATGAAGTGCATTTCAGATGATATTTTTATGTTTTTCTCATCTTCTATGCATTTAAGAGATAATTCTATTTAGTGTCTGATTGAAACTACATTTACAAGTATCTCTGAAAAGTGGTTATGTATATGAGAGTTGCTGACATAATTAAATATCGTATATTATCACAATGTGGGATACTTGATAACAAAAGCGATAAAAAGTATAAACAAAAGGAAACTAAATAAAATTGACTAGACTATGTACTCAAATATTATAAAAAAAATTAATTTAAAAGTTTCAAATTTCAACATCCCCTCTCCTTCATGTGCATGTGTAGTTACATCAATATAGACATCATGTGAGTCCAATGAAGTCCTAAAGGTCAAAATGCCTCACATGAAAAATGTTTTCTTCTCTTTCATTAATTTTCCGAATAAAGATTGTCTATAAAGAATTAGTTATTCATTTATATGGACTCAAAAAGCATCATTATTTGTACAATTTATAAAAGAAAGATTGTAGTGTTATATAAGCACAAATATATTCAATGATTTAAGCAACAGTTGTCATCTTTATTAATTACTAAGCATGAGGTGATGCCACTTTTTCTGTTTTTACTTAAAATACAGCTTTGTAAATTATTTTTTTTATTAATCTCAGTAGTTTTCATAAAAAAATATAGATCAATTTGCAAACCATTATTAACTTTAAAATGTTTACATAAAAAAAAAATGAACTGATCTCCAACAAATGGTCTGGTGTTTCTACTATGTATTTAGAGATGTTTGATAAAATACAAAGAATCTGCAATATTACTGGTCCTGACCTGACATCTCAACTTCAGACACTTTCCCACAGTTTGTTCTTTTGTACTTCTCGCTTATGGAACTCTCTTTCAGCTTTTTACTTTCCATTAACTTTGATCTTCAAAAATGTAAATGCAATTGCAGTTGTTATATGCTGTCTTCTTAATTCCTGTTCTTTTATTTTCTATTTATAGTTCTTTTATTGTCTGTCTATAGTGGGGTTTTTTTTTCTCATATTTTTTCACACTCAGTAACCTCTTGAGTCCTAGTGACTTTATTGCTTCATTTAGGATAAAATACTACAAAAACATTGTTCATCTCTCTGCAAAATTTTATTAAAAAATGTCATGTTATGAATTTATATTACAGAGCAACACAAACAGAAAATGCTATTTTTATTTTATACCCAAATGTTCATTGACAAGGACATTTGCTAACATTAATATTTTGAGTGATTGATTTATAAACTTTGTAATACTTAGGATCAAATATCATTGTTTCATTATAATGATTTGAATTGTGAGAATGGATGGTGTCTTGGTGATTTCTTCTTATTGAAGTCAGTGATATTGCTGCTATGCTATTAACTGATCTTCCTCATGGCGATAGAATATGACACTAAGTTAGTTTAATGTGGCATACTGTACATATAGGCCAAAGATAAAAACTGCCTAGTCTCAGTGACCACTATTACACTGGTGTCAGTATCCATCAACCGTCCCTCTTTAATGTAATGAGGGAGGTATTGCGGCAGAATTGGAATCCCTCAGATCAGGATTTCCTTATAGTTTTTCAAAAAGGAAAACATGTTAACATCTAACACAGTCTATCCCACAAGTTTGGAAGACTGATTGTCTTCCCATGAACCTGAGCGATGCTGCCAGTGGGACATGAGGAAGAGGAGAAGGCCACGAGGAACATTCTAGATTATATTCTCTTAGAGACCAGTCGCACACGGCATTTGGTCAACTAAATATCCTATTTATTATACTTACAACTGGTTGTTGTTTATCTTCTTTAAAATTGGTAGCAGAGACCAATGTCTATGGCAATGGAATGAATTCTAAACTGTTTGAACCACTGCCTTTAAACCCAGAATTTTACGATTCATGGAAACGGGAGATTCAGTTATGGCAGTTAGCGACAAATATTCTGTCTGCACGCTGAGCGCCGGCAGTATTTTTGTCCCTTGTGGGCCAAGCATGTGCCTCTGTTCTGAAAATGGAAATTTCATCACTGAATTCTGAGAATGGAATGGAATTACTCCTCGGAAAACTAGATTCCCTATTCCTTGGAGACAAAAATCAGTCCGCATTCGTTTGCTATGAGAACTTTGAAAATTACCACCGAGACACAAACACCTCCATTACTAACTATCTAATCCAATTCGACCAACATGTGGCGAAACTCAGAGAATTCCAGAGAATATTACCTGAACCTGTTCTGGCCTATCATGCCCTAAAATCCGCCAACATGAGTCCTGAAATTGAGAGATTAATTAGAGCAATAATTCCAAATCTCACTCTATCAAATATGGCACAACAGTTAAAAAAAATTACACTCTGCCAAGCCTTCACAGCAACACATTTCTATCAAAAAAGAAATAGACCCAACCTACTATCAGAGGAAAATGAAGTTCTTTTTGGTCGACATTTTGTCAAGAGTAGACCTCCCTTCCCTTCTAACAAGTTCAGTAGTAGTAGTTCAAAAGAGGGAAACCACGGAATTTTACTTGCAGTAACCCCCAATATTCAAATAAAAAAAAACTTCAACGGTCAAACTACTACTTGCTACATTTGTGGATGCAAATTTCATTACACTAACAACTGCTCCTACTCCAAGCCAAACAACGATTATAATAGGTGAACCATGGAGAATATGGTATTATTAAACGAACACCAAAATAATTATTACCATACAGATAATATCGTTGAAACTTGTGAAAAAGTCACAAACCTTGTATTGCTAAACCACGAGAAGCCCCATACATTACTCGGAGAGACAATTAATTCCGCCATATTGGATTCTGGGGCAACTACTACAGTATGCAGAAAGAAGTGGTTTGATTTGTTCCTCGAAACTTTGTCTCGAAATCACTAAAAAAAGTAACTCTACCATACATCATTGCTAAAATAGATGTAAAAATAATAACTGATATTGTTGAAGCTGATATCCCTCTGTTATTAAGCAAGGCAGCAATGAAAAGGACCCGGACATACCTTAACTTTAATAATGATACAGTGGAGATGTTTGGCAAGAAAATTAAATTACTCTGCACCACGTCAGGCCATTACCACATCCCTGTATCGAGACCTCCACCAGACTGGGGTAAGTTATGGTATATTTTATTTTTAAACAATATTAATAAAAAGAGCAAGGCGGAAAAATTCAAAATCGCCACCAAACTACATAAACAATTTAGCCATCCTAGTGCAAAAAAATTATGTGACCTCGTTAAAAGTTCTGGTTTAAAGGACGCTGAGTTTATGGACATTTTAATGGAACTTCCCCTTGCTTGTCAGACCTGTATTAAATATAAAAAAAACTGCACCCCCACCTGTTGTTGGATTTTCTTTAGGGACCCATTTCAACTAGACTGTAGCTATGGACATAAAAGAAATCAATGGTCACAAAGTACTACACTTGGTTGATCATGCCACTAGATATAGTGTTGGTGTCAGGCTACCTAGTAAGGAAAGCTTTGATATCTTTACTACCATTTTTAAACACTGGGTTACATATTTTGGCGTTCCTGGAGCTTTTCTTACCGATAATGGCAGGGAATTTGGCAACCAATTTTTTCAGGACATGGCCCAAAATCTGAACATTATAGTACGCACCACCGCCAGCCAATCTCCTTGGAGCAATGGATTAAATGAAAGGCATAATGGTGTTCTGGGAGAAATGGTCAAAAAAACATCAGAAGATGCTAAGTGCAATTTTGAAATTGCACTATCATAGGCTGTCAATGCAAAGAATACACGTCACAACTCACATGGCTACAGCCCTAACCAGCTGGTTTTTGGAAGAAATCCTAACCTGCCTTCTCTTTTGAATAATCAACTTCCTGCACCAGAAGGTATCAGTACAAGTGAAATTGTCGCAGACAACCTCAATACCATGCATGCTGCAAGAAAAGGGTTGATAGAGTGTGAAGCCTCTGAAAAATTAAGATGTGCCCTTTGTCATCAGGTTAGGACTAGCATACCAGATTCATACAAAAGTGGTGATCTTGTCCTTTATAAAAGAAATGAATCCGATAGATGGCTTGGTCTTGGTGCTGTCATAGTCTGGGAACACAAACAAGTGCTAGTGAAACATGGGGTACATACATTAGAGTTCATCCCTCATGCCTAATTTTCTATCCCAAAACACCTGAAAATACTCCAGAAGACCATGACACAAATGAAGTAACAAAGCCACAGAATCAGCGTAATGAAGTCACAAAAGGGCTTGTCCCAGTATATAATGAGAGTGACACAGATGACCATTCTGAGCAGATTCAAGCTGATACCAGTGACAAACCATCAAAAATGGCCATAAAATCTGTTCAACTGCCCAAACCAGGCCAAATCATAAAATGCAAATTGACAAATGATGAAGCACAGGAATGGAGGAAATTAAATGTGATCTGGAAAAGCCACTGGAAAAAATAAATATTTGATGAAGGTTGCCATGGAAGAAGGGGATCCATTCTGGCTGGATTTTGAGCATGGTGTCTTGGAATGGGAAACAAATAAAGAAGTCCAAAACCCAACCAATGAAGCCAAAGACCCAACTAATGAAGTAGATGTGATGACTATCTCCTCTAATGACAATCTTGACCAAGTAAGAAAGAGATAACTCCAAAGTTGGGCTGAACATAACCAAATATATGCACAAGGTGGGTCTACACAAACAAAGAAATCAATGGCGAGCAAATTCCCAAGGCCAGACTTGTCGCAAAAGGCTTCCAAGATAAGGACGCCTGCAGTATTAGAAATGATTCCCCAACATGTTCTAAAGAAAGTCTACGAACGATCTTAGAAATCATGGCATCATTTGGTTATGCAGGTCCATGGACATCAAAACTGCATTTTTACAGAGCAAGCAGTTAGATCATCCAATCTTTCTTCTTCCCCCTAAGGAAGCCAATGTGCCTCCTGGTTACATCTAGAAATTATCCAAATTGTTTATGGTCTAACAGATGCCTCTTGATCCTGGTATTTAACACTTAGGGAGGAACTGATCAATCTAGGGGGCCATACCTTCAAAGTATGACCAAGCTATCTTCACATGGCACTTTAAGAACATGCTACATGGCATAATCGCTACACATGTTGTGGATTTCTGTTTTGCTGGATCAGAGACCTTTGAGAAACAAGTCATTAACAATCTTCACACCCTCTTTAAAGTCAAATCTGAAGAAATTGCTAAGTTCCAATACATTGGACTAGAAATAAAACAATCAGATAAAAACATTGGGCAAGATGAATATGTAAAGAAACTTGGACATATCCCCCTACAGAATGGCAGAAGACTGGAAGATATGATATCACCAACTGAGATCACCTAGGTTAGACAGCTAATAGGCCAGCTTAATTGGCTGGCCACCCAAACAAGACCTGACCTCAGCTTCGATGTCAGCACACTAAGTTCGATACTCAAACAAGAAAATGTTGACTGCATAAAACAAATCAATCGAACTGCAAAAAAGGTAAAAAAAAGAGAAATCACAAATTCACATTCCAGACCTAGGTAACCCTAATCTTCTGCAAATTATAGGATTTAGTGATGCATCCTTTACTAACCTGACTGATGGTGGATCACAAGGGGGCTATATAATTTTTTTGGTAGGTGACAATAACCAATACATGCCCATAGCCTGGCAATCCAAATGGATAAAAAGAATTGTTAAGAGCACTCTTGGTACAGAAACCCTGGCCATGGTTGCTCTGACTGAGGCCTGCTTATATTACAGAAAATTAATATTAGATTTGTTGCAGCTGGAAGACCATCCTACCAAAATAAAAATAACATGCAAAACAGACAATTCCTGTATGTATGATGCAGTGCATTCCACTACACAAATTCTCAATAAAAGACTTCGAATTGAGATGGCTATCCTCAGAGAAATGGTTGACAGAGGAGAAATTGCAGATATCTCATGGATACCTATTGAAAAACAAATTGCAGATGCCTTAACTAAAAAGAGGGTTCCTTCCTTCAAAATTCTTGGATTCACAACTGAACCCAAAGGATCCTCTATTTAACTTCTGAGTTTCCAGACATATAATTTTGTTAATCTTTTTCTTTGTTTTTTTTTTTCAACAGATAGCATCAGGATGCTCCCACCAAAACAAAAAATATATCCTCAGCACAAGAAAGAAAAGAGGGGAAGTGTTAACATCTAACACAGTCTATCCCACAAGTTTGGAAGATCGATTGTCTTCCCATGAACCTGAGAGGGGCTGCCAGGGGGACATGAGGAAGAGAAGGCCATGAAGGACATTCTGGATTATATTCTCTTAGAGACCAGTCAAACAAGGCATTTGGTCAAATAAATATCCTATTTATTATACTTACAACTGGTTGTTGTTTATCTTCTTTAACAAAACAGATACTACAATTTGAAAGCTGAGTTAAGGAGTTCTGGTCGAGCTTTAGAGAAGAACCACAAGAAAGTCAATGTTTTATATTGAAGCACAAAGAACCATTGAGAAAAACCTTTTATATTTTCTCAGAAGGAACAATGTCTGATGTTCGTTTCCTAGCATCATTATGATAATTAATGTAAAAATAATAAAATAATGCTTAGTATTAATTAATCGCTCAATGCAGTAAAAGATAATTGAATGAAATGTTGACATGACTTTCAAGACAGAAGTTCATCTTATGGAAGTAGAACTATCACTCAATGAGAATATCATTACAACCAATAGAGATAGAGAGAGGAGCAATAGCTGTAGTTTGGTGCTAAAAGACAGGAAATTGTAGAGAGCCATGATTGCCAATGTCCTGAAGGGGCATGGCACATAGAAGAAAATAACTAATTTTAAGATCTTATAAGATCATTTAACCTTTGAAAATTCTCTACAATATAGATTTACTATTTCAAAGTTATTAATTTATAATTAAGTATATCCTTGGACACCTGGTTGATGTCAATTAAGCTATTACTGTGTACTATTGTAGGCAGTATAAATCTAACAAAATGACCAAACATCAGTTTTTTATGGTTGGGTAAAGAACTTTTCATATGTATATAAGGAAGGATGCGCCAAAATTAATGCTTCCTATATATTACCATAAAAGCTACAACAGATACAAGAAGCTCACTAACACTGTTAAAGCATGTTTTCAGTCACAAAATCCTATTTTTACACACCATAATCACTATTGACTATGTATTGATGTCAGCAATAAAGATTTCTTGGGTCCTTAAAGTGGACAAAACCATCTGGAATATGGCTTGTCATGCACATTTTTATCACCACTACTGAAATGCATTACCCACAATCTAACCATGCTCTCATCAAATGTTTGGTATCCAGATGTTCAACAATCATCAATGAATGTTAATGGGTACAGTATTTTTTCACATGGAAGAATTCTACAATATACCTTGGCTTTGTTCATACTTTCATCTCTAATACATTTTGCTAATAAGATAAAAAAAAAAATTATGAACAATTGGAGAGAAAGTGCAATGTTATTGGTCTTGACCTGGCATCTTGGCTTCAGTCACTTTTCCACTATTGTATTGCAGCTTTTTGTGCCTTTTCTATAAATAAAATTTCATGGTAATTATTCTGATGAACTTTCCTCTATGGTACATGGACTCTGAATTTAAGCGATAGTTCTATTTATATATGCTATAGATTGTACACGACCATTGATTTGCTTTTAAGCTAAAATAGTACCAAGACTCATTAGCCCAGTATCCATAATGAAGATTGTTTTCTGGCTGGTTGGGTTAAAATGAACAGTCAAAGTATCACTAGTGATAATATTTTTTAACCTGGTAAATACCTATCTCACCATGTCACTCTGTCTCTATGATGCAAAACTTATTTCAGTAGTTTAGTATAAACTTTGCTAAATAGTTCAATAGCGCTAGAAAGCTACTAAGCTATTTAGTTGCAGTAGGCCTTTGAAAATCTTTAATTGCTCAAAACTTACCTTTATTAGACTAAATACCATTAATGATAATGGTATTGTCATAAAAATTAACTTGACAAGTATCAAGCAGGCACATTTTAAAATTAGCTGTAAGGTACTTTTCATTGCAGAATTTTCAGGCAACCTCCTCAATTTTGGTTAGGTGATATTCGTCTCTACTATCAATAAAAATGTCATCTAAAGTGTTTGTCACTTTAGATAAAACACCTGGCTTATACAGGATTGGTATTCCTCAAAAGTTTTGTCATGGTTTTGACAATAAACTGTATTCAGCAGCAAGATTGGGAGATTGAAAGTATGTGGAACCAACTCTTAATTGCTGTTGTTCCAAGGTCCACCCTGACATGAGGTGGCAGAACTTGTCAGGGTCTCAGCTGTGGGCAATTAGTGAACGCTCAAACAAAAACAAAACACTATGAAAGTATAAAAATTCATTTTTATAATAAAATTAGCAACAATACATATTTGTTACGAACAATACATTTTATAACAAAATAACCAATGCACTTTATCTGTAGTTAAAGCCATAAAATTGTGTTCAAAACATTTAGATTTCAGCATTGAATAATCCATAGAGGCTGATATGCCACTAAACAAAATCAACCAACCAAGCAGAAATCTTTCATGACATTAATCCATATAATATCATACATTATCTTAAAGAAACCAAACTGTATTCCAAAATATAACTTCATCAGAACTACATTTTTATTATTTTGTCTATGCATAACAATAAGTAATTAACACTTTTACCTGATGGTTTTTTTTACTAGCATTGCTTTAAAGAAGTTTCTACAAAATTAAAATCTATTTCTGAGGAATTTTTCTTTTTATTCTTAAGATAAAACTACTTGAGAAAAACAGTGTTCTTTCTGATAATCTTTCATATTCTATGATTTCAGTTAATGGCAATACATAATACAGTGTGGAACATTAATCACGACAATATGAATTTAGAAAATTACAGGAACTGGTTAGTAAAAAAAATCTTATAACTTTTTTTTTTCTGTGGCTTTATATTTTCTTTTTACATCTACTCTCAATTCAAAGAAATAACTTAGAAGTTTTTAAATATATTTTCAGCTGTTCTATATAGGAATGTGTTTACAAATTCATGGATCAAGATAATATTGTTATTATTACCATCAACAACTATGGCGAAAGTTGTGAGGAAATTAAATAAAATCAATAAATAAAATAATAATCAAGAATAAAGAAAAATGAATACAATTTGCCATGATGCTAGTAATAAAATAACCAGAAAGGATTTTGCATTTAAAAATAAAATTTGGATGCAATATTTTAAGTAAGAAATTTCTTATTTTTTACTTCACTATAATATTTTGTACTTTACTTTTTCAGGTTTAATAACTTGTCCTGTTCTTTTCCAGGTTTATAATTTTAAGAATATTACTTTTCATGCACACATTTTTCCATGGTTTATTTATTTCCTTCTAAAGGATTCTACTGTTAATTTGGATTAGAAATGAAAATGCAGAAAAGACAATGTTGTATTGTTAAAATATTTTCTCTTTTTACTTCATTGGTCAAATGAAAAAAAGCCACAGATTTTTATTTGTTTCTAAACAAAATCATGAAAAAATGATTTTACACAATAGTATTGAAAATTCAGATCTATAAAAACTGATTCATTCTCTGTACATGCATTGTTTTATCATATAAAATGGTCATGAAATTTTGACTTGATTTAGTTAATATTAGAAAAAAAATTATTTTAAAATAATATTTTTTAGTCATGTGTGAATAATGAACTCTCTACTTCAAGCATCCAATTTATTGTGTCTAAAGGCAAATGATCATATCTAAATTACCATTTCATACTAACTACAGACCAGAAATCAGATGCATTTATGTTCAATCCTAAAACAACAAGTAAAATAAAAAATGAGAAATAGCAAAGTGGATGATGGAGATTTCTTGCTTCTCATTTGATGTAATTTATTAATTACTCTTGCAAAGAGAATGCTGTGGTCAATGTGTTCTCAAGGGTGTGTGGGTCAACTACCTGTAGAGATGATCTCCTTCAATTATATAAGGAACTGTGCTACCTGTGGGTGATGAAAATGATTCACATGGTTAGAAGGTTGACGATGTGAAGGGGGCTGTGAAGATCTGCCAAATATAGATGGAACTCAAGAATAGAACTGGAATGATTAGAAAAGCCACTTAACCTTTTCAAAGACTTGTACTGAATTTTAAAGGACCAATTCCATTGAAAATGAGGATAAGTGCCTACTGACACTAATGAGTACTCTAGTTTTCTGTTCCATATTCCCTGCCCTAATATGGTAGCAACAACTGTGATTCAAGCCTTTTGATCTCTTTTTGTCGTCTTCGGATTACCTGCTTATATTCACAGGGTACTGCCTTCATGTCAGCTCACTTCAAGCAATTTTTGCAAGAACAAGGGGTGGTCATAAGTATAACAGCACATTACAACCCTCAGAGTAATGGCCAATGTGAATGATACAACAGCACAATATGGTAGTCCATATTGTTGGCTGCCACTAAGCTTGTGTTCTCAGTAGGCTGCTAGGAAAGCCTTTACCTGAGGTTCTATATCCTATTATAATATTGCTGTGTACAACAACTAATGCTACTCCACAAGAAAGGTTCTTCTCCTTCCTGCAATGAAACTCTATGGGTTTCATTTCCCTCCCATCATGTCTTTAACAATCTGGGACCATGCTACTGAGATATCATGCTCACCAGAGCAAGCATGAACCATTTACAGATAAAGTAGAGCTAATATTGACAAAACACCATGCTTGATTATATTATTCAGACAGGAGACAAGATACTGTCTCTCTAAAAGATCTGACCCCAGTGAGAAAGGAAGCAGATCCTGTAACTGCACATGTAGTGCCTGTGATATCTGTTTCAAATATATCAATTGATGATTTCACTGGCAGCACTTTCCTTGTTCTCTCATGAAGATTACCTACAACTTTCAAGTCCAGGATCCTCTTAGTATAACTCTAGCTCTGATGAACAGTTGGTACCTCAGAAATGGATTTACTCTACCACCGACCCTTCTAATTCAAGCATTGAAGTAGGTGAAACAGTTTCAGGTTAGAGCACCCAAACCCAGAGCCTGAGGAAGAAACACAAGAAAGACCTGATAAAGTTAAGCCATCTGGACAATTCCAAAGGACCCATGAAATGCTAGGTCATCTGAAAGATTTTCTTTCATATGAATAAAATAAATACTGGGGAGAATATGGTAATAAAATAAGTACATCCCATCTCCCCTCTCTTGTAACCATGCACTATAAAATATTTTCAGTGCTAAAGCTGAATAAGCTTCTACTTAGAGTTGTTGCTAATGATATAGCAACTTGTTTTCACAATAAATTTTTTAATAACCAACTAATATTGTTAGAATTTACAAGATACCATGTGGATTTCAGCTTCAAAGAAAGAAACTGAAAACATTGCTAAGATAAGAATAAGGAAAAAAATTGTCTTTAAAAAAGCCAACATTAAAAAAAACATTAAAGTTATAAGGAATGTGGATTGATCAGTAAAAATATACATTTCTCTGTATGCATTTTGCTAAAGACATAAAAGCAACCAAATTATCACAAAAAGTAACATGTAAATTGAGCAAAGAAATACATAAAAACTGGTTTTTCATCAGTAATTTTTAGTCATGTATGTAACACTAGTTGAATTCATTGCATTCACTTATGTGCAAATACCATTGGGAAAGGTATGAATCCATCACTTCTCTCTCTAGCTATGGTTTAAATAGCAGGGCAGATTGGGTTCTATAGTCTTGGTTGGCAACCAGTCTATCGCAGAAGTAATGGTAACCTACTGTGGGAAAATCTTCTGCCAAGTCAGTCATGTTTCTTTCGAGACATAATTGTCCAAGCATGTATCACATATGGCACTTAACTGATGTAGCACTATATTGGATGAACCTGTTAGCTAAATTTGAGGTGGAATAACATTTTCAGCTAGAGTTACAATAAAAAGGTTTGATTTAAAATATATATATATTCATGCCAGACAATATTTCTTCACATTCTACAAAGCAGGCTATTGCCCATCTTACCAAAAATGTTTTAATGGAATTAAATCAGATATTAATTCAATATAAAATTTAGAGTCCATCATTAAAAGATATGTATTTGTGAATGGAAACCAATATTCAAAGAAAGCCTGCTAGTTATGTTAAAATTGAAGCAGTAGAAAAGTTAACAAAATCAGCGAATAAAAGAGTGAAGTTTATAGAATGTGTAGGAAGCTATATTAAACTGTAAGATAATAATATAATAATTTATTCAGCTATATGGGATATTATATTAATCAAAAATATGTTTCTATGGCTTCTATATTTTTGGATTTATAAATAGAAATTTATATTGCATTTAATTTGATTGCATAAATAAAAACTACTGTCTATAAAATGTTATTATTAATATTTTTAATAATGATAAATATTATGAGTTGAAACTCACATGTTACATTGTTCACATAAATATATCCTGAAGGTTTTACTATCAATTGGTTAATGGGAATTGTATTATGAAAAATTAACTTGAATAATAGAATCTAACATTGTGTATTTTGATATGTAGAATTACTTGATCAGACATAACAGTGCATGCTTGTATTTTCTTGTTTTTGTAAATTGAAAAATGCTCAGGTTAAGTTTTATAATTGTATTTTTGGCTTTTTAAATAAACTGGACATATATTCAACCTGTTTATATTTATGATAAAATTAGCATTTTAAATTTATGCTACTATTTTTATTATTTATTAGATGTTTTTTCTTTGTCTTTGTGCTGGTGTATCAGATTGCATGTGTCATGTTTGTAGAGATCAACTTCTTGGGGTACAAGAATAATTGAGAAAAAGAACTGGATTTTAAAACATATTGTCATACTGAGGACTTTATTCCCTAATTATGAAAAAATCTTTCTTTTTTTTTTGTCAACTGAGAGAGACTCTTAATTTTAAAGAGAAAAAATATGTGTAATGAAATTCTTGAATTTCAAGTTTACCTCTGGATGGATATATCTCTGCCTTCCTGGACTGTCCAAATAAATAAAGTTCCTTTTATCTCTCATATGACAGTCTTAATTTAATCTCACACTGACAGTCTTAATTTAATCTCACACTGATCAAAGATCACAAGAAGACAGTCTCTAGTAATATAGGAAAATATTCCAACCCAAACTTTATCCCAGCATATGCTTTATCTTCTAACAGATTTATTATTTTATCCAAGAAAAAACTTCTTGGCATGACATACTTCTTAAAATATAGTAAAAAAATCAAACAATATAACTTTCTTTTGAATAACTTTGTAGTTGAGCCAAGAACTTTTCAGATCCATCTGATAGTAAGATGTCTATACAGTGCAAATGTTCTTTCTCAATAAATTTGTTAGGAATTATATAGGCAGTAATACCTCAATAACAATTCCACCTATTGCATATATTTCAATCAAAATTCTTGTTACCTTTTTGTTTTTATTTTTTTATTTATTTAGTTTGCTATTATTTAAAATAAAGTGAGAACATATTCCATATTTATTTTATATTATTAAGCGAACCATGTCAAATTGATATTTATATTTATTTCTATTTTGTATATAGAAAACATTTTCTATTTTGTATATGAAAAACATTTTGTGTTAAAGATAAGTTTTTTTATAAAAATTGTACATTTCCTTTACCAATTAAGCATCTCATATACTGATTTTTAAATGGGAGACTTTGTCTTTGATAAACTATTACCTTCTCCTAGCTAACAATCTGAGATTGAATTACATGACCTTCAGTTTACTCTTCCAACTACTCAGTCATCATGTCCCATCATAAATATATGAGAAAAAAAGTAGTTATTTTCACAAATTGTTCACATTTTTATAAAAATGTTTTGAAAATTATTGATTCTTAACTTATTTATTATCTGAATGCTATTTCAGAATTAACAATCGCAAAAAGTGATGTCATAAGTAATGACAGTTTATCTATTTATATACAAAAATAAAAACAACAAAATCATATGCCATTTACTATTAAATAAAATAAAGCTACATGAAAATTCGGTTTTTTTTTTCGTTTTCATTGAAATCTATATGATGGCATATGAATCCCAGCTCTTTTCAATTACAATATTATGAAGTTAAGTAAAGGACAAGTACTGATAGCCTATATAGCATCTAGGTAAACATTAACTTACCTTATATTTGTATTTAACATATAAGACCCAGCAGCTATTTTTTTAAATATGCTATTTTTAATTTATATTATTCATAAACTGATTTGTGCATTGATTTATACTGTCTCTTTAATTTTGTCAAATTTTCATTTCATTGATATAAAATACATGTGATATTCTATTGTGACGATTCCCATTGATTTTAAATTTTTGTTCATGATAAGTTTTAAATCAAATGGGATACTTTGCTTTAATTTTGAACCTGAAAAGTTGTAGATTGTAACTAATTAGAATTCCCCATTCCCTAAACAAACTATCAAATCCTAGGAGGTTTTCTATTCAGAAAAACATATAAGTAAAATCATTTAGGTTATACTCCACTGCAGTTAGATCTCTTTCTGATTCACACTACATGTTGGTTGGATGTAAACACTAAGAAAGCAAAACACAAAATAAAATTGTTTTCTGAACAGGTGCTCTGAGCATCAAATCCAGTCCAAAAAAGCAAATCCCCGCAATAAAATACAACAGGCAATCACAAATATTCCTGCTGAAAAAAATGACCTTAGAGACCATGAGATTTGCTTAAAAGAATGACTGACAACACAGCTGCAGGCCGAAAGGCTACCTGTCATCAAACAGACATTCTGTTGCCATCACCACCATGATTGCCTTTCTTCTCAAAACCATGACCTTACCCAAGCTTCACTCATCTCACCTAGCTCTTTACATGCAAAATGTGGCCAATGATCTGGCTCTAAAACCACCAGGCTCCTGATGCCAAACATCATGTTTTCTAACCTCATCCATCTCAAGTCCTCCTTTGTCATTACCATCATTACCTGGTTTTGTTGATACCACTTTCAACCAGAATCCAACAGTGACAATCGACTCTATCAAAAGACACTATCCACTCCAGTCCTCTCTTATCGCCATTGCTGTGACTCCATCCCATTGATACCACTTTCAACCAGAATCCAACAGTGACAATCGAATTCATCGAAAGACACTGTCTACACCTAACCCCACATTACCACTGCTGTAATCTCAGCAACCAATGTGACTTACTATGAATCAACCCGCTGCAGTGACCTTGATTAGTCAACCCACTTCACCAGACAATTCGGCTTCAACAGCTTGGCATCACATGGCCACCAACCCATCAAAAACCTCACAAGTATCAATGTAACCTTAGAGAAAAGCTTACCTTAAACCCCACCAACTAATCTGGTTCACACCTATCCTCTGACCCCAATTGTAACCTCAGCCAACCAACCCAAGAAATGGTCAACTCCTGGCCCTACTAACAACACTTTTACACCTAATCACTTTCTTTACCAACAACAACTAAAGAACCACACATTTGGTTAAATTTTAAACAACTATGTATTTATAATCTATATTTGCTGAATACACATTGATGAAAATTTAATCTTTATTTGTTCCTTTCCTTTGCAACTAAATGGGCATTTATGACATTTATAACAGCTTAAAAGTCAAAATTATGAACTTCAAATATATCCATAACATGAAATAAATTATTTTCAAAATTTTATGTTCTCAGAAAAAGGTATTATTTTATGAAAAATGTATTTTCCTGTCATAATTCAGTTGCTAATTTTTGTACTTTTCTTTGTATTCTAGGGGTTTGGCAAAACTGACATCTCTACTTGAAATCTGGAACTTTAATGAAATATATATATGTAACTTGACCACGGAAAAGATTGTTCATGATGTAAACATATATGAAAAAACATACAAGTAAGCAAAGACATTTTTCTTCCTCATCTCTATTCTAAATTATTTATTATCAAAATAGCTTGTTTTGACTATCATTAATCATTACATAAAGAATAACTGGTTGTCTTTCAGATGCACATGTTTGAACATTGAATCTTGTTCAGAAGCAGATGAGATAGGATGCTTTAAGTCAGGTGCAGGTAGAAAGATACATAATAGAAAAAAAATTAAAAGATTACACTTAAAAATAAAAACATTTCTTAATTTTAATAAATAAAACATTTAATAAATTGTTAAATTTTCTATGTTTTTGTTTTCTTTGAGTTAAATTCAGTTGTTTTTAAGCAATGATTTATCATTTCATAATGATTTTGCAATATGTTGTCATTTGTTATCTTCTAGTAGTATAACATTGTCATATCCTTATTATACAATTGTTTTTTTCATCCTTGAAGTGCAGAAAATTTTAAAGGTGATGATTGTAATGCTCTACAGAATCACGTTCACCATGCTTCATCAGTTCATAATAATTTAAAATGTTGTTTAGTAATAATTAAATCAGGTGATATGAATATTTTTGTAAGTTATCTTATTTACTGACATATTTTTCATGGCTTTTTTTCCTTTTTTGTTTATAATTCAAATCCATCCTGCATATATACAAGTCAACCATCTGTCAGTACTGCTGCCATTTATGGTCAGGCACCCCTGCTGGTCACCTCAGTGTTCTCGACAGGCTCCAAAGGAGAGCCTGTAATGTGATAGGAACTGACATGGCAGCTCGACTGCAGCCACTTCTCCACCGATGAAGTGTGGCCTCCCTTTGTCTGTTCTATAAATACTTTCATGGCTTCTGCTCGGACGAACTTAAGTCACTGGTGCCTCCTCAACAGGTGTTTACTCGTGCAATCAGACTGGCAACTGAATCCCACCCATTCATAGTTAGGTTAGCCAAATGCAGATGACAATTCTACTCCTGCAGCTTCTTCTCTCGCACTTCCCGCCTGTGGAACTCGCTCCCATATTCTTGCTTTCCTGATGGCTACACCCTCCAAGAATTTAAATGCAATGTCAATACCCATCTATTAACCACTGGACTTTAGCTCTCTCCCCACCCCGTATATCCTTCCCTTTCTCTCCACCTATGTAACTGTCATCACACCTGCATTCTCATCTTTCTATTGCTCCTTTCTAACTGGTTTGTACTCCTCACTCTCTTCTAATTAATCTTTTTACAGTTATGTAGCCCCCCGCACATCAGTGACATTTCTGCCTTGCTTGGGGTGAAATGATTAAAAAAAAAAAAAATTAGGATGCATCTAGTTGCAAGAGTGTCTGTGTGTGTGTGTGTGTGTTATACCCTAAAATATGTATGCAATCTTCCTATGGTGAATATGTGGGTGTTTTTTGAATAAGTGGGAATTCTATTCTTAAAACATGACTTTCTATAAAGATAATTCACAAATGTTGACATTTTATAAGATTTTTGATTGTAGTGGTGATATGATCTACAAGTTAAAATGTTACTCAAATTATATTGTATTAATTAATCTGTTTCAATGTTGTAAAAGTCCATACTTAAAAAGTTAATGTGTCCTGTATTTCTTGATTATTTTATTTTTGAAACCATTTTAAAAGTAATTGAAATATGACTGAGAAGTGAATTATTTTGTCATTCCTGACTCACTTCAGTTAATTTACTTGTAAAGTCACTTTTAAATTTTAAAGGACTAATATACAAAATTACAATCAGTTGAAGAAAATGTTCAACTAAATCTCCTTATACAGATTTGCAGAAGAAAACATGTTCTTATTAAAATAAAGACACTAGAATCTATGTAATAATTGACATGTATATTGTATAGGGTACTATGGATAAATTGTCATCAAAGTTACAAAAAAATGGAAATAACACTGACATTTCATTTTAACAGATACATTTATCAAAATTACATAAAAATATCTTGAAATATTAAAGAGTAAATTTATTCAATAAAATCTCCATTGGCGTTAGCCACAGCCTCCATCTGATTTTGGAATCACCTGCAACTCTTCTGGACAGTTTCCTTGTTTAAGTTGGTGAATGCTGCCATAATTCTTGCCTTTAGTTCATCTCTGGTACTACAAAGAGTTTTGTTGGTCTCACACTCAACTGAACCCCATGCATAATAATCAAGGGGGTTGCAGCCTGTGGAGTTAGGTGGCCAGATGGAATGTGGTCACAGAAATTTTCTGATAGCCATAACTGGGTTCTTATGTTTGTGTGGCATGGTGCAGTCCTGTTGCTTCCAGCAGCCACCTTCTTCACCCAGAGCAATACTACCTCCTAAAGGCACTTGATGTAGGCCTCTGTGTTGTGTCTAAGGCTCTGTGGGAAGATGAATGGAGGCATAACATCATCACTAGTAAATAATTCAAACACCTTTGTAATCACTATCAGACTCATCCAGCTCTTTGCAAATCCTCTGCATTGTTCTCAGATTGATATGCAAACATACTAAAATATTTATATTGCTTCTGGTACAAATGTCATGCTGTTTCCAAATTTCTGGTTGTGAATAGTGTCATGGTACACTTTTTTCACAGACAGTACTCAACTGATCCTACTACAATGTACATTTGGCAAAATCAAACACAAACAATGAAATTGTGCACAATTAAAAATATAAAATGGCAACAATGACTGAAGTTAATTTAAAAAATATCATGTACATGTTTCATGATTTTTAAATTGTGGTTCTCACTTCATCTGTACAGTTTTTGCTTCTAAACATCAAGTTATAGATATACCCAAATGCTAATTAAATCAATCATTAAACTCATTATTGATATTTCTGGCTATAATTAATTGTAAGAAACTTGTGCGTGTGTGTGTGTGTGTGTGTGTGTGTGTTGTGGAAATGAATAGATACTCAAATTCTACTAAAAAATTATCTTTATTTACATTAGGGTATGAAAAGCAGGTATGTATATTTCGAGAATCAGGAGAAATGTGTGTTCAAAAGTATTATCTGAGCTTTGATCAGGAGGTCCTAAGGCAAGTCAGATTATTTGTTTTATATAGGTAGATTTATATATTTTTATTGAACTTAATATTTTTGAGAAGTTTTGTTAGAAAAATATGTATCATTTGGCAGATGTGTTGTTAGAGGTCACAGGTTCTAAAATTAATACAAGTAAAAGGTTTGTTACTTAGCTGATTGATGTTACTTTCAGCATCCCAACTCTTGAGTTTCGTAGGTGGACACTGCATGAATCATCCAGTCCACTCACCAGGAGGTATCAGCTATATATATATATATATATATATATATATATATATATATATATATATATATATATATACTAACTCTACAAGTAATGTAATTATTTTTCATGTAAGTATGTAAGGCCTGGAAAATATAGGGTCACAACCTCACAATGCTAGTCATTTCTGCTATAATTACTGTAACAAAAATATTTTCACAAGTTGATGCTAGCCACATTCCCAACCAGTTTTAAAGTTTGTTGCTCTATTTTCCCAGGAAAAATGTGAATTTAAAATCAATGATCTGGTCACTTTCAATTGAATTCTTTTATTTCTTGTTTCCATTACCTTTGTTATTAAATGTCCCACATTGCATTGGCAGAAGATTTATCAGGTGTGATGAAACATTATAAAAATCTAATGGAAATTAGCTAGATTAAAAGCCAAAACATATTAAAAAGTTAAAATTTAAATCTCTCATCTGTGCACATGAATGACATCTTAAAGGACAAAAACATATAATTTTCAAGATATTATCAACATTAATTTTACTTTAATATATTTTTTATACTGTTAGTTTACCCAACACAGATCCCAAATGCTACTCAAGGTAAAGGGTTACTGAGTGAGATTGTTGAATACAGAGGGAAGGAAGAATGAGAACTGTACATTATGATGATGTGTAGGATAGATAGACTTGAAGAGACCAAGATTGTAGTTATCAGGAAAGCATCTGCCCTGGGAGTTTGTTCCACAAAATAACAATTTGGAACAAGAAGCAATCTGATTGGAACTTAATCCTTTTCAAAGGAATGTGAAAGCAATGAGGATGATTTGCTACTGTGAACATAGCATGAGGTATCCTAGCTCTGAAGGTTTAAGCTGGTAGAACTGAGGAATCTAACTCACCTGAACATCTGCTATTGTAAAAGCAATAGAGGCTAGCAACATTTCATCTATGGGGTTAGGTTTGCAGGTTTGAGAAAAATCCATCATGCCTAAAAAACAAAGCTAGAAATGTTTCATCACCACCAAGCAGATCCATGTCTTGATGAAGGGTCATACTCGCTTTTAAACTCTGTTGAGGCTAGACAGTGATGACTGAGGAGCTGCCATATGGCAGCAATACCCAATTCTTGGTTTGATCTGACTTTTGTAACAGCCAGAGGAAAGATCTGCAACCAGGCATTGGTCATCTAAATATTTGGAGGTGGACTCATACATATCATATGCATATATATTGCAGCTGATATTTTCTGGAGCGATTCAAGGAACCAATCATTCTCCCAGAATATTTTGCAATGGAACAAATATATGCATCTCATTTGAGGTCAAGAGTGAGCTTTAAATTCAGTCAAGAGTGAGCTTTTAATTCAAGCTAAGAAACCTCTTTAGAGTATGACCCTTCATCAAGACATGGATCTGCTTGGTGGTGATGAAACATTTCTAGCTTTGTTTTTGAGGTATTGAATTATATCAGCCAGTCTTTTCTCCATTGAGCTGTAAGAGTTAGGCCAGAGGAAAGATCTGCAACCAGGCACTGGTCATCTAAATATTTGGAGGTGGACTCATACATTGTAGTATCATATGCATATATATTTACTAAGGATCTGAGAATGTTTTAGGTCAATCTTTAATATAAAGCAGAAATAAGTAGGGTCAAGGACAGAGACCTGGGGGAAAACCTTCATCCATTTTGTGTTCCTCAGAGGACTGGCTATTAAGGACACATTTCATTGAACTACCTGACATGAAGGACTTGATAACTGAAATGACACTCCCAGAGATTCCATAGCAGGCATATTTGTAAAGCAATGCAGTGTGCCAGAACTTATCAAAGGCTTTTGAGATATTTTTATTATCAGGTGCTTTGCTAATTCCATGCTTGATAATAGTTAAGATATCAACAGTAGAAGAGTGAAAACCATACTATTTGTCACACATCCATTTGTTGGGATGTTCAGCAACTTTCTTGTTGATGGCAGCTTCAAAAAGTTTGCTGATGATACTAAGGAAGTTAATGGGATGACATTAGATCCTTTGCATCTCTTAAGACAGCATCTAAACAGCTTCAACATGAATGGAGAAATTTCTGGGACAAAGTTCTTCAGAACAAGCACAGGGATTTTCTCCAGACCAATAACCTTTGTAGGTTTTTGATAAGTTTAGAAACCTCTTGAGCCAGATAGAAAGTGGTCTTTGTCATCTAAACTGGATTTGGAGGAAAAGTTAATTGCAAATAAGAACTTAGCCTTATCCAACAAGAATGAGATAGCATCAGGTCCATTTAAAATGGGGGTGGGAGCCTATTGAGTATTGCATTTGCAATTTTCCAGAACTGGTGCCATGCAAGTTTTTTCGTTTTCTACTTTGGCTTGAACTACCTGCACCTAGCTGCTTTTGGGTGATCACTTGGGAATGCCAAGTGTTGTAAGCTTGAATGTGCAGGTGGTGTAAGCTTGGATGTGTCAGTGGTGCAATGGGTAATGGCTCAGAATTGTTAATCAGAGAGCCGAGATCCAATTCTAATTGGGTTTGTTATATTCATTTACATGCAAGCACCCTTAGGAAAGGCACAACCTCAACACTTCTCTCCCAGCTATTGCTTAATTAAGACTTACATCACTAAATCATTATCTCAAAAGAAACAAAAATTCTTACAAGCTAAAAGGGTTGATAAATCATAGAAAACAAATCAATAAATCAAATAGTGTCATGCCAGACAGTTTTTCTTATCAGAATCTACTATTCATCTATGCATTGAATATTTGCTGCTATATCTGGTCTGGTGCTCCTGCTATATATCACAAAATTCTTGACAAAATTCCAAGGGTTTATTATGTAATCCATCCTGACCTGGAATTTTGATTTCGGTCACTTTCCCACCACTGTGATGTGGCTTCCCTCTGTCTTTTCTACAAATATTTTCATGGCAATTGTTCTGATGAGCTTTCCTCCTTGGTGCCTTGACTGCATGCATTTAAACATACTAGATTGGTAATTATGTCGCACCATTTTACTATTGAACTAGCTAGATGTAACCATAAGTTCTATTCTAACATTTTCTTTTCTTGCATTTCTTTACTGTAGAACTTCCTTCAAATCTCTTGCTTCCCTGCCACTTACAATCTTCAAAAATTGAAATGCAACACCAAACGCCATTTTCTGTTTTTCCTAAAACCCATTCTCTTCAATAAAGTCTTCTCATTTTCTTTCACTTCTAATAACCCCTTGCATCTTAGTGTCATTATTGCCTTCCTTAATTTGGAATTATTAAAAAATAAATAAAACTTCTTGAAATTGATTTGCTAGAGACAAGTCATAAGTTGTATATTTGGTTACATCATCACTGATTGCCTTATGAATCTAGGTAAGACTGGATTTAAAATTTCATGTTAGAAATTCAGTATCTTGATATCAAATTTACCCTCCAGAAGCTTTTCTGTTATGTTGTCTAAGCTATAATTTTCATGTTTCTTTATGCTTGTTGTAAAAAAAAAAGTATTGTATAAATTAATGTGAATTTTTGTTATAAAACTAAAAACAGAGCTTTGAAATTATTTGTCTATCATTGCTTCTCATATTATTTAAATAAAACAATGTCTACATCAACTAAACTCATTTTTAAGGTGAGCCTAAAGTTTATAATTGCAATGGTATAAAACTGATTTAAGCACTTGTTTAATGGTGCTAAATTTTCTTTATATGGGGGATTTAAACTCAAGTGGCAAAAAAATTAGAAACTATTACCTAATCACCTTTAATTCCTTTTGAATGAAAGTGCTTATATGACATGGCATGAAGTTTATGAAGTGCTGGGCTCATGAGTTTATGAGGTGGTAGGACTGTATATATCTATTCAGGTACATTCCAAGGCTGTCCATAATTGATTTGTTTTTATTGAGTTTATGAGTGGAACACTAAGCAATAAATTCATCATGAGGACAAAAGCCTTTGACAAGGTGTGGCAGTAGGGTTGCTATACAAACTATCCTTGTATGAAATCTCTGGAATGGCTTTCTCAGTTATCAAGTCCTTACTAACAAGTACATCTATGAAAGTTATTGTTGATGACCACTCCTTTGAAGCCCATGAGTACATTGTAGGTATTCTCTCTTCTCAGTCCTACCCTCTTTTTGTTTTATATTAATAATCTGCCTAGAAACATACTCTGATCTTTGGTGAATATCTGTGTAGATGATACAGCAGTGTATGGGTGCACCTCCAAAAATGTAGATGATCAGAGCCTGACAGCTAATCTCTTCTCCAACCTAGTCCTGATGGTTTAATGAGGGAAGGATTGGCTTGTCACATTTAATACCTCCACAACCTAACTAGTAATGCTCTACCATCATAGAGCAGACAATGAACTTTCACCTATCATGTCAAATAGCTATCTGAAGGAGGCTTCTTGCCTTGAATGCCTATTAGGTCTGAAGCTCATCCCAGACCTCAAGTAGAACTCATTTAATTGATCCCTTGCTAAAGTTACTAGAAAAATGGTAGGTACCTCTATAAAATCTCTGAAAAAACAGCATAGTCAGAAGGGAAAAGGTCCCAAACTAAGTAAAACAAAGTTCTATCGGCAAAAAGTTTATATTACCATTAAGAGGATAGAACAAAGCATTTTTTAAATATTTAAAAAAATTTTTTAATTATTTCTAACATGTTCGAAATTGTTGTAGAAAGTTTTTTTCTTACGTAAGTGCAATATCCAAATTGCCGCTATTTTATTAAGTAAACAAACGTAATTGTTACACAATGCACTTTTTTTGGCCGTGAAAGACACATTAATTAGGAAATTCTTGTATAAATCAAATAATGGTTGGATTTTGATGAAAACTTCAGGACTTATTTATAATTGAATAAAATCAATTTTGATTGCATAATTTTTAGAAAATATTGGTAAAAATATATTTTTTTTAAGTATGTTACCCCCCCCCCCCCCCAATTAAATTCCAGAAATTGGTAACAATTTGATCGCGGGCCACTCTAAAACTAATATAAAAAAATTCAGGAGTCATTGGGGAATGCTGATTCACTGTTTTTTTTTTTCTTCGAAAGTCCCCGTCTTTCTAAAAAGTAGATCCGAATTGCGAAAAATGCAATAACTATGCCAATTTTTATGTGGATAAACTTCTGATTGCTTTTATGGACAATATAAATTAAGCATATCATAGTCTGAAAAGAATAAAAAAATTCAATGACTAATTAATTTTTACAATAGTTATGTTCATTTTTTTTCATTTTTTTAATTATATATAAAAATTATATATAAAAAGTTTAAAAAGTATTGTTAAATTTCTTCCTCTAACGGGCCAGCTAGGGTATGTAATTAAAGCATGAAGACTACAATTACTAATCGAAAATTTAAAAGCTTAATACAAATAATTGACCCCGTCAATTTTTAAAATAATTAAAAATATTTTAATTGTGTGCATTTTGATTGCCCGTATTTTATTTGTACGGGGGCCCGTACGTGATATTTACATTAAAAGGTCATGTGATTCAAGGATTGTCTTCTCTTACAAAATAAGTTATATTCACCTGTTTTTGTCACCTTCGGGCCCCCCTTCCCCTTATCATCAAAACTTTCAACACTTGAGACAAGCTGTCAGGCTCAGGCTACCTAATCTGATAACAAATTACAGGGAATTTTACTGAGAGTAAGCAGGCACAATTGTTTGAAATCAGATGAAGGTTAGTTTTTATTTAAAGATTGACTTCAATAATGTGTCAGTGACGTATATTTTATTTTTGCCAGATTTTTAAAACAGAAATGTGGCTACTGTTTTGAAATTTGACGATCAATTAAAAAAATGGTGCTACTTTTAAATTTTTTTAAAAAAGCTCTAAATTTTTAGATTCCAATCAATATAATTTCGCTTTAAAATACGCCAGTGTATTTTGTTTACTGGAATTACTAAATTTAATCTCTTGACTTTCAATTAAAGCTAATTTTAAAGCTTGAAGATAACTTATTTATTTGTAAAATTTAAATTTAAATTTAGGTGTAGAAAATTTAGTGGAGGTACCTAAAAAATGGTCAGTTCTTTGTATCACTCCAGTAAATCACTGACTCCTCTTACTACTTTACAAGAACCAGATACTACTGCTGTATCTGTGCTGGAGCTGTCCAGTCTTCACTTGTCAGGTTTTAATATAGTTCAAAAGTGTATACATGACTTTGTAGGTGGTGAATTGTTTTCCATCTTACAACTCCTTTTCTCCACAGATGAATCATTGCAGATCTCTTGTAAATATATTGCTATTTCCATGGTAAACGTTCTGACAAGCTACGTTCCTTGCTACCACTAAATCAGATCTTCACATCTAAGACTCACCATGTCATGTATATTAGTTGAATCATCCCCATTTCTTTCATATTCCATTAGTAAGGATGAGGTTTCTCTTAGACAACTTATCCCAATAACCGCTACTATGTATAACAAATAGCAAAGAGAATGTTTTTTCTGATCACCACAATCTTAACTTCTCCAAGCCTAGGGTTAACCATTATCTTTCCTCTATAACTTAATAAACTGCACTTCTTGCCTCCTCTTCTTACACTCATACAACAAACTCATTCAGTAGCCCCCACCTACTTTTAATAGCTCTTAGGCCTTCTATTGAAACATTAAAGTGAACATTAAAAAGCAATTGCAGGGAATGTTCGTATATGTTCCATACACATTCAATAGGGTTTAAATGTGGCAAGTATTTGGGTCAAGGGACTACCTGGAAGTTATTTATTGATATCAGTTTCATGTCATTTATGTATAATGAGAGGTTATGTTATCATATCAGAAGTAAACATCACCACTGGGAAACATAGGGATCATAAAAAAGAATGAATTGTCTGCAACAAAATGTTTATTTATCTATTATGCTATGTCATCTGTCAAAATAGACTCTAGTTTTAGCCATGGTCATTGTGTATTCCAAAAGAACATTTTCTCACCATTACAGAGTTGCTACTATCTTCCACAATACCTGCCATCAGACCGAATTATTAGCCTTATATAATCTCCTCCTCTACACACACACAAACTTGGACATTAGCTTGAAAGATCTGGAAAGAATGATAGATCTGATCAGATGACATGACATCATTCTCTCAGGGTCTGATGACGATGTTCCCTGACCCAGATGAGGGGTAGCAACTGTAGTGTTAATTATGCTATCATTTGGTAGTGAATGATAACACAAACCTAGAATATAGAGTATGCTGTACAATGTATTGATTAGCATCAGTATTGAATTCGGATGTCATTTGATGCAATACTCTATTTTTTTGGGTAGTTACCATCAGTCACTGGTGGTCCATTCTTTTCAGATGCTACTGAATTCACATATTTCTGTAGATCCTTAATTATCTAAACTTATTTATAAATGGAACTTTGTGTGTGTGTGTCTCTGTGTGTGTGTGTATCCGTTACCTATAGACTCCGAAACAGCTGAACTGATTTTCTTGAAAATTTACACAGTTGTACTATAAGCGTCTGCAAGTGTTCTTAGCTAAGTTTTGTGTCGAGGTACCCCCGATGAATATAGAAAATCGATAATCAAAAAAATCGGGTTATAGAAGGAGTGGTCCGATTTTAATTAAATTTGATACACTCATAGACAAAGACATAAAAAACGATATTCAGAAGTTTCAAGGTTGCAGTTCTTATAATAGTGCAGATAATATATATATATATAAAAGGCAAGATGTTTGTGTGTGTGTGTGTGTGTCTGTTTATCTGTCTCTATGTCCTTTATACAAATCCACAATTTGTATCTGATTCTCACCAAACTTCACACAAATATTCTTTATGCTGAGTCTGAGCTCCAGGACCATGGATTAGTTTTAAAGCTTTCATTACACCCAAGCAACGCCGGGCTATACTGATAGTACTACATAAGAGAAACTTATAGGAGTTGCCACTTTGGATAGTAGCCCATCCGTATGGTTCTAACAAATATTCCACAGTCTAAAAATATTACATTTTGTCTGTGTTTGATGGCTATCACAGCTACATTACATATTTATCTATTATGCTATACATCCATCAGTTGGTTGAGTCCATTTTTTCAAGTAGAGAAGAATGAAACCATTCAGTGTACTGCTATATCCAATTTTATGGCATTTCAGTTTATATAAAATAATGATTTATATTTAATATCAATTCGGAAATCTAAGGCGCCATACACAAATACTTCATTTTTATATACATTTTTGTAGCAACCTGTAGTTGTTACTTTTATGTTGGGTTTTTACCCACAATTTTATAGTCATTATAACATTGTTGTTATTCAGACTCTATAAAGAGTATCCACAAATTCTCCTGTTTCCATGGCTTGCACAAAATACTGGATATTTATTTGATCAGTTGTTCAATAATTGATCAAATTCAGTATCTAATATGATCAAGATTTAGCTTAATTATTATGTATTGGCAACTAGTTTTCTAGTACACTGGTAAGTTTACCTAGTAGCCATCTCATTCTTCAATGGTTATTGGATATTTTTATTTTTATTTTTAAATATTTTTTATGATTTAAATTTAATATAAATTCATTTCATGAGTCATGCTACTTCCACTCAACTCTAAGTTATTTATTCACCACTACTATAGCCAGGTATTGAACTCACAATTCTTTGGTTCAAGTCACTGGATCTAACCAACGCTTTTATCCACTGGGCCATGTATCCTTGAGGACATATACCCCAGTGATCAAAAATAAAGGGTTTGGTTTTAAATTCCAATCACCTGAAGAAGGACAGAGTTTATGGCTGAAACGTGGTGAATATGGCAATAAAAATGAGGACAGCAGTTTGAACAATGTAAATAATGTATTTGTATTGTATTGCCTTTTCAGATATCATTCTAATCATAAATACCGCATTTCTCATCTTGAAAGTAAAGACAAATATTAAATTTCCTTTGTTACTAAGAAATTGAATTTTATGATCTGTTACTCTTAAAGTTGTTAAAATTCCTTTATTGATAAAGAAAAAATGTTTTCTTTACACAAACTGTAGTTTTCTAAGAAAAAACTGATTTGTATTTGAAAGAAATGTGAACCAGCCTTGATAGTTTGAGGTACACAATGGAAATTTTGTGCAAGAGTGTAATTGTGAAAAATATTTTGGTTTTTCTAATAAATTTGTTTCTCTGCAAATTTCACAAGAGACTAAGAGTTTTACTTTTGTGACTTTTCATTTACTCCATTCAAAATATTTGGGATAAGATATTTGATGCTCTTGCTTCTCCTTTTCTTTTACAAATTATGTAGAAATTAATTTTAACTGTGTATTTTGACATGCTTTGGATAAATAATTTCAATGAAAAAATATAGCTACAAGTTTGTCTATGAACACATTGAAATTTGAAATTATTAAGTGTCGAATTAAATGTGATATGGGCACCTCAACATAGTTTAATGGTTAACAAATTCGTCTTGCTAGAACTTATTGCATCTGGGTTGTGAGTTCGATCCTCACTGGGTACCCCATACTTCCAGCCTTGTGTCACATCTAAGCAGCACTTGGAAAATAAACTATCAAATGTGATATGTAGTATTTTCATGTTTATTTTTAAAAAATTTAACCAAAATGTGTAAAGAAAAATTAATAAAAAATCACGTCCCTGTCATTTCAAGTTTTCTTTTTAATTTGCAATGAAATTGTCTTGTGTTCACTATTATCTATGAATTAGACATTACATATCAGTCCAACACTTATTTCTTTGTTTCTGATTACATTTTCAAATACTTCAATACCTAAATTTTATCTTCGGTTAATGGTTAGCTCATTCTTCTTGCTTTCATCAACTGCCTGTCAGTTTTTCTTTTGAATCTTCTGTCATCATATTGTTGTCTGCATAGTACATGTTGTTAAGGTTATATTTGCTGATAACACATCTTGATAGGGTCTTACAATCTTCTTTAAACAATCTTGCTGTACAAGTTAAATACTCTTTGGCATACTCAACTCAATTCATTTTCTTTCCAAATACATGCTGCTTGTTCCCAGTACAGGTTACAGATTATTCGTATCCCTGTTTTATGTAGATCAAACTTTCCTAACATTTCAGTTCTTATAATTTAACAAATGCTTCTTTTTTTTTTTTTGTAATTTATGAAACATGGATAGAGGTTTTGCTCATTCTGACAGTGTTCTGATAATGATTTTTATTCCAGTGTCTTGAATAAAGTAATATTGTTTTCCTTCATCTCTTATTTTTAATCTAATTCTACTATGAACCCTATTCATTAGAAATCTAATTATTTTTTATATGATCCCCCAAGTTGATTGCTTAAGAAAGTTTACATTTGTTCACACCATTTTTCTTTGGCAATGCTATAAAAATTGATCCACTTAGATTCTCTGATATATTTGGTTTATCAATTAGGTGACCTTATCAGTTCCTAAATGATTCAAATTTTTCAGAACAACTATTGCAATCTTGTCTGCCTTTGCTGCTTTGTTACTCTTCATCTTATTCAATATTCTCCTTAAACCAGTTTTTTTGCCATGCTTTTATGCAACTGTAGGTTTCTCTCTCTTGTCATGTCTTCTATGAATTCTATTGTTATAGTTCTTTTTCTTTGTCCATTTCAGTCATTCTATTTCTGTAAATTTCATGTATTTTGATAAAGAGCATGTTTTCCAATATTATTTGGATATTTACCATATTGCAATATTAAACCCATTTTCCTTCATACTTCTTCTGTGATGCAAGCATATATTTACTAAACTTGTTTCCAGTCAACTTTTGTATTTAGGTACCTTATGATGATCACAATTTCTTTAAATTTCTCTGAAATTTTGTATTTTTGAAAGACTCATATCAATTTCTTCTTTGGCACTTTTTCATGTAGATGTATATACCATGATCATCTTCATAATGAAAGACTTCTCTTTTAATTTTACTAGTAGTACACTAAAGCATATTTACTCTTTGTCCAATATTAGTGTGACTCCTTCATTATTCTTCTCTTTTTCTGTGAATATAATTTGGTTATATATTCCCCATTTTTTTATCCTGTCTTTGCACACTCGTACAGTTAAACATCAACCATTCCACCTGGTTTCACATTTTTTAACTTGCCACAAGGATGCCATATTCTAAAAGGCATTAAAACTGCTGTTCAAGTCTGTTGAAAATGTTGACATAACTGTCTACCCTACTTATTAGGAGTATGCATCAAGGCAACTAGTACATGATATTTTCTTTTACAATATTCTCAAGCAATGACATTTTTTTTACTTTCCCTGTTCACATAATGTTCCAAAAACCAGTTTTACAATCATATGTTTATCTTTTTATACACATATTCATACTTGCTCACTCTCTCTTTTTTCCCTCTACCTTTTACTATATCCAGAAAGAATCAAACCTATTATGCTTTTATGTGTATCGAATGATACAAAATACATAAGGCTTGAAGTTTAAAAACAAAAATGTCCTTGGAGAATGCATTGAGAACTAGTTTTTATCAATGACTTATTGTAGATACTGGATATAATAAGGACACATTCTTTTTTATGTCTCAATCTCTGTTGTTGTCTGAGTTATGTATAGAAAATATTTTGTTTTAGGATGTTAAAAATTCAAAAGAATAAATAGAATGTATTGGTGTTCAGAATAACATGACCTAAAACTTTTTTAGTATCGGTTTCTACTTTTAGATAATTATTTTGTTATTGAAAGTATAAGAATAAAGACTTTTGAGGTGTGTTTTTTTAAATAATCATAGGAAATTGTTATTCAAATTTCATTTAGCAGAAACATTGAGAGGTATTATATATGATAAAGAATTGAAATGCAACAACTTTTTGGTATCATTTTAGTTCTTATTTTGCAATTCTGAGATGTAATTTTTTTCTTTCACAAACAGCCTCTATATAAGATTATTTTTTAAAATATTTTAAATCAGTTTTTAAAGTTTTATAGTGCCAGCTTGCTGTTCTTTTTTAAAATAATACAGGATGTTAGGATTTATTATAATAAAAATTAGTTTTATAAATAAAAAACTAATGGGTTTTTATATGACCAGCATCAAGTCAAATATTGCATAATTATATATACCCATGTGGTTTGTGGTTTGTAATAATAAAAATAATGCAGTGAATGTTAGCAATAAAATAACACTTTGAATATTATTGTTTTATCCCAAATTTCTTCATTTTATTTCCCTAATCCACTTGCATTTTTTGCCATTTACTTTTTAACATCTAAATACCAACTAATAGGTGTGTCTATTTTCAACTCTTACTACAACACAGTATTTAGTAACTCTATTCGCCTCTAAATGCAAAGACCTTCAATTTTGAAACAGGAAACAGGATATTAAGGGAAAAGTGTAGGTGTGATTTTTCATTCTGGAGAGAATAGGGTGTGTACTTTTAAATCTAAAGATCTCAGAAGAAACAAAACAAAAATATTGTAGGCATATTTTTTTTACTTCACTTGATTTGTCAAAGAATGTTTTACTATTGCATTTATCTTCAGTTTTTCTTAATTTTATTTATTAGTTTTCAATTTCCTGTTTGTTTCATTTTACATATTAATTTTATGTTTTATTTATTTTAACTATATAAGCCTTGTTTGAATTATAATTATTCTTATTTTAATTTGTGCTAAAATATTTTAAAATTCTATTGAACAGTAATATTTAACTTTGACTTAAAATATGATTTATTTTATTTTAAATATATATTTTTATAAATATTTTATTTTAAATATATTTTGAACTTTTAAAATGTTTAAAGAATAAGCATAATTTAATTTTAATTTTGCTTTCCATATTTTATTCTGTTTTTTATGAAAATAAGATTTAGTTTTATTTATTGTTGTTTTTTATTTCATGTTAATCTTGTTTGCTTATCTCACTTCTAATATTAAAAATAATTTTTAGTTTTATTTATATCTTTTACTTTTTTATTCAAAATTATACTTTTCCAGTGTTTATTATATATCTGTTTTTTTCTTTTCTTTTATTTTTATTTTAAAAAATGTAACTCCTTTGGATAATTAATAATTTTACAATTTTATACCATTCTTCTTTGCAGGATAACTTATCTTTGTTATATTGCCTGTATGAAGCTAAAAGAGTTAGAACAGCTCAAATTATAAAAACTCTATCTAAATATAGCATTATAATTAATTTGAAATGAAACTATATGAATGACAGCTCCTTTTACAACAACTCTCACATTGTTATAATTTGCCAAATATCTTGTATACAGTTTATGTTAGCAGGTCTTTTATGTTCCCCTGAACTGTCTTAAAGAAATGTGCCACTGAACTCTTCTCTCCAAACTCTATAACTATTGCCTCTCTGCTTCCTGCCTGCTCAAAGTCCTCCTCTGTTGTATTTAAGGTTGGGTCACTGCGTCAAGCAAGGAAGTTTTTCTCACCTGAATCCACATATACAAATCAACCATTTGCTCATGGATTGAATACCGTTGTCTGAGGGAGCACCCTTACTATTCATCTCGGAGTTCTCGACAAAATCAAAAGGAAAATCTGCAATGAAATCAATCCTGACCCGACAGTTTGACTCTAGTCACTTTCCTGCTGAGGAGATGTGGCTTCTTTTTGTCTCTTCTACAAATATTTTCACTGTTTCTGCTCCAATGAGCTTAGCTCCCTGGTGCCCACTTTACATGAATTTACTTTAGCTACTAGACTAGCAACTAAGTCGCACCGTTTCACAGTCAAAACAACCAAATGCATCTGCTATTTCTACTCTCTCAGCTTCTTTTCTTGCACTTCCCACCTGAGGAACTCCCTTTCATATACTTGTTTCCCTGATAGCTACAATCTCCAAGAGTTTAAATGCGACATCAACTGACATCTCTTATCTCCTTGACTTCCATCTTTTCCCAGACACCTCCTGTATCTTGTTCTTCTCCATTTTCACCCCACTCTCATGTAACTCTCTTCACGCCAGTGTTCTCATTCTTCTCTTATTCATTCTCTGACACCCTCTGTAAACTGTCCCTTTCTTTTCACTCCCCTCTTATGTAGCCCTCTGCACATCAGTGGTCTTGCTTGGATTGAAACAATTATAAAGAAAAAAAACTGCTACTGGTGCTGACCCAGTATGGTTTAATCTACATTATGAAATACCAAAATTAAACAATTTGTTATTCAGAAAATGTTCTAATCATTCTTTTTCTTAAGTTTTGTCTCATGATTTCATTTTCAGAAAAAGTTATTTTATGAAAACTTTTATTTTGTTTTAAAAACAAGTGTACTAAGTTGCATTTCATTGATGTGTTATATGTGATGGTGCAAGTTTCATTTTTGGTAGTTTCTTTGCACTGATTGCCCTCATTTACCCATAAGATAATCCATTTTTGTTAATTTATTTATTATTGAATTTATCCCTCTCTGTTAGGTAAGAGTTAGCATTTGATAGATGAGATTAGATTGGACAGGAAATTTCAGATTAAAATTATCAGAAGAAAGAAAAAAACTTGATTGGAAATAATGCCTCTTTAGCTATGGTTATAGAATATTCAGGATTTTTTTGTATTGTCTGCTTACATCATGACCTATTTTATTTAAGCTATATTTGTGATTTTCTGAATGGGAAAATAATAAATATTGGGAGTGTATTTTAAATTTTTTTTTTATCTGCAGTGGTTTATATTCTTTAGAGTTACTGACCTGAATATGAAAGTGATATGTTTACAATTGGTAACTAATTGGAACTGGCTATAAAATGTGAGTTGATCTGAGTAATAAAACAGAAAATATTGTTTTAATAAACTTAAATTTAATTTTTAATTCAGCTAGCAACTGTGTTGGAAAACCATGATAGCTTTTTTTTACATTAATACATTATATTTATAAAGTTTCAAAAGTGATATCGAGATATGGTTTTGTAGCAGGAACTGCTTGCATAATCTATCAAAAGTCAATAACAAAATATTAAGTAAATATACTAAATCATTTGAAATTTGGCAACTGAAATTATTTCTTTTTATATTGGTGTACCTTTATATTTTGTATTTGCTAACTTAGAATATTCTGTGTGAGTTGTGGAATCTTCAAGCTGAATCCAAATTCCAGTCTGTTCTGTTGTATTCACATCATGCTAATGTGCTGGGAAAGTCATGAATCCATTTTCCTTGTTCCAGCTGGGAATTAAATAGCAGTACAGACTGGGCTAAGATAGCAACCAATCTAAGAGAAGGAAAACCCTGAATTCTGAATAGTGGAGAAGGCAATGAGAAACTACACTGCTATCTTTCTCAAGGAGCCCTGGTAATTCACACATATTAAAGAAAAGGAAATTGTAGAAAGCCATGATCAACTGCATTCTGAACAGCCATGGCATTAAAAAAAAGATAATCGTTTTTGCACTATACTTCTTTAAACTTTTATAAAGAAACATTTAACTCAAATTTTCTTGAAGTTATTAATTCTTGCTTTTCTTTTCAAATAGGACAGACAATTTCATCAAGCAAAAATATATTTAAATTACTTTTTATTTGATAAATATCAAGATCAAGCTACATTCAATGATATAATTCAATGGTTATCTTTATTTAACTTAACTCTCTAAGATTTTTTTTTTTGGCAACTGCTGTCACCAGGTATTGAGCTCATAACTCTTAGAGTCAAATCAATGGAGCCAACCAACATTTTTATCCATGTGTCCTTGAGGACATATGTGAAGGAATGTTTTAGGCTTACAAGCCTAATGTCTCAGTAACCTTTTTTTTTTTTTTTTTTACCAGTGCTGATATTACACTTTTGATGTTTGTAATTGGTTTTCTCTAGCACTCTATACTACTGGTTCCCATATTGTCTTCATTTCTATGCTTGGCTAGCTTAGAAGATTTTTATGGTCTGGAATATGTGCTGATTCCTTAAGTTTTTATATTTTCCAGTGGTGTTCTCTATTATTTCAACTTCATCCCACAGGGGACTGTGATCTCTTTTTTCCTCCTGAACATGATCAGCTATGCCTAATTTTTCTATTTTCCCTTGCGTGACAGCCTTATGGTGTTCTTACAGCCTTATCTTAAAAGGGTTGCATGTTTCTCCTTTATATTTCTTATCGCAGCTGTATGGTATGGTGTACACACAATCCTTAGTCATGTTCTCCTGTTAGAGGTCTTACACAGGAGAGATATCTGCAAAGGATTGTCCTGATGTTATACGAACCACAAAACTTTTGTATTTTTCACAATAATCACTTCACATAGGGTAGGTAGACTGAGGCTGTTTTCTGAGTGTTGTTATCCTCTTGCACCCTTCCATCCATGTTTGTTAGGGTGCTGTCATGTATCCAGAGTAGTTGTTACATCGTAGGGTACTGCTTATATTGACCATTTCTTGTTCATATGTATCTGGGTTGCTGCTTATGACTTATGACTATTTATTGTGATTGGTTTGGGTTCTGAATTCCAGTATCTCTAAATTTTGAAAAGTGGTAATTTATCTATTTTTTTTTCAGGAATCTGAGTGATATCATTTCAGAAGTTGAGAAAAATGGTACTGGGTTTATCACAAAAGCTAAAGTAACACGTATGAGATGGAGGTTTGCTTACACTACTGTGGTAAGTAATGCATATAAATTTTATTGAATAGAACGGACAAGAAAAATTATTTTAGCCACGTGATGTCAAAATCTATTCTACCACACAAGCATGGGAAGCTATATTAATTTCAAACTTGGCAACATAAATGCTCCATTAGCTGCCTTGAATTCTCCCTTTTGTATTGAAAATGACCATTGATGGTCAAAAGTACTCAGATGGATTAAATATAATTTCAACAAGATTCTTCATAAGTTTTCATTTGACATCAAATGATTTTTTAGACACCAGAAAATTCATTAAGATCTTAACAGATATTGCTTATCTGTTCTATTCCATACAAAAATTAAATAGAAAATTGCTTTCTGAATACACTATGTTTAATATAGGTACCTTCACTTTTCAGTATAAATTTTCGATACCTGATTTTAAAATGAAATTTTTAAAATAAATAAGTTATATTTTAGCTTTAAAATTAGCTTTTATTGAAAGTCAAGAGATTAAATTTAGTAATTCCTGTAAACAAAATACACTAGCGTATTTTAAACTGAAATTATATTGATTTGAATCTAAAATTAAAAATTTTTTTTTTAAATTTAAACATGCCGCCATTTTTTTGATTGATTGACACATACGTTAAACAGTAGCCACATTTCTGTTTTAAAAATCTGGCAAAAATAAAATATACGTCGCTGACACTTTATTAAAGTCAATTTTTTAAATTAAAACTTACTTTTATCTGATTTCAAACAACTGTACTTGCTTAATATCTGAAATATTTGGGAAAATCTTTTATCAGTTACCATAGTCCGGGTGTCAAGTGTTTATCTAGGTAATGACAGCTGTTAATGAGAACCGGAAGCTGTCAAGGAGGCTAAGTAGGGAGGCCATAGGTGACAAAAATATACGAATTTGATTTTTTATGTAAGAGAAGACAACCCTTGAATCACGTGACCTTTTAATGATAAATATCACATACGGCCACCCATACAAATAAAGATACGGGCAATCAAAATGCGCACAACTAAAATGTTTTAATTATTTTAAAAATCCATTGGTTCAATCATTTGTATAAAGCTTTTAATTTTTCAATTAGTAATTGTAGTCTTCATGTATTAATTACATACCCTAGCTGACCCCATTGAGGAATAAATTTTGAAACTTTTTATATATAAGTTTTATATATAATTAAAAAAAGAAAATGAAAATAATTCTTATAAAAATTAATTATTCATTGAAATTTGTTTTCTTTTCAGACTATGATATGTTTAATTTATATTGTTCATAAAAGCAATCAGAAGTTTATCCACATGAAAATTAGCATAGTTATTGCATTTTTTGCAATTCGGACCTATTTTTTAGAAAAAGGACTCTTGGAGAAAAAAAAAACTGTTGATTAGCATTCCCCAGTGACTCCTGAATTTAATTATGTTAAGCTTATTGTTGCCCAAAGTCAAATTTTTAAGCATTTCTGGAAATTAATTGGTAGGGAGGGGTAACATATGTAAAAAAAAAAATATTTTTACCATTGTTTTATACAAAATAATTATTTCAAAATTGATTTCAGTCAATTAGAAATAAGTCCTGAAATTTTCATCAAAATCCAACCATTATTTGATTTTTGCAAGAATTTCCAAATTAATGTGTCTTTCACGGTCAAAAAAGGGCATTGTGCAATATTACATTTTCTTTTTACTTAATAAACGTTGTGGCAATTTAGGTCTCGCACTGACGTAAGAAAAAAAAAGACTTTCTACAAAAATTTCAAATGTGTTAGAAATAATTAAAAAATTTAAAAAATAATTAAAAAATGCTTTGATCTATGCTCAATGATAATATAAACATTTTGCTGATAAAACTTTTTTTTTATTTAGTTTAGCAATTTTGCGGAGGTACCTAGTTTAATATATACCATACATCTTTATGTAAATTGAGTATCTGACATAGAATAACAGATTTGTGAGTTATAAAACTGTATTACTATAAATGTTTTTAATTTAGAGATTTGTTAATACCTTATATTTAATAAAAAAAGCTTTCTTCTCTTTGGTGTACTTTTGCCATTTTCTAATATTTTTGCCTATTTTTTAAAGTTTCAATGATCAAGCACGAACTAGCATAATTGGTTAAATAAAAGTTCATTGTATGTTAAAATATAGAACATGATTTTTGCATTTTTTAATACCAATGATAAATGTCCTTTTTCAGTGTATCTTAAAGACATTTTAAGTCTATGTTGTTTAAGACCAAAAAAAAAAAACTAAAGAATTCATATGTCTGTAATAAGCATGATCTATTCCTGTCAGATTCTTGCATATGATTTTTAATATGGAATTAATTCTTCAACATGAGAGAAGGCTAGATTGAATTTAATGGTCATTGGAATTAAATGTGGAAAATGGACTAATTATGAAAGTTAAATAGTCTTGATAAATTAGATTGGTTAAGAGGATTTCTTTAGGAATCAAACCTGAATATTAACTTGGAGATATACCTGTGCCTGTGTAACACGTCACGCCGGCTGGCCATCTGTCTAATGTGGCACTCGTTCTTGTTGACGGTCGTGACGATCCCAGTTGTGACACTGCCACCCGGCTGGCCGGTTGGTTTGGTTGCTGTTGCTGGTTGTGACAATCTTGTTCGATAATGTCGTCACAAAAGCTGGTTTACAAGACATCTCTTGCAACAACGCACCACTGTCCCACGTTGTGAATTGATCCCAGAGGTCGCATCATGCAATTTTAGTAGTCGTCTTTTAGAGCCAGTCTGGACACTGGTGCACACTTGTGGTTAAAAAAAATAAATACGGCACCAAAAAAAAATTTATAAAATAAATAAACAAGGTTGAACACACCTGGAGAGTTACAAAGAATGTCTTTATATATATAAAAAAAGACAATGTTTTTCTTTTCACAGGAGCAGATAATACAGTTGTTGGAATGTTGGTTTACAACAGAGAGAGAGAAAGAGAATTTTAAAATATCAGAGCTTTCAATCCTTAAATAGAAATGTCTTTTCTAAGTTTCGTTAAAGTAGACAGAGCTCTTCAAATTTTCACTAAAGTCTTTTTACATATTCATTAAATTTTCATTAAAGTCTTTTCACATATTCTCTATAATCAGGGCTGTCAATTTTCTATGTAACTTCTAAAATAGCAAAGTCCTTTCGGGTTCTTATCAGAGTTTAATGGAGTTTACTGAAGTAGAGCGAACGAGGAATCAGAATTTTTGATTCTAAAAAAAACAATAACGTTCTTTCGGGATTCATATCGAAGGTGCATTAATTATTCCAAATTAACTCCTTAAGTCAATCTGCAGCAGGCTTCATTCGAAATTAGCTCTTTAGCTATAAGTTCTATGGTGGGCGACCAGCCGTGAGTCATGGCTCCCTGGTTGGGAACCTTTTCCCACAGTCGTTACATTTTGACTGATAGCTTTACACTGTTACATTTGCCAAGAGAAATAATAATTTACTTCCTTAACTAAAATTAAAATTTTTTAGAAACCTTTGAGAATAAATTGCTTACATAAGAACCTATCAGATTCATATGGTTTCTTAGGCAGAACAATTTTTGAGAAAATGTTTCCAAAAACTTTCCTATGATTGACCAATGGACTATTTGGCTTATTCGCAAAAGGACATATTCATCAGTGCTCTCTTAGGAAGAATACATTTTTAGAAGTAGGATATCAGAGAAAATTAGACAAGTGCCTAGCTGGCCATGTGCTTTATCAAACAAAAGAGAGAACATTAATCATTGGTTCCTGCTTATATATGATTGGTGATAAACTGGCAGAATTACATCTATATATGGAATTGTTTTACCAAGGTTGTTAGGAAGACAAGACATGAGGAAGTTGTAAGAAAGATGTGTGCACAACAGATCATAACAGCAGGCATGAGAAAAGGCCGCTGAAAGATTACTGAAATTTTTTGAAAATTTGGAAAATTATAAAATTAGCAAAAAGATAAAAAATTGCTTTAACATTGTCATAGTTGTGAACAATCAATTCACACTACCATATACTGCTGTCAGGGATTAGAATTGAGAAAAGGAAGACACTAGTTGGAAGCATCTATGTAACCTAAAATATATTACATTTTAAAATTTATCATTATTCCAAGATTTGATCAATTTTGGGAAAGATCAACCCCAGTTTTGTATAACACATACCTGATTTGGGCTCATGAATTTTCAACTCTGAGCTTGGAACTTCTTCAGATCTTATCTAAACACAATGTGGGTGAAGAAGTTTCCAGTCTAGATTGTTACTGAACCTGTTCCTGCTGTAGAATTACACATGTATTCTTCCTATCTTTTTTTTTTTTAGTTTTTCTCTTTTATTATTATTGTGTAATATATACACTAATGATATGGTCCTATCCTCTTAAATAAGTGGACACTATTGGAGTAAAAGGAAGAGTAGAGTGATTATGCTGACTAGCAGTTCACTAGCTGCGTATCTACTTCACACAATGTGCGAGTCTTGTATTTGTTGATATACTATTATTCCCAACCTCCGTTTTAGTGATTACTCACAACAATTACAACAATTTTATATTTAATGTTTATCATGAATGACTTCATTTATTGCTCAGTTTGTTTCTGCTTATGTTTTCAGCCACATTCAATGATTTTACTCTACTTTGATAGTACATATTTCCTTATCATGAATTATACTATAATCTCGGTTTTTATGAAGGACATTCTATGATATCTTTCAAATTCTTTCTTTTGATAAGTTTGTTCAAACCTTAGAGTGACCATTTTAATGTGAGGAAAGGCTTTCTTGTTCAAATTTTACAATGTTTATTTATAAAATTTGTAATATTTGAAAGTGTTGTGGATTCTTGTTTAGAAAACCACACAATGTAATAACACAAAAAAGATATGAGAGGAAAAAAGATAAGTGTATTGAACAAAAGATATACAACCTGTACACAGTAGATTTAGGAATACTTGTTAGTGGAAGTCAAATATATACAAAGAAGTCCGGGTAATAAGTCTATATTCTTGCTGACCAACGAGCGGCAGTTTAACTGCTCTGACAAACACCAACTCTAACAACAACTGTATTTACTAGCCTTCCCACGCAAGGCCAGATGTGACACATGGTCATTTTAATGTGGGTATTCCCGGCCATATAGCCGGGCCAAAAATATGTCTGTCTATTTTTGCCCAGTCGTGGTTCTACCCTTCGGCGGAACCACGACTGGGTTATTGCTCTCTGCTCGGAAGCAGAGAGCTGACAGTGTTATAGTTGAAGAGTCTCAGCAACTCTAACAACAATTGTATTTACTAGCTTTCCCACACAAGGCCGGATGTGACACATGGTCATTTTAATGTGGGTATTCCCGGCCATATAGCCGGGCCAAAAATATGTCTGTCTATTTTTGCCCAGTCGTGGTTGGTTCTACCCTTCGGCGGAACCACGACTGGGTTATTGCTCTCTGCTCGGAAGCAGAGAGCTGACAGTGTTATAGTTGAAGAGTCTCAGCAACTCTAACAACAACTGTATTTACTAGCCTTCCCACGCAAGGCCGGATGTGACACATGATCATTTTAATGTGGGTATTCCCGGCCATATAGCCGGGCCAAAAATATGTCTGTCTATTTTTGCCCAGTCGTGGTTCTACCCTTCGGCGGAACCACGACTGGGTTATTGCTCTCTGCTCGGAAGCAGAGAGCTGACAGTGTTATAGTTGAAGAGTCTCAGCAACTCTAACAACAACAACTTGTTCTGTGTAAGAAGGATTATTTGTATACCATGGAAGAGTCCATAGAGTGTGTGAAAAGGGGTGACTCTCCAACAGAAAGATATTTAATATGTAACACAGTATGCTGTAAAAGTGCTTCTATGATAAGTGTTTTTTATTATGCAATTAATCTCTTTCTAAGTTTTACTTATTTAATTAAATATAAAAATAAGATAATTATAATAGAAAAATCATTTGTCTATCTGATGAAAAGGTTTGTTCTTATGTATCCATAATTTATTTATTTTTTGCATGTTCACTTTTTCAGTTGTACCTCCAGCACTAATTGCTATTGACTGAATTTGATTGCATCTGCTGACTTCATACGTATTTTGTATTCTACATTAGTTTACTATTTAACATTTGCTATCAAATATTTACAATGTTCAGAATATAACCAGTCTATGTAGAAAATTATAGTAGTATATGAGCATTTAGTATTATAAACTTAAAAAATGTCATATATAAAAGCATGGAAGTGATTAAAAGACACCCATGAATTGGTCTGTAATCTTTTCTTTGACATTTATAAAATGAGGAAACCCTTTAATGAAAAATAACGTATACTTTAGCACAAATTTACTGAAAAGTTTGCACAACTTTTATCTAAAATCAAGAAATGTTTTTGTAGGGAAATAAATATAAGATAGTCCTTTAAATAGTCCAAGTAATTGAAAGAAAGTTTATTTTTCTGTTAAAATTTTGAATGGGTCAACAAAGTAGTGCTTTAGCAATTGTTAGTTGTTGCTGGACTTTGGTTGAATGCACTTGTATATACCACATGATATTATTCTTTTGAAAGAAGAAAAAATTAAAAATTTGATTTTAAATAATGAAAATTAGAGTGCTAATGGCATAGCAAAGAAACTCAGATGAATCCAAGTTGTCGTAAGCAATTATCTTAAAAACTCTGAGCAGCTTCATAAGGCTTATTAGAAGTGATGCTCCAAAAACCTCCAGAAAACACTCTAGTTAAATATAACTCTCAGGTATTAAACAAATGTGATAATTAAGTTTATCAGTCAAGGAAGAAGACACCATCTCTGATAGAACTTCATACAAAAAAGTGCACTGAATGGATGAAAGAGAAAATTAGTTGGGACAATGAAAAATGGGCTGATGTGGTATTTTCTGATGTGAAGGAGTTTAGATGATCCAAATGAAATAAAATGCTACTGGCATGATTTATGTAAAAAAAACACAGATATTCTCAAAGTGACTATTTAGCAGCAGCTCTGTTAGGATTTGGGGGGAACCTTTTCTGTAAAAAAAACAAAAGGCTGAATTAAGCAGTAATGGTAAGAGAACAAAATGCAGCAAAGTAAGTTCAAGTTTTTAATATAAAGAAGAGTTTAATCCCTTTTGTTGGCTCTCATCACAATTCATATTCCAACAAGACAATGCAGCAATCCATACAGTAAAAGTCTCCAAAAATTCGTTTGAGAACCAAAATATCATTTTATTAGAGTGGCCAACAAAGTTCCAACCTAATTTATGTGAAGAACTTGTGGGGGAACCTTCTCCAGAAAGGTGTATGTTTGATGGAATCAATTTGGGACAAAGAAATATCAAAAGTGATATTTCTAGTTTTTGTTAACATTTTTTTTTTTTCAGTAAATGAAGATTTTGTGTGATTTCCTTATTTGAAAATTTCTCATACTTTCACTAATGGTGAACATATCCTAAATTTTCTAGTTTCATATAAAAAGTTATAAGCAAATTTATGGAGCAACTTATAATTATTTTAATGCCTTTATATAATACTGACACTAGATAATCTATTTTTGCTAACAGGAACATAGAAACATGATTTATTTTTTACAACCCACTTTTTCACATGATCTACTTTATTTATTAAAGACTTGATTTATAAAAACTCCAAATGTATATTGTAATTTTAGTTATAGCTTTCAATAGAAATTAAAATATACATACTTATAAAGGATTTCATCTGTATACTAATAACAATCATTTGTATAGTAATTTCTATATAAATTCATTTGTACTTGCAAATATAATCCTATGATAATTACTATTAACTTAGGTAATACATTTAGAATGAGGTAAGGTCCATCCACAGACTCTCAGAAAAAAAAAATTTCAAAGTAGAATTTTTCAATTCAGATGCTTAAAGAAAGAAAACTTATTTCCAGTTACTTTCATTACAGTCACTTACATGCAAAAACCCTTGATAAAGATATATAACCATCTCCTCCCTCCCAGATATGGGTTGAATTACAGGACAGATTGGGTCACATAACCTTGGTTGACAACCAATCTACCACAGAAAGAAACTGCAACATACTGTGGAAAAATCTACTACCTAGTCAGTCATGAATCAAAAAAAGCATGATTGTCCAAGCATGTATCACATTAATAATTCTTTTTTAGTTGTAGTTTAGAGGCATTTATACTAACATAATTTTGTTACTTGAAATCATTTTTCATCATTTAGATTCCTTAACAAAATTGGATCAATTTGAGTTTCTCAATCTATACATCCACACAGCCTATTTCTGTTTTTGCATTTTTCAGATGTTTTGATTTAAATTTTTGATAAATTTTATAGGCAGAGAATAAAATGATTTTTATTAAAAATATACTATTCTGCATTTCAGGCTTGGGAGTGGGAAAAAAAATTTTCTCAAATTTTTCATGTCAACCCAACAAAATTCAAAGAATTATACTTCTTCACTTACTAGTAAGTTTCAAATATTTTACAATTTCTTTACTGGAAGCCTGTTTTTTAAAAAATGATCAATTCAAGTTGTTAAAATTTTCAGTCTTGAAATAAATTTTATCTTTCCTTTTCACTTTTTACAATGTTTATTCTTTTGCAATGAACATTTGAACCATAAGTTTTGCTCATTTTAAAAGATTTTGCTCACAGTATTTTTTTGTAAAATCAAAAAAATTCAGTCTTTATTGAATATTGACAACAAATTAATGTGAAAGACTTTTCTACATATCTCCTAACCCACATAACATTAGTTTATAGCAGTTATTTGTGAATTGAAATTTTATTTTTCTGTCATTTTTTTTTTTAATTTAAAAACATCTTTGTCCTATTGTCAAAATAACTGTTCAATTGATAGAATTCAAAAGCCATATGGATGATGAATTATTTTCTACCCTACAACCCTTTACCCAGAAACTCTGACCACACCATAGTTTCCGTCAACATCTCAATCCAGAGAGCAGACTGGGACTCGTTCCGAGACTTCCTCTGTGATGTTCCCTGGAACAACGTCTTCGGTCTTCATGTCGAAGACTGTGCGTCCGAGGTCTCCTCTTGGGTTAAGGCTGGCATCGATGCTTTCATCCCGGCTAGGAAATTCCAGCTAAAATCAAATTTGTCCCTCTGGTTCTTGTCCGCTTGCTTGGCCGCCATTGCCCACCGCAACCATTTTTTCCGGCTCTATCGAAGCTACTCATCAAACCAAAACAGGTGCCTTTTTGCCTCAGCTCATAATAAGTGTAAAAATGTACTTAACGAAGCTAAGATGGCGTTTGCTGCCAGAATGAAGCAACACATAGCATTCTCTAAGTTCGGCACCAAAGATTACTCACCTCCCCAGCAGACAAGGCTGAATGCTTTGCCCGTAGATTCTCAACCAATTCGACACTGGACTCGTCAGGAGTACCTACACCCAACTTCCCACCTAGAACTAAGGCTCAACTAAATAACGTCCACATTACACCCTCGCTGGTCTCTAAGATAATCTCAAAACTTGACCCTCACAAAGCGAGCGGTGGGGACGGAATCCTAATCATAGTCCTGAAGAAATGTGCCCCATAACTCTCCTCTGTCCTCTCCAAATCTATAACTTCTGCTATCTGCTTCCTGTTTTCCTGCCTGTTGGAAGTCCTCCTCTGTAGTTCCTATATTTAAGAATACTGGCGAACCTTCAGACCACGCTAATTACCACCCTATCAGTCTCCTTCCGATCTTAAGCAAAGTTTTCGAGGCCATTATCATCGCCACGGTGATTCAGCATCTCACGGCCCACAGGCTTCTCTTGGACAAACAGTATGGTTTTCGCTTCACCAGGTCTACTGCTGATATGCTAACAACCATTACCGAGTACATATACCAGGCTCTTGACAAGAATGGTGAAGCCCGAACCGTTGCCTTGGATATCTCCAATGCGTTCAACAGAGTCTGGCACACTGGCCTTTTATGCAAGCTATGGTATAACTGGACATTTGTTTGACCTCATCCAGTCATTCCTCTCTAACTGCACATTGAAGGTAGTATTAAATGGACATGCCTCCCAAAACTACCATACGAACGCGGGTGTCCCTCAAGGCTCTAGGTCCCACGCTCTTTCTGATCTACATTAATGATCTCCCCGATGACATTAGATCCCAAGTAGGCATGTACGCTGATGACACCACAATTTACTCTCGCCTCGATCAAAAACCCGGTGTGGGCGACAAAGCGAACCTCACTGCCGAGCTTGAAAAGGACCTCCAGTCCGTAGTGGACTGGGGTAGGAAATGGCTCGTAAATTTCAATGCTTCTAAAACGAAGCTGCTATCAACTAACCACCATCGACAATCGCATCTACTTCCCATTAGTATGGAACAGGCTTGCCTCCCAGAGAGTAAAACACTGCGCCTCCTTGACCTTACACTCTCAGCGGACCTCAAATGGAATGACTATATCAAATCCATTGCCAAATTCGCTGCTATGAAAGTCGGTTCTCTGTGCAGAGCCCGGAAGTTTTTCCCGTCTGAATCTATCCTGCACATATAGAAAATCTACCATCCACCCGTGTATTGAATACTTCTGCCACATCTGGTTGGGTGCCTCTGCTACTCTCCTTGGGCTTCTTGACAAAATACAATGGAGAATCTGTAACGTGATTGATACTGGCTTGGCAGACCAGCTGCAACCACTCTCTCACTGGCATGATGTGGCTTCCCTGTGCCTCTTCTACTAATACTTTCACAGCTTCTGCTCCAATGAACTTAGATCATTGGTGCCGTCTAGGTATGAATTTACATGAGATACTAGATTAGCAACTAGGTCCCACCCTTTTACAGTAAAACAGATAAGATGTAACTGTAATTTCTACTTCAACAGCTTCTTTTCTCGCGCTTCCCACCTGTGGAATTCCCTTCCACATGTCTCCTTTCCCAACAGCTACAATCTCCAGGAGTTTAAATGTAAGGTCAATAGACACCTCCTATCACACTAACTTGCACCTATTCTCCCAACACTCTCACCATCTACCCAACCCTCATTCTCAGTATCCTTACCCGCCTATCACCCTCCTTCTGACATTTCCTATATCTAACCATCCTTTCTCACTACCTTCCCTTCTATGTGACCCCCTGCACAATAGTGGCAGTGAAATGCCTTGCTCGGGATGAAACGATTATAAAAAAAAAATAAATAAATAAATAAATTTTACACATTAATATAGACTGCTTAGCATTTTATAATTTTCATCATTTTTCATCAATGTATTTTAGCTTATCTACCGTTTCAACTTTAACATTCATTACTTCCTAGAGACCCTTACGTATGTTATTTTCCAATGTCATATTTTTCTTTTGTGTGCTGTGTCCCTTCAGGATCTAGGTGATCATGGCCCTCCACATTTTCCTATCTCTTGTTGCTTTTAATACTCCTTTTCTTGTTATCCCACTCAGTACTCACTCCACCATCCATCTGTTCAAATCCATCAAGTAAGTCATGTGTTGCTTTCTCTTGTCTTCTCTTTTCCTCTATCTGTCCCATTAGCATCAGGTTTTCCAAACCCTTCTTCCTCATTACATATCCCAAAAACTTTAGCTGTCTTTTCCTGATGTTAAGTATCAGTTTCCTTCTCGTGACCATCCTTGCCAAAACCTTGTCATTGCTCACGTGTTTTGTCCACAGTATCCTCAGCATCCTTCTGCAGTTTTTTCAAGTCTTTTCTTTGTTTGATAAGATTGTCCAGCATTCACTGCCATATTGAAGAACAAACATCACATAACAATCCAGTACTCTCTTCTTTGTTTCTAGCAAAATTTTCCTGATTCAATACTCTACTCAGCTTTTGGAATGCATCCTTAGCCATGCCAATTCACCTTCAGATCTCAGTGTTGTACTTTCCATCCTGTTAGAACACCTTCCAGGTATTTAAATTTCTGCACCTGTTTCATTTTAGTGTCCCCAATTTGTAATTGCCATTTTGGGCTCCTCTTTTTACTTATTACTATGCATTCAGTTTTCTTGTAGTCCTTTTGCCCTGCTTTCTTTAACTACTTCTTGTAGGGGGGCTTGTAGTTTGTTTCTGTATCTGCTATCAGCACTGGATCATCTGCATATCTTATATTGTTCAGATTGTGGCTGTCAATGATGAATCCTGGCAGGATTTCTAGAACTCTTAAAATTGTCTCGCTGTATAAGTTGAATAGGTTTAGTGAGAAGACACATTCTTGTCTTAGCCCCCTTTTCTATTTTTGTGTATCTGCTGAACTTGTATCCTGTTAGTTTGCTGTCAGTACAGGTTCTTGATTACTCTAATGTCTTTCTTGAATATGTCAAGATTGTCAGGTCTTTGTGTTGTACTTTGCTGAATGCTTTGCATAGTCGATGAATCACAGGCACAAGATTCTAAGCATTCCTTGTTCCAGTGTTCTTGATGAAATTGACCTGTTCTTCAGTATTTGTCTATACTTCTGAGATGAGGTAGTATTTACATTGTTTGAATTATTGTCCTCATCTTCATTGCCATGTTTATGATGTTTCAGCTGTTGCATGCTCTGGCATTCTTCAGGTGCCTAAGAATTTAAAACCAAACCCATTATTTCAATTACTGGGGTATATCATTCTCATTCCATGTGTGATGACACTTCTGGTAGCCATTGAACTCACAACTCTTTGGGTCAAGTCACTGGAACTAACCAACATCTATATCCATTGAGCCATGTGTCCTTGAGGAGACATGACCCAGTTCAATACCAGTACGTAGGGCTGTGAGTTCAATACCAGGCTACAGCAGTGGTGAAAAAATAAGTTAGGGAGTTAAGTTAAAGAGAGATAACTACATTACTAGAAGTGATATTGCACATGGAATGAGAATGATATACCCCAGTGATCAAAATAAAGGGTTCAGTTTGAAATTTCTAGCACCTGAAAATGGCCAGAGAGTATAATGACAAAAATGTTGTAAACACAGCAATAAAGATGAGAGCAATAGTCCACACAATGTAAATAACTCACTATTCTTGTTCTATTTCAGGTCAGATTCTGCTGCACACTCTATTCATTAGAATTCTGATGATGAGTTTTGTTACATGCCTCATTAATCTGATTGCTTGGTTGAGTTTACATTCATTTGCACCTAGTTTCTTAGGCAGTGCTATGAAAATCGACCTGCTTGGGTCTTCTGGGATTTCGCCGCTGTTGTAGATTTCATTTATAATTTCTGTGATTTTGTCTATGCTGAAATTTTCTAAGGCTGTCAACATCTCTATTACAATGCCATCTGGTCCAGCTGCTTTGTTTCCTTCAGTTTTACCAGTGCAGCTTCCACTATGAATTTTAATATTTCTGGTCTGTCAATATTTCTGTGTATTGTTTGTTGCTCTCTCTTGTCATTGAAGAGATCTCCTATATATTCTTTCCACAGCTAAAAGTATTTCCTCCTTCTCTAATATGAGTGTCTCATCCTTGGATTTTATGCATCCTGTTGAGAAGCATGTTTTTTTTCTGTTAGTTCCCTTACTTTTTTAATGCATGACTCCTTTATTGGTCATGCTCAATCATGCTATATCTGTGCATTTGTCATTGAGCCATTCCTCTTTTGCCTGTCTGCATTTGCTCCTTACTTCCTTGTGTAGTTTCTTGTATTCCATTCCATGTTTTGGCTTTATTTTCTGTTTCCTTTGCATCATGTCAAGAATCTCATCTGTGATCCACTCATTTTTCTTTGGGACAATGTCATTAGATGATGTCAGTAATGCTTCTTTTAGTGCGCCCCATTTTGAGTTTCTGATTCCAATTTATCTCTTGGATATTTTTTCACTCTATCCCTGTACTTTTCCTGCAGGTTGTAGTCATTCACAAGTGTGTTGTATTGCAATCTGGGTGCTGCACTAGGCTTCTTCATTTTCCACAGTTTCATCCTTAGTTTGTATATAAGCAGGAGGTACTCACTTCCACAGTCAGCACTTGGATAAGTGTTACATTGAAAGACTGCATTCCTGAATCTCCTGTTTATTGTTATATAATCAATTTGGTTTTTTTGTGTCATCTCCTGGGCTTCTCCATATCTATAATTGTCTTGGGTGTTCTTAAAACCAGGTGTTGGTTATTACCTGGTCATTTGCTGGGCACCACTGGAACCATTTTCTACTCAGTCATTGCAGTTTCTTAATCTGAAGTTGCCAACCCCTTCCTTCTCCTTGGCTACTTTGACATTCAGGTCTTTCATCATTCCTTTAAATGATATACAACAAGTTTTCTATTGGATTAATATCTTGAAAAGCTAATATTTGATGACTTTGAAACTTTTTTGGACAAAGTGGACAACAGTCAGCTTTGTTCAAATGAATAAATGTCAGTATTTCAATTGACAACCATAACTATACTTTGTGTCATCTAAATATAAAATGAGTAATTCATACATTTGTAAATATATTCTAAGTCAGTAGAACATGCATTTGATAGCTTTTAATATTGTTTTTCATTTTATGAAATCTGAAAAATATTTTCATGGTCATATAGGTGTTTTGATTTATTTCATATTACAATAATACTTTCCTCAGTTTTGCAAAACTTGTAACATCTGCTTTCAAATAATTATAAAAGATATAAGGATCTGTCAAAAAGTAAGGCAAATTTTATTTTAATTTGCAATTTAACAGTCAGAATTCATATGAGTTTTTAAATATAAGCCAGAAAGTGTCTTGAAGCTAAAGAGGGAAATATTTGGAGTTACCATCTCTTTTCTCACTTATAATCCTCTTTAAAATAGCTGCTCCTCTGGACACATATAGAAAGCAAAAAGCTTTCATAGAATTTCTGTCATTAGAAGGACATTCACATAAGAATCTTTATAGAAAGTCTTCATTTGATGTAAGCATAAAGAAGAGATGAATTATTAGAGTTAATGACAATCATAAAGAGAATGCAAAAGAAGTTCAGTAACATAGTATCACCTGCACACTCTTACTCAGAAAGAAGGAATTTCATGCAGCATTCTCTACAGGAAAAGTGATAGCCACTGTGTTTTGGAAACAGAAGAGTCAATGGCATCACTGTAAAGTCTAAAAAGCTCATTTTTAAAACTCAGTACAAGTTCTCTTCGAACACAGCCACACTTAAAGTTGGATGATTTGCTTCTGAAACATGATTATGGAAGGCCTCACAGTAGCTCAGAGATGAGACAAGCAACCACAGTGTATGTCTGAACAACTTTGATCATCCAACCTACAGTCATAACCTGCCACTTTCAAAACTTTATTTGTTTGTATCCCTGAAGGAGGTACTCAAAGGACTAGTTCTCGAATAGCAATGAGATGCACATTCCTAAGAAAGCAACCAAAGTGTGTGTGTGTGTGTGTGTGTACGTGCACACACAGACTGTCAAAGAAGTATACTAAAATGGCATACTGGAAAAAGTGTACGATACTGTAATGATAAAGCTTTGTCATGTCTATCATAATAATCCAATGTACCCACAACTGACAACTACAAGTTTCTTGCACACTAATGCATGTAGTCTTTTGTTTTGGGTTTTGGTGTTTTTTTTGTTTATTTTTTTTTTGCATTCAAATTTTAAGAAATAACAAAAGTAATCTTTTCATTAAGTGAACCATTGTATTTTCATCCTAAAGTGTACTTTTATGTAGTTTGTCCTATTCTATGCAACAAAATCTGGTTTTGAAATGCGAGCAAGTAAAATGACACTGAAATAAAGATTCATTTTTGAAACCTTATCTTCTGTTTAATCTTTAACCTGAATTCAATTTCATGTCTATTTTTACACAAATGTATATGTAATTTTCAAGTATAAAAGTCTTAAAAGAAAAGATTAAGTTGTATTTGTTTTTCTTGACAAAAGTACTAACTGAAGGTTTTTCATAAATCACCCCACCTCAACAAATGGAATTTAACTTAATTTCCAAACAAAATTAAGGTCATATTTATTTAAAGCCTCTAAAAATACATAGAATATGTATAATACATCTTTACTAAACTGAATCTTTTTTATTTAGCTGTTCTTTATGAATAGATATTTTTTCATCATAATTTACTTTTGTTTGTTTTTTGAATGTGGCACCCTGTATATAAAATTGAAATAGTATTTGTTCATATTGTCATGACACATCTGGTGTTAAAAATATATAAAAGAATGATAAGTGCTGTTCACCAGTTTCAGACTGACATCGGGATTTTGGCCCTTTAATTTGAATATCCTCATTTAGACTTAAGTAGTTCTGCAATCACATTGTTAGGTATGATCACTTCTGCTATATCAAGAACAATGAAAAGATACCAATTGAAACATGATGTAAATATTAAGAATGTTTTTCCAGACTTGATTATATTAGAGAAAAATTGAATATTTCTTCTGCTGAGTGTACAAACTAAAACATTTTTGGTGGTGATTGACAATTCTTATAAGACAATCTCTGTTATATATAATCCGGAAGCACACTAAAAATAATTGTAAATAATATAATTCCAATATAAATATCTTCACTGAGAATTATAGGTCCTGAAACTGTAACATGGAAACCTTAGCAAATCAATAAAGCAAGGCAAGTATCTCTTCATGTTCTATTGTATACATCAAATACATGTTAGACATCGCAGTAGCAATTTAGAAAACAATCCAGTATGCCTGATTTCTAAATACATGTATGTCAAAGTTCAACTCTACTTGTTAACTAGTTTTGCTATTTGTACTGTTCAGATATGTTCACACTTTTTTTATTTAAGATGTGTGTATGAGAGGCCAAGTAGTACATGAACTGATTGAATTTAGTGTGTTTGTGTCATGTAAATTGGACGAGCTGTAGTTTAAATTGTAAATTTTATTGGTTACTCATGCAAAAAGTTCAACCTGAATTTAAGAGAAATCTTGGTTTGAATTAGAACATCTAGTACTTTTATCCTAATAAAAATCTGTGTGTGTGCTAAACTTGTAAAAGAACTTTGTTGGAAATAATTGCAAGGGTGAAAAAGTTTTTGGTAATGAAGTTCTCTTCAGAATTGCTATATTCGCATAAATTTTACAGATGATTGCTAAAGTCAAGCTATCCTCTATGAAATCTGATATTGTTTCTTAACCAATAACCAATGAGGGTGTAATTTTCTAAAATTTTCCTATAAAGAAATTAAATTTAAACTAAAAATTATTCACTTTGTATACAATAATCAGATATTCTCTATGCAACTAGTCTATTGATCTTTGATTGCACTTTGTGTACATGTGTGTGCTATATTTAGATTATTGTTAACTGAATATCAAATGCAAATTCACATTTATTCTTAAAATCATTCAAATAAGTGATAAATCTTTTTTATTATTGCAAAGTTGTCCTGTTAGAGTGAATGAAACATTTTTCAGTATTGGATAACAATATAAGTTAATGATGATCGTGGAATTTCTGCATGTGTCTGAGAAGGAAATGTGTCATTTGTTATAGATCATTATCCACATTTTCAGAACATTAGTATTCTGCACATGTATTGATTTGCTTTTTGTTTCTAGTGACTATACAGGTTATGGAAGTGGGATGGACCAAGATATCACTTATGCAATTACTGGTTATGGCATAATGAGTTTTTATGTCCTTCTCTCCTTAGGGCACTGCAACTGCCTTGAACAAAAGGTAAACTACAAGTATATGATTTTTATCAAATGCATTCAAAACAATAACATTCATATCTCTGATGTTACATTTTTAAGAATCTAATCTGTAATGAAGTAAACTTACTTAATGTTTTTAATTTACTCAACTGTGAATTGTGTATTAGTTTATTAGTTGATATATGAGGTGATTTATTAAATACATTTCCTAATCAGACCAGCATGCTCATTTTGCAACATTGCAACCTTCTTCAAATATTCATTTTTGTCCTTCTTGGAATTTTGAACTGAACACTTTCTACTTTTAGAGGGAATGTTTCATATCATTTAATACTTGCCAGTCTTATTCACCTTTCTGATGCTTGTCTGTTTCTTCTACTAAATGAATCTGGGCATATGGGTAATGGCTTGGGAATACCAGGTGCTGTAAGATTGAATTGAATAGCTTGCAATTCCAAGTGAGGTTCATTACTTATGTGCAAAATCCCTTGGGAAAGGTATGAATCCATCTATTTTCTCCAAACTATGAGTTAGTGAATTCAACTTATATCAGTAAAAGCCATTATTATCTCAAAAAAATTATTTCAATATAAAATCTTTTCTGGCTTTAAATAACCTGCAAAATGTTGATAAGCTGTAAAAAGACAAATCAATGAATCTTCTATTAAACCAAAACCACCAAACCCAGAGATCAAATTTACAACTGCCACATATGTTTTAATCTTTTTTTTAACCCACTAGATCATGTATTCTTTAATGTCTTTACACAGTTTCTTGGTCTTTATGAGTGATCTAACTTGCATGGAGCAATTTATTTTTTTTTTTTGCCAATCAGAAATTTCTCAGTGGGGCAGTTTTACCCAACACCACAAGCTGCTATAAAACTAAAACCTTTACCTAAAAACTTAAGTCATGTTCTTAAATGGTCTTGTCAGGCTGAGACTTTGACATGGATGCCATGCATGGCTCTAAACTCACTCAGAACTATCTAAACTGTCATCCGTATACAATCACGTTTCTCAGATTGATAGTTAAAATGGCCTCGAACAAGTGAAATGTTAATCTCAGTGGAGCGACATTATAGAATTGCAAACAAAGAACTAAACACAGAAACAAAGCCACATTACTTGAGGATTTTCAACAGCAGCAACAACTAAAGTGGATGGCACATGTAACTTGAAGAAAGAACAACAAGATTCTGATGGCCCACACAACCTCAAACAAAAAAGCAAGAAAGGAAACCCTCATCAATACTGGAAAGAGCATTAACAGATACTGGACTTGGGAAAGCTATTTTCCTGAAAAATTGTTTTAAGAGAAAGAATTTAAAAATTTCAATCAACAGCAAGTCTAAATGCTCAGTCAATGAATGCCCATTGTTTCTTTATAAGGAATTGACTAATACTACCATTATCAAGGAGATTGTCAGTGCCTGATTCTTTTTTTCTTTTTAGTTGTCTTATCCTCAAATTTTGTTTTCTGTCTATTATCTTAAATTCATTAACAAATGTGTACAGCAGATGAAATGTTGTGTGTATAACAACCAAGATGAGCATACTGGTTGGGATAGCAAAGTATATAATTATAAGAAATTGTTACATCAAAACCTCTTGACAAAAATTATAAGATAATTTAATTAACTTTAAACGGATTTTTACAAAAAGAACTATTTCAGTTTATAATGACTGTTTTTACACTCATTGATAAGAAAATGCTGTAATGATTAGATGAGTTCTCTCTACCAGTGGGGTTCATCTGTTAAAATAAGAATTGAAAATCAAATCTAAAGAAAATAAAATGCTTGACAGAATAAAAAGCAATTATGATTATCTATGAATGTTTAAAAAAATATTGTATATTTTTAATTTACACATTTTTGTTTTATATTTTTGTTGTAATCTCCTTCCATTTGTTTTTTTTTGTTATTGAATTCAGTTTTTTTCCATTTAATATATACTTAATGATATATAATATATAATTAATGATATATATATATATATATATATATAGTAAACAGAAAAGAGTGAAAGTTTTTTATGCTCAATAATGGAAAAAATGGAAGAGATTACAATAAAAAATATATAAACTCAAGTTTGATCCACTTAAAATATTTTTTATTCTCAGATTTTTTATTCTCTTTTATTAATATTTTTTATTCTCAGATTGGTCTGACCATTGCAGGCATTATGTGTATTGCAATGGGATATGGTTTCACTATTGGAATAGGAGCCCTTATTGGTATCAAAACTGGCAAACTCAATGACATTCTAGCTCTCATGCTTCTTGGTTTGTTAGCTTTTAATGATTTTTTAATAATTATCAAAATTATTATTAGATTACATTTATAAATTTGTTACATTATTAACTATTATTACTATTTTTATTTAATTTATTATGATTTATTATGAATTTTATTAAAACAATGTAATTGAAAATCTAAGAGATTTTTTTAAAGCATTTTTCTTTTAAAACTGATTACCTTAAAATGTTTTCCTTCCTATTGAGTAAATAATTTACTAATTCTGTTTACATGCATTTATAAAATTTGCCTTTATAAAATCACATATGAGAAACATTAAGATTGATAGAAATAATTAAATATTGTACTTAATAAATTTTCAATTTTTACCTTTTTTTAATTTATTTACTCATGAATCTATTTAGGAATAGGCATCGATGATATGTTTGTAATCCTTGGAACGCTGAGAAATCTTTCTGCTGATATTCGTAGTCGTTCTGTCCCAGAGCAGATGGGTCATGTTATGAAACATGCTGGAGTATCCATTACAATCACCACACTTAGTGATGTTGTAGCTTTTGGCATTGGAGCTTTCTCAGTAAGTAAACTGCAAAATCAAGGAAAAAACATTTAGGAAATTTTTGCTGTATGCATCTTTTTAGAATAGAACTTTAAAAATAATTTACTATTATGTAAGGCAATAAACACTTAATTGCTTTTCACTAAAAGATTTCAACTACTAAAATTATTGTTTTTAAAGTAAGATACAGTGAAAAAAATGAATTTTAGAGTAAATTTGAAAATAAGAAAATGAATTTTTTAAAAACTGAAACAAAGAATATATTCATAGCAAATCAATTTCAGAAACATTCAACTATTTTCCAAGTTTATACATGAGAGAAGAATTTGCCATGATAGGTTTTTAAATTGTAAAATCAAATATGTAAGTTTTAAATTGTAAGATCAAATGTAAGTTTTCGAAATGAATAGTAAAAATTAAATGATTATTTTATATTACAATTTAAGAACACCTATAAAGTTACATGAGCAAACAATTTTCTATATTTCATTTAATGATCCATCTTTAAAGAAGAATTTTGTTTTAAAATCTGACAAATTTATTTTTTAATGTCAATTAAAAGAAAAAATACACAAACAATATAATCCTATCAAAATACATATGAATCCAAGAAGATAACAATATCCCCACCAAAATCAAAAGGGGAATTATAAAAAAAAGTACCCTTATCCTATATTAACAGTAAATATTGTAAATTATGCTTAGCAATAATTAGTTTTAAAAACCAAAATAATCTCTTAAACAAGAAAACTGAAATAATGGGGAAATGTAGGCATAGAAAAAATATTTAAATTGCCATCTTGGCACTAATTAAAAATAAACACACTAAATATAATATAAACTTTAAATGAAATAAATATAATATAAACTTAATAAAAAATATTGTTAATAAAGAAACAAATATTAAATATACTCAACTATACAAGTGTGTGTGCATATACGCACGTGCAAACTCCAAAAAACAAACAAACCTACTCCACCTCAATATATAACACCAAGACAACACACACACACACACACACACACACACACACACACACACACACACACAACAAAAATAGACTTGTATAAATCCAACCAATCATAATACCCTAAAACTAGAAAAAAATAACTTTACCATCTAAGCACTAGTTTACATGTACATATGCCTGTGTATTTGTGTTTATATGTATGAATGTGTATAACTGAATCTGCATGTGTGAGTATACATGAGCATATAAATACAGGTATAAGCAAATAGATTAAAAAAAATAATAATTTAAAAAAGAAAATTAATTATAAATTTAACCTCCCTTAATTAATAATTATGATAGCACTAAACCAAATAATAATAATAATGTGTGTGTGTATATATATATATATATATATATATATATATATGACTTGAATAGTTGAGGAACACAGTTCTTCAAAAGACATATAAATTCGTAAACAACACTAGTTCTCTGCAGTTTAGATTTTGCAGGTGAATTAGTATTATTGATAATTAAATATGCCAGTTATAAATTTTTTATAATAGATAATTAATTTAATTTCCTTGTTTGAATTGGTCAGTGTTGCATAATTTTAGATGATATTGTCATGTGAAGATTTGTCCTGTCTGTAGTTATTGTGCATTTGATTTTTTTTTTAAATATTAATGTTGTTTTTGTCCAAGCATTTGTGGTTGCCATTGGTTACATTATGAGGAAAAAGTTTGATATGGTAATCAAGTAAATAATTTGGAAAGCCATTGTTGACATACATTTGTTTCAAATTGTGGAGTCCTTTCAAGAAAAGCATCTGGGAAGATGAATTCTCATATGCTCTCATGAGGAAATTTTTAATAACATCTATTATCCAAGTCTGTAAACAATTTCATTGGCTGCACCATCACAAAATTGACAAGAATATTGACATTGCACCTTTCCTATAACAATTCTATCCAATCTCATTTAAACACACATTGAGATCTTTCAGGATTTATCCATGAATAATACATACATAATAGCATCATCCGCATGCAAAAGATTTAAAATAATGGAGGCATTACTAATAAAAAAGAGAAATCCTACACTTAATAACATCAATTATGAACATGGTAACAATGTGCTTACCATGTTCAGAACTTAATATACTCAAGACTCTATATGCATAAACTTTACACATGTTTATTTACAACAAAATTAATTCTTGAAAAGGCTTGAAAGTACAAAACCATTGGACAATTCTTATATAATTTGAGTCCCGAAAAGAAAAAAAAGTATACAAATAAAAATTATAAAAAAATGATAATACCTTATCTGTCATTTTTAATGAAACCTCTCTCTCTCTCTCTCTCTCTCTCTATATATATATATATATATATATATATATATATATATGATGTGTGTTGTGGTGCAGTGAATATAAGGCTCAGAAAGAGACATCAGAGAGCTGAGGTCAATTTCAGTTGAATTCGTTGCATTCACTTACGTTCCAATACCCTTGGAAAAGATATTAATCCATCTCCTTCCCTCAGATCAAATAACAGGACAGATTGGGTTCTTTAGACTTAGTTGGCAACCAGTCTACTGCAGAAAGTAATGGCAACCTACTGCAGACATGATTGCCCAAGTATGTATCACATATGGCATTTAACTGACATACATGTATATATTTGTGTGTATATATTTCTTTATGTATATATATGCTTAATATATGTGTATATGTATATGTGTGTATATATATGTATAAATATATATATGTGTTTATATATATATATATATATATATAATTTGTTTATATATATATAATTTGTTTATATATATATATATATGCATATATATGTGTGTGCATATATATGTGTATATACGTGTGTATATATGTATATGTGTATATATATATATGCACATATATGTATATATATATATGTATATATATGTGTCTGTTTATGTATATGTGTTTATATATAAAGTACGTATATTTTGACAGCATCTTTTATTTTAAACAAGTTGTGATAAATGTGAGAGACAACATAGTCTTATATATTTTCTTTTGAATTTTTTCATATTTTCTGATTAGACTTTTTATTTCCGAATTATATTTGTATAAAAATTGTCCAAAGGTTGTCCTAGTACTTATGAACATCATCGTTCATCATCAGGGACTATATTACAGTTTAAAAATCAAATATTGCCGTGTAGCAGGAAAAGTGTTACAACATTTTAAAAGAAAATAAATGTTAAAAATTTTTAAATTCAAAAGCAGTAATAAAGTAAGCAACATGCACACGTGAAGATATGTGCTTGCGTAGATGCATGAATTATATAGAATACTTGGTTGTAAAAGATTTTAAATGCCGTAAAAATATGTTAGAGAATTTGAACTTCAAAGGAACTAATTATGTAAATTATCAAAAGCAAAGAATTATTTACCTTAAGTATAGTTCAAATAAACCCTCTAAACACAACTAAGTACATGTCCAGAAACTTGGTAAGTTCTGCGATTGATAAGTGTTCTGATATATAGTGCCTCTAAAACTAGACATTAGAATGCCTAAAAATTTTAGAGGCACTATATATCAGAAGTAAAAAACCTCTTAAAATTGAAGATGATCTCAGAAGGAGATTGAAAGTACTGAGGAACAATGAGAAATAAATAATAAAATCATCTGTCAAAGTTACAGCTCATTTTTTAGATCTTTCGGTTATAGTATGTGAAAGATTACTAGTTAGCATGAACAGATTTTATTAAAAATAAGCAGACACAATGTTTGCAATCTATTTAATCTGACATGTCTAAAAAAAATCTGCTGCCTAAATACATAAATGTATATATATGTATCTGTGTGTGTGTGTGTGTATGTGTGTGTGTGTAATATCAATTAATTTAAGCAGTAATATTAATTACTTTTATAAAAAAACAAAATAAACTTAGCTAGCCACAAAAAAAATAGAAAACTAAAAAATTAAAAATGGTGGTATGTCTAGAGAACATAATAATTCCCCACAAATGGCAACTACTAAAAAAGTAGGAAAAGGGAGGGAAAAAAAAACTAAAGAGCAGGCATAATGTGAAAAAAGAGAATAAGGAAAGGACAAGTGATCATGACAACATAGATGATCACAAACAATATAGAAAAAACTTATATCAATAATAACTGTATAAAAAAGAAAATTGAAAAATTTAACCCTTCCTGATGCCCCCTGAAAAGTGAACAAAAAGTTCTGCCACCAAAACTCTGGAGTCAAGACACTAAAGGTAACATCAGTCAGCTAAGTGACAAAGTTGATTGTCGGTTAATTTGTCTCTTTCTGTCTGTCTGTCTCTCTCTCTTTCTGAATATATATATATATATATATATATATATATATATATATATATAATTAATACTAATCAGCTGTTTGATGTAATTAATACTAATCAGCTGTTTAATTAATACTTGTCAGCTGTTTGATGTCACATTCACTGTCCTGTTTCCAGAGTTTTATAGACAGACTTCCCTGAAATCACTCTGGCTACATGTCCCGAGGTATCACCAATTATACTTCTCTTTTTTCTTTTTTATATGCACTTTTTATTGGTGCAAGATTTTTGTGTGCTTTCTTTGTGCTCATCTGTGCATATATGTGTAGAATTTTTTAGTTATTTGTCCTTTTCATGTGTTTTTTGTTTTTGTTGTTTTTTTTTTTTACTTTACACTCAGTCATTATTGTTTATTTTTTTTTACTTTTGCTATATTTTTCTTTTTTCTTGTGCTGCTTTCCTCCTGCATCAAATTTTTCAAGCCATCTGTTCTCATTATATACCCTAGAAATTTCAACTATCTTTTCCAATTGTAAAGTGGAAGTGTTTGTTTTGTTCTCCAAAACTTTATCATTATTTATGTGTTCAATCCATGGTATTCTCAACATCCTTCTATAGAATCACATTTCTGTTGCCTCTAATTGCTCCTAAATTTGCTGCCATGTAGAGGGACTAATATTACATAACATTTCATTCAGTTTGCAATGAAATTTTCTTGTGTTTTAATACTTTGCTTAACTTTTATGAGGCACCTTTCACTATTTTAATATTCCTTCTGATTTCAGTGTTGCATTTTCCATCCTCTGTTAAAACATTTCCGAGATATTTAAATTTTTACTTGCACTTTGATTAATTTTGATATATCCAATTTGTAATTAGCATGTTTTTTTTTTGTTTTTTTTTTTACAACCCTACATTCCTTTCATGCCTTCTATTCTAGTTCCTGTATTTTCTTTTCTCTACCTGCTATTAACACTGTGTAATCTGCATACTGTATGTTATTAAGATAATAAATCCTGGTAGGACTTTTTTTTCTTTTATGATTGCTTCACTGTCAAGGGTGAATCAGTCAGGTGAGAAGACACATTTTTGTTTTATGCTCCTCTCTGCTTTTTATGTATTTACTGAATTCATTTTCTATCCACATGCAGACAATTTGCTTCCTGTATAAATTCTGGATTATTCTATCCTTACACAATGTATCAAGCATAGAAATGAGTTAAAAGAGTAAAACACTACGCCTCCTTGGTCTCACACTTTCAGCGGACCTCAAATGGAATGACTATATCGAATCCATTGCTAAATCCGCTGCTATGAAAGTCGGTTCTCTGTGTAGGGCCCGGAAGTTTTTTCCGTCTAAATCTATCCTGCACATTTACAAATCTACCATCCGCCCGTGCATTGAATACTGCTGCCATATCTGGTCGGGTGCCCCTGCTGTTCTCCTCGGGCTTCTCGATAAGGTTCAGAGGAGGGTCTGTAATGTGATAGATACCGACTTGGCAGACCGCCTGCAGTCTCTCTCCCACCGGCGAGACGTGGCTTCGCTGTGTCTCTTCTATAAATACTTTCACGGCTTCTGCTCCGATGAACTTAGATCACTGGTGCTCCCTAAATACGAATTTGCACGAGATACTAGATTAGCAACTAGATCCCACCCTTTTACAGTGAAATCGATAAAATGCAGCCGTAACTTCTACTCCAACAGTTTCTTTCCTCGCACTTCCCGACTGTGGAATTCTCTTCCAAACGATTGCTTCCCCGACGGCTACAATCTCCAAGAGTTTAAATGTAAGGTCAATAGACACCTCCTAACACACTAACCTGCTCCCATTCTATCAAACACTCTTCCCATCTGCCCGACACTCATCCTCGCTATCCTTACTCATCTATCACCTTTCTCCTGACATTCCCTATGTCTATCCACTCCTTCTCTTTACCTTCCCCTATGTAGCCCCATGCGCAATAGTGGCAGTGGAATGCCTTGCTTGGGGTGAGATGATTTAAAAAAAAAAAAAAAAAAGCTTAAAATAAAATGAAATTTAATAATTAGTATTTATAATCAAGAGCATATTTTAACAATTGTTTTTTTAATTTTTTAAGCAATATATTTATTTAATCCATAAACACATTATTGAAATTAATATGAATAATTATTTCACCTTGTTTTCAGGTATTTCCTGGCTTAAATACATTCTGTATTTATAATGCTATTGGTATCCTTGCTATCTACTTTTATCAAATCACATTTTTTGCCAGTTGCATTAGTTTAGATTTGCGCCGTATTATGGCCAATCGCAATGCTTGCTGCTGGTGTTACAAATATGATGACTACAAACCAAATAGCTGCAGCCAATTTGACATTTTACAAACGCTTTTTGAAAAATTTGCTTCATACATTCTTAGTAAACAGACAATCAAGGTTAGTTCCATTTTCTGTCTTCTCACTTTTAGTCACTTTTCATATAAAGCTATATTTTTAATCACATAAATTTATCTAAATATGTAAACACACTTGCAAACACACTTTTTTCATTGACTTATTTATTTATATATTTATAATATATAGGAAAAAATTTAACATCTGATTGCAAACTCTTTACACATCTACTTTAGAAATTCTATTTTTAATTACAAAAACATGACTTAGAATTTTGTCAATTTTTATGTTTTCTTAAAATAAATGATATTATGATTGAATAATTGTACATATACAAACACAGTGCTAGTCAATATCTAAATTTGAATCAACAACCAAACAAATCAGTAAACCTTGCTTCTTTTAACTTTGTAATTCATATTTCTGGGTTAAAATTAATTGTAATAGTCATTAGTAATAATTTTCTCCCTCAGTTTCTTTCCCATTTCTTTCTGCTTGCTGAGAAAGTTTTATTTTATCATTTTAAATACTAAAAAGTTGCATTTGATTTTATTTTGTAAATGAAAATATAGGTTTTTACATCATTAAGAACTAATTGCACATATTTTAGAAACTGCACCAACTCAAGCTTAATTAATCTGTTCTACAGCAAAGAGAATTTGTAAAATTTGAAAAAAGAATAATACATAATATAAAATAATAATATACAATAATAATTACAGAATCAGTCAGAATTTTAACTATTAAAAAACTGTTAGGAAAGATACTTCTATTTTACTTTTGTCATTAGCAGTTCATAGATGCAATTCATTTGATTTAGTCTTGCTGATAGTCTACATTGGTAAATGTTTTTAGAATATGTATTTGAAAGGGAAAAATAACTCAAATTCTTTGTGCTTTCTTTAATTAGATTTTGGTACTTTTTATTACCTTTTGCTTTGGAAGCATAAATCTTTGGTGTACACTGCAACTTGAAGCAAATGATGACTGGCAGCGTGTCATGTACCCAACTACACATGTCTACTACAAATACCATATGGCCGATAAAAAGTATTTCCCGTCATTCCAGCTTGCCATTTACTGCAGTAAGCCACTTTTTACTATAATCTTTATTTTCTATATCTGGATGATTGCATAAATTGCATAGTCTTGGTCATTATTTATTTTATTTTTTTTTAGTAATTCAGCATTTATCCTCATTTTTGTTAACAGAAGAATTGACTTTTTAATTTACACAAAGTAAATATAGTTGCTCATTTACAAGAGTGGGTGGGAAATGATGTATAAGTAAATATTTATATCTCAATTAATTCTAGGATTCTTTCTTACGGCTGGTACCTCATAGATATCAGTATAAAGAAAAAACTCAATATAACATCCCAATAACCTCCATTTTATTGAACAAACATACACATAAGGGGTTACTGAAAATACTTGATCTGACCCATTTCCCAAAATCTAACCAAATCGCAGAATTTTGTGGTGGTGGGGGGGACTCTTTTGACATTATTTTAGATCAGATGGATTCTGTAGCACCTGAATCATTTCTGTATTTGAGTTTAATAAGTCAAGAATTATGAAAAACAAACTTATTGACAATACGTTTAAGGTTAGCTATCACATTTACATTCTTTTGGTATTTTTATTTGTTCATCAAAAACTGTAATATGACTTGAAACACGACATAGTGGATTTTAAAAATGGCAACAAAAATAGAATCCTTTATCTTTTCTGGAAGTTCACCCTATCTAGTTGAAAATATTACAAGTTGCTTAATCGTATTTGTATTACTAGTGCTTTTATTTAAACATTACTTTTTATTGGAAAAAGTCAAAATCCAATTTACACATTAATAAAGACATATTATATATATAATTTTACAGTTTATATTTTAGTAGCAATATGTTATTTTGAAGGTGATATGATTTCATCTTCAAATTCCAATGACACCTTATTCTTTTTTTTTTTCTTTTTATAATTGATTTCACCCCAAGCAAGGCATTAAAACCACTAAAACACAAGGGGGTTACTGGATGTAAACAAATTAGGAACAGAAACATTATTAATGAGTAGGGATTGAAAAGAGATGAGAGGACAATAAATAGCGATTGACATTGCATTTAAATTTTTGCAGATTAATGTTGGCTGCAAAGCATGAAGCCAGAAAGGAGTTTCGCAAGAAAGAAGTGCAATAAAAACTGTTAGCAGAGAATTTACAGTTACTGCTTGATTGTAAATTGATGAGATCTTCTTGCCAGTCTAGTACTGCACTTAAACTCAAAAAGTCAAGGAAAGAATTCATCTGAACAATTACCATGAAAGTATTTATAGAAAAGACACAGAAGCAACCTTACAGTGGTAGGAAAGTGATGAGGCTGAGCCACCAGATCAGGACCAATAATATTGCTGATTCTTCTTTGAATTTTATCAAGAAGCTCAACGTAAATAGCAGGAGCACTAGACTGTATATGGCAGCAATATTCTAAGATTGGACGAATGATAGACTTATAGATATGCATGAGAGATTGTGGATAGAAAAAAATTGTCTTGCATCACAGTAAACAAACTTTCTTAGCAGCTGATCTAGCAATAGATTCAATATAGTATTTTCACTTTATATTAACTGAGAGCATTAACCTGATTTGGGGCAACAAAAAAGTTATTTTCGATAACTACTTTTCTAATCCAATGAAAATTAGGATCTACCTGGGTAGCTGCTGAAGAAAAAGATAAATTCATTATAATCTTAGTAAAATTGAAGTTTTGCCATTTTAAGATCAAAAAAAGTCTTGATATTTTGTCAATAGAATTTATTCAGTTATTATTTTTAAGTAATATCTTCCCAGTCTTTTATAGAGAAAAGAAATTGTTCATTCAGTTCATGCAACTATTTTCACTGGTTTGGTTGATCCAATAGATTGGGTAACCTGAGAATTTATTCAAGGTGTTAAATAGGTGATATTCATTCTAACATAATGATTTACTAGAATTCCAATTTGTAAAACACATATTTATAAGCAATCTCACTTATTGAGAATATTAATTCATTTAAAATTTTAAAAAATTGGAATAGATGAAGTTAGTATTAGATATTGCATAGTTTATTAAAATTACTGCAAAAGAAGAAAGGTTAATATCACTTTATAAGTGATTTTTTATATAAATCACTGGTATAGCGAATTATTACAATCACTTACATTTTTTGTTTCATTTTGGGCTATACTCACTAATATTTGTCACATTAAGTTTGCTTAAGAAAGAATCTAACTTATATAAAGTCAAAATGCTCCTCTGCTGTGATCCCTCTAGTATTTTAATATTCGTGTGATTTCACTTTTTTTTTATCATATTGCCCCAAGCAATTGTTACTGTTTTGCAGGGTTTTACAGATGATGTTATTTTGTTTTTGATCATATTTTTGTCAATATTACAAGCATGTTACAGGTGTTCTTATCACAGATAAATGAAGTTTTAGTTTATTGTAAAATGGAACAAAAATAAATAAAGTTTATTTTTATATATATATATAAGTTGCTTATTGAACTGATTCATTAGCTTCATTTGTTAAGTTTAAATATTTCTTCAACTTTCTATTCTTTCTAATTTACAGTAGTTTACCAAGAAAAATTTATTTGCAGATCCTATTTTTACCAAGATTTTAAGCATGGTCTCAAGTGTTTTCATCACAAATGGAAAGAAGCATTATTAAAAAAAATGTTGTCTTAGTAAATTGATATCTTTTGAAAGTATAAAAGATAAGTAAATTATTTTATGAAAAAGATTTGGAGGTATCTATTCATAATTATGATTTGTCTGCATTATTCATTTAAGCTTTGAATTTTTTGTACATAAAATATGGTTAAAAACTGCTTAATAGAGTTTTATTTCAAAATTATTAATAGATAAAAGATCTACTGAATTATAAATGTTTTTTTTTTTATTGGATTGATTCTTAAACAGAGACATTGAATTATTTCAACTTCTTAATTTTTATAAAAATAAGATTCAGAAAGAAAAAAATTTCTAATTTTACACAACACAAAAATACATTTACAACATGGGAAATATTAGAACAAATAAAGGTAAAAAGTTTTCATGGCCCAGTTTTTTTATAAATATTTTAAAGAATTTAAATTTAGAGCTACCACTTTTTTTTTTCAGAAAATATCAATGTTCAGAAAAATGAAATGAAATTGTTCAATATGAGCCAAAGTATTATGCACAGTCCTTATATAGATAATTCCACTGTTGAAAACTGGTTTACAGCTTTTTTGAAATCAACACAATGGAAAAATTCTCAAAAAACACGTAAGAATTATTTAATTATTTTAATATCATGATCATTTTAGATTCATTAACTTTGTCAAGTTTACATGAGGGATTTTCATAAGCTTAATAAAATATAAACCAATAAAACTCTTTGAAAAAATAAGTACCTCAAATTTCTTACAATAAACAAAATTTCTGCATGTTTCTTTCTAATTTTTCTATTGAATCAAATATTATCAAGATAGTGTTTAGTTTTGATTACTAGGACCTTGAATAAGTTCTTGCTGTTTTCAATTCTCAGAATTGCGTGCATGTAGTTTCAGATGATAATGCAGTTATAAGGAAGTACTATAAGCAAGCTTGAAATTTAGTGTATGTCATTTTGTTGAAGTGTAAACAATTTGTTTTTCATAGCATTAAACATGTCAGATTTAATGCCAAAGAAAGCATATTTGTGGGGAATTTTACTGCACTACTTTATTCAAAAGAAATCTGCAGCTAAAGCACACAGAATTCTTGTTGAGATTTATGGCAACTATGCTCTGTCAGAAACAACACGCAGAGATTGCTTTAGACACTTTAAAAATAATGATTTTGATGTTGAAGATAAAGAATGCTCTGGTCTATCGAAAAAGTTTGAAAATGAAGACTTGGAGTCATTACTTCATGAAGACTAATGTCAGGTGCAAGTTGAACTTGCAGAATTATTAGGAGTTGATCACACAACAATTTTAAAAGGTTTAAGAGCATTAGAAATGACTCCAAAGCAAAGACATTAGGTGCCGTATGAGTTGAAGCCATAAGATGTCAAGCAGTATCTTGTGAACAGCTGCTTCAACGGCAGAAAAGGAAAGGTTTTTTGCATCATATCATGACTGGCAATAAAAAGTTGATATACTACGATAACCCTAAGCATAGAAGATCATGAAGTAAGCTCGGCCATGCATCAACATTGTCAGCAGAGCCAAATATCCATGGTTCAAAGCTTCTAATCTGCATTTGGTGGGATCAGCTTTGTGTAGTTTATTATAAGCTGCTCAAACTGACCAAAAACATCACAGTAGATGACTATCAACTACAATTGATGTGTCCAATATAGCTTTACATTTATTGCTAAAAATTTCTTTTGAGAAATCAGTTTTAGTGTACTTGTTTGCTCAACTTAGACATTTCTCTTTTATTTTTACTTAAAGGTTGCACTTTGGATTCTGTCATGTCTTCAGACAATTTTTTAAAATATTTTACATCTCTTTGTTTACATTAATAATATTCTTCAAATATTCCGTTCACTTTTCTTATTACCCTTTTAAATTTTCTCATATCTTTTTTTTTTCTTGCAACAGTCATAAGACCAATTTTTTGTTTTGTTTTTAATTATTTTTTTATTATTCTCTGATTCTGTTAGCACTGAAAACTGTAAAAAAAACTTATTCTCATAACTTAATAACTTTACAATATCTTGTTTCTCCTTTCAGATTATCTTTCTCTTATGACCTGTGCCAATCTTTATAACCTGAAATTAAAAAATAAACAACTGTGCTATTGTATTTACATTAATATATATATGAACATTTCTTGAATTGCATAATGAAATCTCACCTCATCAAATAAGTTATTGTAAATAAAAACTGATGTTATAAACTGTATTTCACATAGAATATTTATTTATCATATAAATGGTTAAATATCCTGAAAATCTCACCACAATTAAACATATCAATTTTATTTTGAAAACAATAATCTGCATAATGAAATCTGATAGGTGAATGTTATTCCTTGCCTAAAATAAACATAGAAAATGTTATTAATGTCAAAACTTTTAAAGAAATGTTTTTTTAATATTTTTATTTAATTTATTAAATCCAAGAAACTTTTTTATCAAGGCAGCCATCATGATTTCCATTAATATTTATTCATTTTTTTTTTTTTTTTTTTAATTACAGATGATATGTACAGTAGCAGTGCACTGGGAAATTTTTTAAAATCAGAAGCTGGAAAACCTTATGAACAATATGTTGAGATAAAAAAAAAAAACACTGTTCAACTATTGTGCCTTACTATTCCTTCTGCTCTAAAATTCCTGCCTGTAATAACCGTACAGCACTTCCAAGTTTTCTAAACATATCACAAAATTGTGCTGTTAATACACTACACTTTCATGAGTACTATGCATTATGCACTTGTGAAATATCATTTTATATGTTATGTATTTGTAAGGCACCAAGTTGTGCACCATCAAATATAACATCCTTCAATGTATCATGCTACAGAGAGACAAGCAGTATATGTAGTTTCAAGCAGTTAAATCATAAAAGAGTTTCATCATATAACATGCATTGCTACAAAGATGTAACAAAGATTTTGGTAAGTTACTATTAAGTGTTAATAGCCAAAATGTTCTTTCAAAATATTCTCAAATTTGTTCACTCTTTCTTTTTTACTTTTACATAAATTACTTCAAAATGATTAATTTATCTTGTTGCATGTGGATTTCATTCCAGAGTTTTAAGAATAAAGGTATGTTTGACATGGCTACTTCTGAAAACAGTATGGTTCTGACCAGACCTTATGTATAATCTACTAATTGCCTTTTTTGAATAAGAAATTTTGTAAAGATGAAATCACCATTAAAAAAAAATTGTAGTTGCAAGATTTTAACTCTAAAAACAAAACCATAAAAAATGATCAAATTATGTAAAAAATGTCACTTATTTTAGCTCAGTTTTGTATATCATGAAATTAACTTGTCTTTCTTCTAAATGTCCAAATATACAAAATATGTTTCAGGTCAGTGTTTATTTCCCTGAAAAACACATATGTTCCTATAAACAGATTCTATTATAGTAAATTTCAGATTTTAGAAGTATGAATTTCATTAGAAAACAGCAACTTCCTTGCAACATCCACTAGAAATACTAAAACATATCACTAACTTTATCAATGATAAAACCATACAATTATATATATATATATATATATATATATATAAATTTCCTGCCCCATTTATAGTGGGGATGGGGGTAAATCAACTTAAGTTAGTAAATTTATAAGTGATTACTTTCCTTAGTCATTTTAATAATCTATATACAAATAAAATAAAATATTTATATGCATTTAGACAAAATTACTTTCCAAGCAAAATGAACAGTTTAATTAATCAGTTCCTTTACTCTCAATTTTTTTTTTTTAGATGGCAGTCTTATTTATTTAAGGATTTCATGTGAGACACTCAGATATCATCTATTAAACAATAACTTGGTTTTGAAATAGGCTTTATCATCACCATCTTTGTTATTCAGTTGCTAATCTTTTCCTTTGGATGATATTTCCATTTCACTGTTATATTAAATGTATAAATTTTAACAAGAAGTGATGTTGAGCAAATAGCAATTAATATAATACCAAGAGGTAATTAGTGAATCATAGATACTACTGAAAACCATAAAGAGAATGGAATAATTAAGCACTTCATTGGCCTCTATTTTAGTTTTTAATTTTTTTTATCCATTTTATTGAATCTCAATACACTGTTTCAAGACTTTGTTTCATTGCATTTACGATTAAAACTTTCTAAGAATTACAATAACTTTTGACGGCATGGGTTCACAAGCATATTTGGACACAACTGCAGTTTTACTGAAAGTTTCTTGGCCTGAAAATGAAGTCAGTCAGATAGTTAAGTACCATACGTCATACATACTTGAGCAATCATGTCTTGAAAGAGACCTGACTGACTGACTGGGCAGAAGATTTTCCCATGGTAGGTTGCCATTACTTTCTGTGTTAAACTGGTTTCCAACTAAGGCTTATAGAACCCAATCTGTCCTGCTATTTAACCCATAGCTGGAGAGAGAAGCGACAGATTAGTACCTTTCCCAAAAATATTTGCATATAAGTGAATTTAATTGGAATTCAAACGCAGTTCTCTGATTTCTTGTTCCAAGCAACTGAACCACAATGCACATCCTTGAAAAAGAAGGGATTACAAAATCAATTCTAATGTTTGGTCATTTAGTAAGATTTTTGGAAATCTTTCTTTCAGTCTATTAATAAACGTGTTTTCAATTAGGTTGACATTTTGCCATGAATTTGTATATAAAAAAAGTTGTTTCGCTTATATCGCTATATATTGTTTCGCTATATCACATAGAATCAAGGAAAATGTATATAAATAAAGAAAAACCAAACATAGCTACATTTATTCAGAGAAAAAAGGACAAGAAAAACTTTTTTCTGTTCTTGATGTGTACCTGAATTGCAACTGACATGTTTCTTAATCAATGTGTATCTTATTTACTAGTCATAGGATATATATAAGTGACATAAGACAGAGGGGCAAAGTATTCTCAATGACTTTAGCATAAAAACCGGTCTTATCATATAATTATTTTATCATAATCTTAAAATAGAGATGCAGAATATTATACAAACCATATTTTGATGGTATCTTCCACCTTTAAAATTTTAAAATTCTATTATTTTCATTAAATTAATGTCTGTTAGTAAATTGTCTTTAAAGTTCTGGAATTAGAATTTGTGAAGAGCTAAATAGAATTAATACAAAGTATGATTTCCTTCTCTCTTTCATAAAGAAATAGCTGAACTTATCTTTAGTTACCTGTAATAAATTGGATTTAATTCAGTTTAAAAAATAGGTTTGAAATGTTATGCAATGAAGTACATTTTGAATTTGCACCCTCTTATTGGTTGAATGAATTACAAAATGAAAACGGATCCTATGTTACACATTTCATCAGTCAAAATGATGTTTTCAGACTAATAATGGTTTTATCAATTGAGTTTTACACACACACACTCACACGCACACACACACACATGGGAGAAATACAACAGTCAGTTATAATTTTACAACAAGAAATGCAGAAGATACAGAGACACTCAGCTTTAAATTTTTAGATTCATATCCTAGCTGACTTCATTCAACTTTCTATCACTTTTATTTTTGTTTTTCTCACTGTTGTTTTTAAATATCCCTCAATGTAATAACAGTAGTTTTGTTAGGAAAAATATGTTGTATGATCCTAAACATAAATTTACTGTCGAGAACTCCAAAATTAGTGTACTTTCAATACATTTTTGCTTGAATAATTTACTTCCCTTTTTAATTAAACCTACTTTCTTTAAATCAAAGTGGTCAGCCCTATAACAATGTATGATTGAGGGATATTGCTTTGTAAAAGATTTCTTTTCTGTTCATATAAGCTTTTATTTAAATTACTAGATGTTATATATATATATATATATATATATATATGAAGCCTGAAGAAGAATTTTGTAAAAAGTTTGATATTTCTATGAATAGATTTTTAACAATATTTCAGCTTTTTAGCTAATATTACTGAATCTATATTTTGGTGATGTCCTCTCTGGGTATGACGTAACTAGTACCTTTATATTATCCTGCCGTAAAACATTTCCTGGTTGGCATTGGACCCTATTTCATTTATTTAGAAATATTAATATGTATCTGATATTATGATTTATGAGTGACAAGTAGCAAATGAGTCTCTCTGTTCAACATATTCATAAGCCACTGTCTGATTCTTTCATGAGGAAAAAATTAATTGCTATCAACTGGTAAAAAACTATTTGAAAATAGCATAAAAATTATAACATCAATTGTAAGGTATTGGAAAGTTTTTTTATCCTTGTTTATCCCAGTATTCCATTCATATTTATTGTTATAAAATGGAGAAGACATTGAAATATTTGCTTATTAATTGTTTAGTAGAATGAAAAAGATATTAAATAAGAATATTCTTTATTGTATCTACCATATCTGAAAATATAAGAAAGAGGACATTACCACTTTTGTCACATGTCTGCTTCATTTAATCTATTAAATGCAAATTACATAACACATAAAAATATTGTCACTGAATGCTATTTGATTTTTTTTTCAGGCTTTTAAAATTGCAGTGCAAAATATGAGTGAACCTGATGTTTTGCATAAGACTGAAACTATAGACGAATTACAGTCAAGAATTTCTCCCTACTTTAATCGTGATGAATGTTTTGCACATGCAAATAATTATTTGCAGTCAAGTATTAATAGTGTAAGCTGCTTATTCTGTTTCAGTATTTTTATCTCAAGACATTATTATTTAGTTGGGGGGGGGGGGGTGGAGATGAATGTGAGCCAAATTTGTGATTTTTAAAAACTTTAATTTCTTGATAATCAGTGTTAAGAGAAATCTTCCAAATGTAAGTGTTAATTTGATAAAATTTTGAAAAAATCTTAAACTATTATTTTATTTCATGTAAAGAGTATATATATAAATATATTTCCTGTTTAAATATTCTATTTAGATAGAAACAACAGAAACATCCTTTAAAGAAAGATTCAGTAATCACAAAACATCACTCAATACAGAAAAATACAAAAACTGTCAAAATATATATGGAACCAGAAAGAAAATAACATTACTACCAAAATGAAATGGGAAATAATAAAAAGAGTGCCATCACACAGCCACAATAGCAAAATCTATAAATTATACCTAGAAGAGAAAATAGCACTAATCAGGCTTAAAAACCAAAATAAAATATTGAATAAATGAAACAAGATAATAGGAAAATGTAGATATGCAAATATCTGCTTCGCTACACAAATAACAATAGAAACATAAATATACAAACACTCAATCCTGAAAAAAGAAACAGAAAATAATAAAACAACCACTGAATGAAAAAAATGCACATAAAGTCCACAAACACAAATATATACAAAAGCACAAACACCCAACCATGACCTAAAAAAGAAACCCTTAAGCAGTCAAACACACCAACACAGTAAAGATAAAAGAGGTCAACCTAAACAACAAGAACAAACCAAACAAAAAAACATTTAAGCGGACACCTATTCAATACAAAACAATTACACAGGCGCCCACTCACGTATACAATAAAAACAATAAATGAAACATTAAAAAGAAATCAAACACCTTCACAATAAAAATAAATTTTAAAAAAATTGACCAATCACAATCTGGACTATTCTCAGAAAATATCAAACTACACCAGGCTTCTTATAAATAAGAAAGGGAACCAGGACTCAACAGTAGATAAAACACCAGCCCTGATAAGTAAAGACATCATAGCAGTGTTCTTATGAAACTTCAAATTAGGCATGAACCTGCTCAGTTAAACTGACCAATTATTTGCACTAATACTATTTATATAGTTCACCCAAAGCAAGGCAGCAAAACCACTAAGACACAAGAGGTTACTTGGTGTAGAAAAATTAGAAAACAGAAACATTACTAAAGAGCAAGAACAAAAGAAGAGTAATCAGAAATTTAGTAGATAGTGATTGACATCGCATTTAAATTTTTGAAGATTCAAGCATGGAGCCAAAAGTGAGTTCCACAAGCAAGAAGTGGAAGAATGGAAACTGTTATCATAAAACTTATGGTTACATCTAGCCTATTCGACTGTAAATTGATGAGATATTAATGCCAGTCTAGTATTGCACTTAAATTCATAAAGTTTAAATACATTAGTGAAGAGCTCATCCAAATAACTACCATGAAAGTAGTTATAGAAAAAGCAGAGAAAGGCAACCTCATGATGGTGGGAAAGTGACTGAAGCTGAACTGCCAGATCAAGACTAGTATTATTGGCTGATTTGGATTTTAACAGGGATATGTTTTTATGCGTGTGTGCGTATATATATCTGTGTGTGTGTGTGTGTGTGTAGTTTTTTGTATGAATGGCTGTGTATGACTACATTTATCTGTGTGTATGTATTCATTTTTGTTTGAATACAGTAGTGAACATATTAATATGTAGACTGATACTGTAAATATATATTTCAGAGTCTTAATTTCTCAATGTTGAATCAGATGTGGGAGTCCTTTGAACAACGCTTAATTTTCAGCTTTAATTTAATTGTACTTTCAAGACATGATCACCCATGCATCTATTATATATGACAACTAAATGACTGACTGATATACCTGTCCAATGTTTGACATTGTCCAACCAATCTTTTCAGTTAGTGTCCTCTCCTACATCCACCTTCAGCGGTGCTTTGCATGATGGTCTTGCACAGGCTGTCGTGCCTTGTAATGTGTCCAATCCATGCCATTTTTCTCTGTTTGACAGTGGTGAGAAGAGGTTCATGGTGTCCTACAAAACGTTCAACATTTTTTCACACAAACTCATTGTTTTTTACTTCCTAATAGACAATGCCAAGAAGTTTTCTCATGCATTTGTTCTCAAATGATTGGATCCTTCTCTCTGTTTCTGCCAACAGTGTCCCATTTCACATCCATAAGGAAAAATGGAGACTACCAGTGATTTGTACGGTCTGCATTTTGAAAACTGATTTTGCTCTTCAATATTCTTTTCAATTTGGTCATCACTGCCATGGCTGTGGCAATTCATGTGCAGATTTTTGAGTGACATGTACCATCTTTAGACAAGTAAATTCCCATTGACACAGGTGTTACTATTTGTGCTGTTCACCATTACTTTGAATTTCTCAGACCTGACCTCCATATTCTGTGCTTCTGCTCGTTCAAAAAGTTTGTTGGACAAGTCCTGGATCTCACTGTTATTACTTATGAGATCATTGTTATGTGCAAAATGTAAGTTACAGGTCTGCCAGTGATAGAGATTGACAGTTCCTGGTCGTTCAAAGTTTCTTGCATGATTCTCTCTAGAAATAGGTTGAACAAAATGCATCCCTGTTGCAGTCTGACAGCTGTTTGTTTTCCCAAAAGAACTGCACTGGTGGTATTTTTATATAGAGCATGGATGACTTGAATAATTCCATTATATACATTGAATTCTCTAAGGATTTGCCAAAGACTGTCATGCCATACATGGTCAAATACTTTCTTGAAATCAACAAAGTTGTTGAACACATCCTTCTGATGTTGCAGGTGTTTCTCTACAAGGATTGAAACAATGGCAACAACTGAAGACCTTTTCCTTTGTACTCCACTTGATTATAAAACTTACTTGTTCCTCTGATAGCAATTCTTCAGCCTTGGATGCAATTCTTCAGCCTTGGATGCAATTCTTCAGCCTTGGATGCAATTCTTCAGTCTTTACTAGGATGACTGATCAGGCTTATAGCCCTGTATTTTCAACACTGTCTGAGTATTCTTTTGTTGGCAGTGGTATTACCAATGACTGAGTCCACTCATTAGGCCATTTTTCTGTTCCAAAATCTTCTGGCATAGTGTTGTGATGACTTTGATGGTTTCTTCACCTCCATGTTATATCAATACAGAGAATATTATCTAATCCAGGTGATTTTCAAGGTTTCAAGCTCTTTACTGCCAATTCAGCCTCTTCTGTTAATATTGACAGACTAGTCTCATCTTCTTCTGTGGAGTGCTGGTCACTTTGCAATGTGGAAACATCTGGATAATGCTGGTAATTATTTAAGCCATGACTATTGCAAGCATATATAGAGAACCTCCTCGCTGTCTGTCAACAATTTACCATTCTCAACCTTTAAGATCATTACTCTCTGTTGGCTGGTTTTAGTGGGGGATTTGAGAGTATTGTAGGCCGGTTTGTTATTGCCAGTCAGTATATCCTTCTCAATGATTTTGTACCCACTCCTCTTTAGCTGCTAGCATTTTCTCTTCCTGTCACTGTACACTTCCTTATATATGGGCATAAACCTCACACAAATCCAAGATTTTATTCATGATCCACAGATGCATTTTCCTTCAGTGTTTATCCAAACCTTCCTCAACTTTTGTGAGCAACACTTCTTTAATGTAATCTGCAAGTGTCTACATCACTGTTATTTAGGTTCAGGGCTGCAGACTTGCTACCAACTTTGGTCTGGAACAGTTGAATGACTTCAGGGTCTTTTAATTTCTCAACCTTGAAGTGGATATGAGAGTCCTTTGAACAGTGCTTAATTTTCAGCCTTAATCTAAAAGTCATCATCACAAGATCATGATCGATGCCGACATCTGCACCAGGAAATGTTCTTGTGTTTATTTACCTTGCTAATGCTGGATTTATAGTGTTGTGGAACCATAATAAAATCAGTCTGGTTATGAATTTTCTCATTAAGTGAGTGTCAGGCTGCAATTTGAGATAGCTTCTGGAAGTGTAGAGTGTTGGCCATGTTGAAATGATGACTTTTGACAAATTCAAGCAATCAGAGATATCTGTCATTTGTCTCACCATTGCCAAATTTTCCAACTGTTCCTGCCCAGGTTGTGTACACATCTGGTCCTAATTTGATATTCCAATCTCCTTGTATGATGGTTATGTCTTTCTGAAGAACTTTTCTCAAGGTAAATTCTAATAATAAGTAGAATTTCTCAGTTTCCTCTTCATCGTGCTCTAATTCAATTTTCTGTTCTTTATTTCTGTAAAGTTAACATTCTTTTCAGGTGAACAGCATCAACATAAATAAACCTCAAGTTTGGGAAATAAACAAAATCTAGACAATGTTTTGGTTTAATAGAATTTGAGTTCTTTTTTTTTAGAGATATATATGTGTGCATTGTGGTGCAGTGCATATTGACTCGGAACGACAAATCGGGGTGCCAAGTTCAAATTCCAGTTAAATTCCTTGCCTTCACTTATGCACAAATACCCTTGGGAAAAGTATTAATCTGACTGTTCCCCGCCTAGTTATGGTTTAAATAATAGGACAGATTGGGTTCTATAGCCTTGGCTGGCAACCAGGTTATCACAGAAAGCAATGGCAACCTACTGCGGGATAATCTTCTGCCCAGTCAGTCATGCCTCTTTCGAGATATGATCACCCAAAGCGTGTATCACGTATGGCACTTAACTGACTGATGTGTCTGACAGATAATATAAGAAAGATAATGTAAGAAAGAACCCAAGTCCTTGGAATTAAACAAAAAACAGATGCCTTTCTTTGTCTAGAAGAATTTGGGTCACTCTTTTCTGTAATAACACACATGATTTGGACAGATAGCATAAATATAAACAAACCCAAAAATCTATTTTCTCAGGAAAAAAATATCCATGTTTTCTTATTGGCAAGAAGTGGATAGATGGGAACCCTTAGTTTTGCTCAATTTTATAGGAATTTGTCTAGTTAGTTCTAGGTCTGAATCTCCTTGGAATTCTTTTTAAATTCATTTTATTGTTTTATTTTTTAACCCATTTCTTTTTTCATTTTTTTTAATAATTTTTATTCAATTATTACTCCTGCCAAATCATCATTCTGCAATTTCATACAATTAAACATTTAAACAAGATCACTACTTTGCAACATATCTTGCTATTAAGCTAAATTCTACAGACTCTGTAGCAAACTCCATAAACTCTGTAAAGACAGCTAGATCCCCACATATGGAACTGAAACACTAGACCAAATGTGGCAACAACACTCAATGCATGAACAAGTGGTAGACATGTGTAAGATTCTGGCAAGAAAATTGTCTAGAATGAGCAGATGTAGCAATTAATTCAATATAATCTTTCCATTTCATGTCACTTTCCTGAAAGTCAGCATCAGCCAAAGGAAAAAGAAAAAAGATTTTATATATAAAATTCAGTAAACAGGAGAATATGTCTCATCTTGATTATAAATCATTTGAATTTTTGGAAATAGACAAAAACCAACAAATGAAGAGCAAAATGGCATGTCAAAAAATGATGGAATCAGATTAGTTAGTCTTTTTAGATGTGGAATCATCAATGTTCGCTGCACAATAAAAGCTGTTTATTTAACTTAGGAAATTTAACCACCAAAATTGCCACTGAAATTTGTTGAAACACTTAGCATAAGATTTATGAGGTTCTTCCTTTTAATATTCATCAAATAAATATCCATTTTAAATGAGTAACAACTAAAATATTTGTTATAGTTTTTACTATAGAAATCATGTTAATTGTACATAATAAAAAATACAACATTTTAAAACACATCTTAGTGAAATAATTTCTTTCAAATCACATAACTGCTTAAAGATTCAGTTTATATAATAATTAAAAGCATTTATTTTAATAATACTACTACTAATAATTTCTAATGTGATAATATAAAGATGACAATTTATGTATTATTGATGTCTGAATGGAAATATTTGATTATATTTTGTTATTGTTTCAGATTATTGAAAAGGAAATCATTAGAAATATCACATTGGCCTTTGCATCTGTCTTGATCATCACACTGATTTTAATTACAAATGTTCGTACTTCTTTAATGGTTGGATCCAGTGTAATTCTCACCATGGTCAGTAACCTGCTTGAACTTGTAATGTGTTCATTTTGGCTACCATCTTTCACTTGACAAAATTGTCACATTAATCCTGTTTTTCTCGACTGATGTATTCAGCTTGACTTTCTAGATCAAGAGATAATTTTATGTTCTATATAGATGTTCTTTATTTAAGTCTTTTAAAAACTAATCTTAACTTGATTTTTTTTTCTCTGTGCTTTGAAAATCTTGTGCATAAATGCTAGATCTTAAATTTAATACAGAATCATTAATGAAGTGATTCAATTTTTCATTTTTTATTTCAATTGCTAAATTCTCAAAACAGTTACAGACAACAAATATTTTAGTCTAGCAAAGACTAAAATATTTTAGTAAAATTCTTTCTTTGCTTGGCAAACACAAAACAAAGAACATGTTACCCTGAAATATGTTTACATTTTACATGGCTAATTTTTAGATAATATCTGTAACTGACCTATTTATTTTATTTGTGATTTATTAGTGAATAAATGGTTGATATTCATTTTGAATAAGTTATAAGATAATTTGAAACTATAAACAACACCCAAATATTTAGAAAGTAAAATAAACCACACTTCAATCACTTTAGCCAATAACCCCCATTCATATTTTTTATTATAGTAGAGGCACATTGTAAAGTGCTCAGCTGAGATAGGATTCCAATAAAAGATTTCAAAACAAATATTGATTTTGGTCAAGTTTTAAGAAATAGATCAGACTGAAATTTACCCTCAAAATGTTTCTACAACAGACTTCTTAACAAGATTTATTCATCTTCATCGTGGTTTGACTTTGTGAACAAAGTGAATCTTGATTTTATGTCACTTGGGCTGTTCTGTGAGTTTTTCATCCATTTTTGTTCCAAATATATAGTCAAACACCATAGTAAACAGCAACTAGAAATCTGTGAGCAGACTAATTAATCAAATAAAGATTGATTCTGATAGGATTAAAAAACAAGTTGACTTGATTTCTGTTCTTCTTCAGGTTCTTAGTTTATAAATTCTCTGAATGTGCATGACTGTTGAAACCATGACTCCAGTAAATCAAAAAAACATCTGAAGATGATAGATAGAATTCATGACATTTTTATATGACTTCATAAAATTTCTAAACAATTAAAAACGTTTATAAATTCTCAACAATTTAGTTTCTTTTACCCAAATTCTTTTCTGCTTCTTTTCAAAGTACTTATTTTTTACATTCCATCCAAGTTTTTTCTTTGTTTTATTTGCAGCTAAATATTACTGGTAGCTTGTATTTGTGGGGTATTAATATTGAAACAACATCCTGTGTAATTCTTACTATTTCTGTTGGCCTGGTTGTTGATTATTCCGTCCACATTGGTCATACTTTCATGACAGTTGCTGGTGAGAAGAATCGTAAGTACAATTCAAAAACTGATTTATATTTATTTCTAAAAGGATGGACAAACTTTACAACTTGGTAAATTTCTGCATCATTTTTTTTTCTACAGGCAATGAAATCATTGAAAGCTAGCAAAAGTCTGATGGAATAAAAATGAACTTTTTATTAACCAATTAAAATTTTTGCTAAACATTATTAATGAAAACCTAATTTCTGTTGAATTTCAAATTAAATTTGGAAACATTTTTTTATCTTGACAAAATAAACTGAAATTATGAATCTGCAGTAATATAAATAAAAATTTGTCTGTATTTAAGGAATTTAATGCAAGTTAAACAACCAGTGTGAAGATAATAGTATTTCAGAATCACACAGTCAGTTATATTAACAGGAAACTGAGTCGACTGAGACAATCTGTAAAATATATTCTTAGTATAAGTGGTGAATGATTTACAGGGTGAGAAAGAATATACATAATAATAATAATAATTGGAAGTAACACAGTCCTTGCAAAACCACCACCACCACCACCATGGTAAAGGTTTTGTGAGAACTCTAGTACTTCCAATTATGTAACATTCTTTCCTAGTTTGTTATTCAGTTCTGATCATCCACCACCTGCCCATCATCATCATCATCCCCATCTAACTACCTGATTTGTTCTATGATTTGCCTCAAAAGATTTTAAACACATTTTGCCATTATGTGCACTGTTCAAAGTTCTGAAGTGAAGCAACACAAATTCGATTTGTTTTCTATGAATCTACAGAGAACATTATTTGACAAATGTTAATGTTTATTTATTCTTTTCTCCCAAATTTCTTACTTACCAATCTTCAGTTTTATTTAGATTGTAAAAAAAAATTAACTTAAAATTAATGGATTCACTTTGAATGAAAATTCTGAACTCATAATCATTTTATTTTTATAAATAAATATAAGAACTCTGTTTTGTATGGATGCCAAAATAGACATTATTTGCTCCAACATAATGATCCTCATGACAAAGAATGGCATTGTTGACCAATGGTGATTCACTGATGGTTCATTTGAATTACGAAAATGCTGACTTGTACATTATTTGATCATTTATATTATGTGGGAAATACGTTCAAATTTTCAGGTGTCATTGGATTGTCAATAATTTATTTCACTTTAACATAGTCATTTTCTATAATAAACTGTCTGTATATGAACATATATAAGTTTATGAGAAATAATCTAATGGTTCAAAAAATTTTAGGATCTGATGATTGTTTTTTTATTCCTTTTTTTAAATATGGAAGCAGTTGTACAAATGTAATCAGTTTCTTTGCTATTAGTGTTAATGGAAATTGCAAAAGAATGATTAAATTGCTAAAAGAAAGGAAAATATCTTAGCGTACAATGTTATTTTCTTTAAGAAACAAATTATTAGACTTTAGACATTTTATTTTGATTCATACACTATTTGTTCTTTTCATTTCAATACAGAAGCAACTTCAAATTTTGATATGAAAATCTTTAAATAAAATCCATAGAAATTGTTATTTAATTCTCATAAGTGCAATATTCACCATTTCAGATTAAAGTTTCTCAATTTGAAAACTCTCTTTTATCCATTTAGATTTAAAATAAGGAGAGAAATATTTGTCATTTGATTAATTGATAAATTTTTTCTTTCTTTTTCAGATCGAATGATAGTCACAGTAAAAGAAATTGGCCCGCCCGTGTTTCATGGTGGATTCAGCACTTTTATTGCCGTTCTTCCTTTGTCTATGAGCATCACTTATCCTTTCCAGACCTTTTTTAAAGTGAGTTTGTAGTCGCAAACATTTTCTGATATTCAGATCTCTAACCAAGATGCTTTACTTGTCTCTAGTCTATCATTAGCCTATCAGTTGCATTAAGAAGAAAATAATGTTAATAAATAAGATATAATTAAACATAGAAGAAACAACCAAGTAGATAGTCTCTCTCTTTATTTGAACTATTTCTAGAGAAGAAGCCAACATTTTCTTTTGTCAATATAAATTGTAAATTTTAATGCTTCTAAAACGAAGCTACTGTCAATTAACCATCATCGACAATCTCACCTACCTCCCATTAGCATGGACCAGGCTTGCCTCCCAGAGAGTAAAACACTACGCCTCCTTGGTCTCACACTTTCAGCGGACCTCAAATGGAATGACTATATTGAATCCATTGCTAAATCCGCTGCTATGAAAGTCGGTTCTCTGTGTAGGGCCCGGAAGTTTTTTCCGTCTAAATCTATCCTGCACATTTACAAATCTACCATCCGCCCGTGCATTGAATACTGCTGCCATATCTGGTCGGGTGCCCCTGCTGTTCTCCTCGGGCTTCTCGATAAGGTTCAGAGGAGGGTCTGTAATGTGATAGATACCGACTTGGCAGACCGCCTGCAGTCTCTCTCCCACCGGCGAGACGTGGCTTCGCTGTGTCTCTTCTATAAATACTTTCACGGCTTCTGCTCCGATGAACTTAGATCACTGGTGCCCCCTAAATACGAATTTGCACGAGATACTAGATTAGCAACTAGATCCCACCCTTTTACAGTGAAATCGATAAAATGCAGCCGTAACTTCTACTCCAACAGTTTCTTTCCTCGCACTTCCCGACTGTGGAATTCTCTTCCAAACGATTGCTTCCCCGACGGCTACAATCTCCAGGAGTTTAAATGTAAGGTCAATAGACACCTCCTAACACACTAACCTGCTCCCATTCTATCAAACACTCTTCCCATCTGCCCGACACTCATCCTCGCTATCCTTACTCATCTGTCACCTTTCTCCTGACATTCCCTATGTCTATCCACTCCTTCTCTTTACCTTCCCCTATGTAGCCCCATGCGCAATAGTGGCAGTGGAATGCCTTGCTTGGGGTGAGATGATTAAAAAAAAAAAAAAAAAAAATAAACCAAAACTAGAACCTCAGGAAAACAGCACCAAAATGAACAAAGTATTTGGTCTCTTCAGTTTTGTTTAGCATTAACTATTACATTTGCAAGCAATCTTTTACATTCCTACTTTCAGAACAAATTGATTCCTATTAAACATAGCACGGATCTGAATAGTCTAAACAAAACAGAACAAGACATAGTTTAAGCATAAAATGTTTCTCATTAGATGTAAGAAATGTACACTGCTTATGTGCAATAAACACCATTCTTGATGAAAAGTATTTTTAATAATAAAAGACAAAGTTTTTAAACAATAATAGCTAAGATGTTTTATAAAAAAAAAGTAAACACTTGGTGCATAGAAAACAGGGGAAAATAAATTCAACAGTTTCAAAAAATCTAACAGCAATCATGGGCTTAACAACCATGTCACATTGCAATACTGGTACTTGTACAATCACCAAAGAACATTGAACCGGATCGGTACCTAGATGAGTGACCATTTGAAAAATATCAGGTGCTGTAAGTTTGGATGTGCAGATGCTGTGATAGATAATAATAATAATTGCAAATTGGAAAACCGATTTCCAATTCCACTTGGGTTTGTTATATTCACTTTATGTGCAAATTGGGAAGCCCCTCTTCTCCCCAGCTATAGGTTAACTAGCAGGACTTGTATCAGTAAAACCATTATTGTTTCCCAAAGAATTTTATGATCTAAAACATATTTTCTGACTTTAAATCACCTACAAAAAGTTGATAAGCCATAAAAAACAAATCCTTCACAACAATTGCTTCACTTAAAACTGTTTAATGCAAACTTGGAAAAGACTAATTAAGCAAATCATGACATTATTTTCTAACAGTTACATTAACATTTTCATGATTTACAAAAATAAGTTTTTTAACATAATCAATTATCACTTGATTCTTGTATGCACGTTTTTATAATTGAAAAACAATTTGTAGTCAAAGTTTTTTATCCTCTCATCATTTGCAGATCTTTTTCCTAGTTGTCCTTTTTGGTCTCTTTCATGGTCTTGTCTATCTGCCTGTATTGTTGAGTCTTATTGGGCCTACATGCTATCCTACAGCCTCAGAAAGAGAAATAACAGAGACATCACAGAAGATGAAAGAAGAAAATCCAAAACAAGGCATTACCAATAATGGAATGGTCCTTGAAGCAGAAGTAAGAAAGTTTGACTTGATAATAAACAATTAATGCTGTTGGTTTTATCAGTGAATTGCATTTTCTGAATATTTTTTCTTAAAATGAATATTTGAAAGTTTTGAAAAATTTACTCAAAAATCAAAACTTAACATATTCGGAAATGTTATCTTTGGAAAAAACTGCACTTATTAGTTTCCTGCTAGTTTCTGTTGGAATCTAAAAAAAACTTCTCGTATATTAAATTAAAAGAAATAGGTAATGTGAATATAAGTATAATGAAATTGATTTCAAATGCAACACTCACCAACGAAATGAATGTTTATTATATTTAAATGCTCAGATCTCTTGAAACAACATCTCTACAATTGCAAAAATAGTGCCCTTTTTGTTATTTTTTAATTGTTTCTTTTTACCCTTTAATTACACGTACTAATCCTTGTGACTTCTGCCCCATTTTTGAGATATAAATTGTTTTGAACTATTGATAAAGTGATGTTTATTTATTTATTTTTTTCCATTGGTTCATTTGCCAGGGTGGAGTATTTTGTCTAATAATCATCTTAGAGCAAATATAGAAGTAGTTTAAAAGAAATACAGTGTGTGTGTGTGTGTGTGTGTGTGTGTGTGTGCGTGTGTGTGAGAGAGAGAGAGAGATCTTATTTTTTTTTTTTTTTGCAACATTCTTTTTATAAAGCTGCTTGCAAAACATGAGGCAGCAATAATTCTTTATAAAAACAAAATCATTGAGACTGGGTCTAAAAGAGTAAACCAGTTCAAAGAAACGTCTTAGTTTTCAACAGCTAATTGCAATGAGACGATTTTAAAATCTTTTTTAATCATTTTTTCTTTCAGTGTGAGCAGAGAGAATCAAGTCCTAAAATAAAAACACAAATCCTACAACACCAAAGCATAGACAATGGAAATTGCTTAATAAAACACATTTCGGGAAATGTTGCATCAGATGATGACCCAAAATCTTCAGTTCAAGCCCTCAGATGGACCCATATACCAACCTAAAAAGTTAAAATCTAAAAGCTTTGATCATGTAACATTAGCCATTCATTCAATGATTCAATGCAAAATCATTCTTGATTCCATTTTTGTAAAGAAATGAAAATCCAATGAATCTGTGTAAATAGAACAAAACGTTAACAATATCTTTTGTATAAACACACATTCAAAATGTTCAGTAAATGAAAGAGTGTCTTTATTTGACTTAATAATTTAAAAGTATTTCCATTTTAATCGCTTTTGTGGTATCCATTAAAACTAAAAAAAATACGGCAAAAAAATTAGAAGTCATTATAATGAAGGGGAGGTAACTGACTATTTGTTATAACTATTAGGCTATTATATTTGCAACTAGTGTACATGGAGGTTTCAACCTCCAAGAAGGAAGAGCGATATCAACATTGAAAATGAGTTGTTTTTTTTAATAGAAAGATTTAATATTAAAAAGATTTTCCCTTTGTGAAAAAAAAAAAACAAATGCAAAATGTTTATTATATTTGTATATAGTATTTATGCAAATTGTGTTCTATATTCTTGCTTGGCAACCAGTCTACCACAGAAAGTAATGGCAACCTACTGCAGGAAAATCTTCTACCCAGTCAGTCATGTCTCTTTCGAGACATGATCACACAAATGTGTATCACGTAATGCACTTCTTAATTGACTGACTGATTTGAAAGACATTGAGTTGCTGAAATGTTTGAAAATTCACTTTAGCAGTAGATGAAACTTTAAAATAACTTTTGAAATTTGTCAAGATAAATATGAAGATTACAAATTATTAGATTTCACTGAATTGAAATAGAAGTACTATTTATTTGTACCATTTTATTGTTGTTATTTCAGAAATTTAAAGTTAAATAATTTTGTATCAATTTATTTCTTAACGAAGATTTTTTTTAAGAGTAATAGAGTCTGTTTTCACTGTAAGTGCTGGCAATTTATGCTACTTGATGATGGATATTTTGAAATAATGTGTAAATTGATTTGTATGTATTAAGTGTTTTTTATTTTAAATGTTAAAAATTCCAAAATAACCAAATGCTACTCTGTGTAGTAGATGTCTTTTGTCTTAAATACAACTTATCTCTTACAAGGTAGCAAGTAATATTGTATTTTCTGTTAAAATTCATTGTATACTGCTACTCATTAATGATAATTCTGGTTTTACTAACTTCTGTAATTCTTTGAGCTCCTGCTCCTTACCAGTTTTGTATTTATAGATCTTTAAATATCGGTATTTATACATTCTATTATCAGAGTTTTTTTTTTTTTAATTTTTTAAGATATGTGTAAAATATAAATAAATGCCAATAAAGAAATTTATAATGGCATATAAGCCCAGTTTTGGCCAAAGTGACTTATCCAGCTTATCCACTAAATTCATCATATTTTACCATTTTTACTAAATCTTCTTGATGATCTGTTGGTGACTGATTGTCGTTGCTTTATTGTAGCTAAGATGCAAATACGTTTAATCAAACTGACAAAAATTACTTTGTTTCATTCAATTACTTTTTATGAGTTGACTAAAAGCTCTGTATTAAATAATGTCTTTCAATATGAGATATATAGTGTTTGGTAAATATTGAGCAACCAGTGATGAGAATTGAATGCTATAAAAAAGGCTTGTTAACCAATCGCTTTCAGTATTTGATATAAATATCTATTGCTGTTATTCAAAAGTTCTTAAAACACAAAATGTTATTTAAAAGTTCTTAAAACACAAAATGAGAACATTCACATTTTGTTTATATACTCTTGTGGTGTTTATTCATTTTGTCACCATCTTTGCTAGCCACTGCCAGTATTCACTGTCTGAAAACATTTTACTTACAGATGCCTTTTATTTTTCTTGATTTCTTTAAATGCATTTATATGTATTTTACAAAATGCTTTGTGATTACACTACCAAAAGTATATCTTGTTCTGATGTTAACACTAGATATAAATAAATGAAAACAAATCAGATACTGTAATGTATCTGAAACCCTTTTACAGTTAGTTACAAAATAACTCTTTTTCAAATAAGATTTGTAAAAAATTTTACATTTTTCCAAGTGGGAAGAATATGGAATGCTGCGGTGTCCTGAATATGGGCACGGAATGAGAAATCAGATAGAGCCAAGTCTGAATTCCAGTTGAGTTTGATGCATTCACTTATATGCAAAAAAACCCTTGGGAAAGGTATGAATCCATCTCTTATTCTCCCAGCTATGAGTTGAATAGTAGGACAGACTGGGTTATATAGCCTTGGTTGGCAGAAAGAAACGGTAACCTACTGTGAGAAAAGTCATGGCTCAAAAGAAACATGATTGCTTAAGCATGGTATTTAACTGACTAAAAAAAAAAACTGCATAATAATTAATGATGACACACAAAGAAAATCATTTCCCATGATCTGCCATAAGCTTTATTTGTGCTGGTGTAAGTTAGTTAATTTGTTGCAACACTTTCTAATGAAAAATATTGGCTTATATCTTACCTCGAGATGACAGAAACATGATTAATATTACAGGTAAAAGCCAGTCAACAAATTTCATTCTTAAATTAATATGATTGACAAAAAATGAACTCTATTATTTAAAATGTTTAAATATTTGTTGAGAAAAAAGGATTTACTTTTTTTTCCTAATATTTTTAACTGGCTAGTTTTTAATGTTAAATAAATTATTTTTTGTTTTGTGTTCAAATGCTATAATTTTATCTCATATGAAGTTTTTTTTAACATTTTTATATTGAAATTTTATTTAAATATCTAAAATAAAAGTGAATAGGCAATGTTGCACTTTTATTTTAGTTTTTATTGTATTTTAAATTATTCACTTTTGTCCTCAAATGTAAAATGTTTTCCGTTTTACTTTCTCTTTCTCTTTCCTTTTGGTGAAACAATAACATTTCAGGCTTTTTTTTTTACAATATATTTTTTGTAGATATGTTTATTAATCATTCTATTATAGATTAAAAAAACTTCTTGAAGTATTGAATTTTTGCTTTTAGTTGTTAGCATTTTAACAGATTACAAGAACTTTTGGCATCAATCAAAATGCAAACATTTAAATGGGAACTTCAGTCTGTTATTTTTTAAAAACTTTGACTTAAATTTCATTAACATTGATGAAAACTTTGATTTTTTTTAAATTTATTTTCTTTAAAATTTTAAAATTTTTGGGAGGCAAAACAAAAATTTGAGCTTCAATAAGTAAAGCTTTTGGCTTTACTTATTTTTAAATTTTTAAATTTAGAAAACTGCCATAATATTTAGCCTAACAAAATAGAGTTTTATATCATTTTTTCAAGAATTTTCTTGAATGATCAACTAGATATTGAGGTGTGCGTTTTTACATGTAAGAATTTCACAGATTTTTTGATGATTAACACTTTCTCTTTAAACCTTTACAGTAAAATTCCATTTACTGGAAAAAGACCCCATTAATACTTAATGAATATCTTAAAAGACCCCCATTAATACTTCATAAGAATATCTTGCAATAGGGATATCTAATTTTACACAAAAAATAAATATATAGCTGACAAATTCTAATGTGTCAGTCTGAAGAAGAGTTTTATATATGAACAAATTGATATAAATTTCATGTTGTTTTATTTTTGGCATAACAAAAGATTTACATTATAAAAAGTTTGTTCATTTCAACATGAAATTTAAATAGGTACCTCCACTCATTCACTAAAAAACAGCATATCATTAAAAGGCCCCAAACTTAATAAAAACAAAGTTTTATCATCAAAATGTTTGTTATTATTAAGAGGAAAGGTCAAAGCATTTTTTAATTATATATTTTTAACTTTTTAATCCTTTTTGAAACACTCAAAATCTTGGTTAAAAAACATTTTTTTCTTCAGTGAGGGAACAGATTTTTACTAGAGTTTATTATGATAAATGTAATATTACAAAGTTGTTTTTTTTTTGTATTGGAAAAACATTAATTTGAAAATTCTTGCAAAAATCAAATAAAGGTTGGATTTCGATGAAAATTTCAGGACTTATTCACAAATGACTGAGATTATTTTATGTTTTCTTTTTTTCAAACTTGCTACATTTCTGAAAATATGCTCTGAATAGTGAAATAAAATTACAATAAAACTATGCAATTTTTATTTAGTTAAGCTTTTGTTTTATAAACTATATATTAAGGATAATATAGTCTAAAAAGAAAATTTCTTTGCTGAATAACGAATTTTTATAATAATTGTTCTCATTTTTATATTTTAATTTTAAAAGATATTTGAAACTTTATAAATTATTCTAAATTTATACAGTTTCAAAAATCTTTTAAAATTTCTTCCAATCACTGTTTGTATTAAGTTATTAAGTTAATAAGTGAAGATTCTATTTACTAATTAAAAATTGAAAAGGTTAATAAAAATCTTCAAACACCAACATTTTTAAAATAATTAAATATTTTCTTTGTGTGTAAAGGGGTCTTATTTTTTTAGTTTTTTTTTTCTATGGAATATCATACATGACATATCATTAAAAGGTCACCTGTTTTAAGGGTTGTTCCCCTTACAGGAAAAACAAAACTCATATAAATGTTTTCAATTGTGTCCAATTCTTTTATTTCACTTTCATATTTCATGTGTATGTTTGAACACATGAAATTTAATTATTTAGTAAATTTAATTATTTAGCTTTGTAAACCTTCCCTTCAAAATTTAAAGTTTATTGTTTTAATTCCTAGTTTCCTTATATTTTTTTTAATCTAAAAGACTCGACAAATCTGTCAATTTCTTCTTTGCTTATTGAGTATCCAAACTATGCAGAAGGCCTACATGAAATGCTCAATGGTTGGCCAGAATATCAGACATATTTGGATAGTTGATGGTGTAAATCATGATATTGTCTGCAGCATCATGAATTTTATAAGTCCATTTTATAGGATTTCTTATCTCAGTAATATAGTTGACAGTTATCTCCATTATGGTATTTAATTTCATTATTATCTCAGTTATTAAATTTTTTAATTAATTTAAGAAAATTTTATATTATTTTAAATTTTATTTTTTCAGAAAGCATCTTCAAATGTAAGGCTATAAAGCTAAAGTAACTAAAATTCAATAAAATAATAGATAATTGCTGAAAATATTATGTTAAAATTCAAAAACAAAGCGTTCACATAAGTTTAATAAATATATATCAATTGTTGTCAACCATACTTAGCTTGTCAGCACATCTGGCTGTCATCAAAGGTAAGAGGTCAGTGATTAAGAAATACTTTTATTCTAAATTTCATGTTATAAATTGTTTTAAATTGAATTAATTTCACTTTGAATTTGCTGATTTTCCACAAACAATGTGTCAAATGTATATTTTATTTTTGCAAAATTTTTAAAACCAAGAATTAACTTTTGTTTACAAACCCATTGAAATTTGAAAAATGGCTGCTAAAAAGAAAACTCTAAAACATTTTAGATTCCAATCAATGTAATTTCTATTTGAAATACATCAGAATATTTTGTCTACTGGAAATAGTAAATTTAATCATTTAGCTTTCAATTAAAGCTAAAATGAAAGCTTCAAGAAAGCTTTTTCATATATTAAAATTCACTTTAAAATGTTGGTATTGAAAGTGAGTGGAGGTACTTAAATTTAAACGATCAACAAATCTCAAATGTATATGTAATCAAAACTCGAATCTTCATTGTGAAAATTACATTTCCTATTTCAGATGTGACTTTTGACATTGAAATATGTATACAGCTCAAATAAAAAAAATCCTTAAATTTTTCTCTTTTTCATTTCTTTGCATGATCTCAACAAAGTGTGTTCCTTAAACATTCTTTCAAGTCCTAATAAACACTACTATTTAATCAGGATACAGTGAAAAGCATTGTACAGAAAAATTATTTATATTAAAGGAAATTTAAATACTTAATTTCTGAACATTATTTGAAAATTTTAAAGAATTTTTTAAAAAAATTTTATGCCTTAGTTTCATTGAGTTTATTTTATTTTACTATACTTGATTTTGTTCACTTAATTTTCACCAAGTAAACAAGCAGTTTGATTTTAACTAATCAAAGAATTATAGTTGAGGACTGTTCATCATTGTTTTCTTTTTTTGTTTCATTTAAAGAATTTTTAGAATCATTTCCACTTTATTAAAACAAGACAAATGCAAATAAACGTGTTTGATATGGAAAAAGAAAAAGGAAAGACCAAAAATCATCAAGAAAAATGTTTTAATTACCTTTTTTTTTATCTTTATGCAACAGAAACTCATTTATTTCTAAATTAAGCAAATATGCAGCTGAAAAAGTCAATAAAATGAGAAATCAAGAAAAGGAAAGAAAAATGAAAAAAGAAGTAGAAAGTAAAGAGAAAAATAAGTGAGAAGATATTGAGAAGGAAAACCCAATGAAAACAGGTGAAATGGAGAATCCAAAATAATATAAGAAATAGTTGTTTCTTAAATCCAGTACATTGAGAGAAAGCCCGAGTTTTAATCATGAAGATGTTAGAAAAGATAGGCCAGTTTTATTGGCAGGTAAGTAAAATAGGACATAAACAGAGAAGATGAAAACAAAATCAACTTGGGGGTGGGGATAAGGGAGAAAAAATATGTGCTTATGATAAATCATACATAAACCTTTGAATTCAACAGATGTAACATTAAAAACAATAAAATCTGCTATTCTTATAATAATTAAATAATAATCTGATATGTACATGAAGAATTTATAGAACTTTATATATATATAAATTTTCCATTTTTAAATGAGTTATTTTGCTACCCAGGTTTCTACCATGAGTGGTGTCTTCAGATGATTTTTAATAACTGATTTTACCTTTTACTGTTTTTCTTTTTAAGAATGCTCTTGTAACGGTGCTTTATTTGAACATTCACATGGCAGGGGATTTATGAACGTGCATTGTTTAAGTTAAAACGAATTATGATGTTTTCATCTATAGTTGTATGAACCTAAGAGGTATTTCTTAGTGTGGATGCATTTTGTCATAATTTCTGTTCTTTCATTTAACAGTTCGTCTTTATATGGGTATGTCATAATTTCTAATTTTTCTTCTTGGCACAGTCTACACATTTGTTTACCATTGTAAGGCTTGGCTGTTTTTACAATGCTCCACATTATGTCTGAGTTTTTTCCGTAATTTGATTTCAATTTCCAGATGTGGTTAGCCAATTTTGTATTTTTTAAAAATTTTTCTATTTTAAATGTAGATCTGTGGTTGAACCACCTGGTCTTAAAGGTGTCTTTGGTTGAGCCCAAATATATTTTGTTTTGGCCATCTGGGTCATGTACCTCTGCCTTATAAATTATTTCTTTTGTGTTGCATAGACGTTGAAGTGGACATTTATTTTTGTCCCTGCAGTTGCATTTATTAGTGGTTTTGTTTTGTATGATGTTATTTAAGTTTCTGGCGTTTTGTTTTTTATGAAACTATCTAAATTATTAGTGCAACTATAACTTAGTTTGATTGTATTTCTGTTGAAAATTTTGTTTAGTTCTGATTCTTTTGGAAAGTGCCTATCTATTAGTTTAAAAAATATTTGTCCTATTTTGGTCTTTACTTCTAAATTAAATGGTGGGTTGAACCAAATAATGTTTTGTTTTCTATTGTCTGTTTGGTTGAGAATTATATTGTAAAATGTTTTTATGGCCAGAAATTCTTAGTGCATTCTATATATATTTTTCTTTTCATTAAATATTGATTTGTTTGACAAATTATTAGATAGTCTGTGTTCTATTCCTTTGTAAATGCGTTTAATTATATTATTTGGATGATTGGACTTTGTATTTATGTATGATAACTTCTCCAGTTTTGAGTTTTTCTATATCTAAATATTGTAACACTTTATTATTTGTGTCCACTGTAATATCAAAACCTAGTTTTTTGAATAATTTAAAAAGCTGTTTCCTTATTTTATCATTCATTCTTTTGTTGTCTGGTGCTATTATCAATCCATCATCTCTATATAATCCGGGGTTGTCAATATAGATTATTTTGTTTATTTTATTTAAAATGTATATTCCCATCAATTCTGAGATTTCTGCTCTATCATATGATCCTTGTGGTACATCGAATGCTCTGTTGTCGGATTTCTTGATCCATACTATACCTTTGTGGAAAAGTATAATATTACATTGCCAAAAACCTATACTTTTCCACAAAGTCATAGCAAAAAGTTCTACAATATAACTGTATCGAACACTTTTTAATACAAATGTGTACTGGTCTAACCCTATTAGGACCAAAAACAATCTATATATATATATATATATATATATATATATATATATATATATATAGTTTATCAGATAAAACTATTTTTTTTTTATAAGTAGGAAATTTCTGAAGGAAATAAAAGCACTTTACAATAGGATCATTATAAAATGCTGTTTATGTAATTTACATGTTTATATGAATTCAAATTATCACTTTGATATTTTTATAAATAGAGGAAATCTTGAGATCTGAAACTTAAAATTCAATTTTGTGCTACGACTAATAATAAGGTAATGTTCCTTAAAAAATAAATTATTTTGTTTTCTGTTAGTTTTAAAATGAGAATATTGTGAAACAAAAAAACTCATTAAAATCTGTTTTAGAAACATTTCACAATCAATGTTTGAGTATTGAATGAAAAAATAATTCTATACTGGCTATGAATATTTTGTAATATAACTATTGATTTAACAAATATTGTTTTAAAACTAATAAGAGTAAAAACTAAAATAATTTTTCTTTCTTCACTCAATTTAAAATGAATATTAGCTCTTTCATAAGGTGCCAATATTGTCACAAAAAATCTGAATTTTATTTTTTTAAATTTTCATATAAGGTATATTTAAGTAGGAAATTGTCATCAAAACAAGCTTGATTAAAAAAAGACCTGACAAGGTTTGTCAGTTTAATTTTTGTTTTAAATTGAGAGTATAATTGAAAATCACGTTGTGTTTTGTTCAAGTTCGAGTTCGAATTCCAGCCAAATTCATTGCATTCACTTACGCACAAATACCCTTGGGAAAGGTATTAATCCGTCTATTCCTTCCAATTATGGGTTAAATAACAGAACAGATTGGGTTCTATAGCCTTGGTTGGCAACCAGTCTACCGCAGAAAGCAATGGTAACCTACTGTGGGATAATCTTCTGCCCAGTCAGTCATGTCTCTTTCGAGACATGATCACCCAAAGCGTGTATCACGTATGGCACTTAACTGACCGACATTTGATTGTCACAGTCATCTTCAAGTACCAATGCATTGTTTGTGTGGTATTCAGAATTCCTTTGTCTACATTCTGGTATTCTTTGGACATCTCAATGTTTGAAATAATCTTTGCTGATGTTATGTATAATGATTATTAGGAGTGACACCATACAAAAAAGAATGCAACTTTTGTATTATATATATATATAGAGAGAGAGAAAGAGAGAGAAGAGTTTTGTAATTTGCATGAAGCATTGCATATATAAGGTGTATGGGTAAGTATTTGAAGGTTATCACAATGCGTTTAGTATAATAAAGGAAGGTAAACAAGGTGTTGGGTATTACCTATTTATTATTCATTAATATTTCGAGATCAGAATCTCACCTTCAGAATGATAGGAGAGCTTGAATAATAAATAGGTAATACCCAACACCTTCTTTACCTTCCTTTATTATACTAAATGCATTGTGATAACCTTCAAATACCTACCCATATATAAAGAATTTATAACAAATATGTTATAATATCACTACAAAAGTAGCTATTTTGTTTCAACACTACTTGTATCTTATCAAATGATGTTTATTTCAAGTTGAAGAGTTTTAAAAAATTCAAAACTTGTCAAACCCCCTTAATCAGGGAGGCATTGTTACATAGACAGTGTGGACCAATCAAAATAAAGTAATATCTAATTCTAATTTGAAACAATTTATTGAGACATTAATATTAATATTTGATTAAAATAGAGATCATCATTATTAATCAACTATTAGATTCACCTTATTTTTATTGCGAATTTTAAATTCTAAGTTTAACAAAGCATTAGATTTAAATTATTATAAAGTTATGCAAATATCAAGCAAGGAAAAGACATGGACGCACACATACAAATCTATAGATATCCACATACAAACCTATATTGGTATACAGACACGTACAGAAGAATATATGCACACACACACACACACACACACACATATATATACACAAATTTTAAAATTTTGTTTTTATCAACGTGTCAATTTATCTGTTAAATTTTATTGTTGGAAAAAGGCTGTAAAGGCTACAATATTGGATACATGTAAGAGCAAATTCATAAGATGGCAAGGGCAGACACAGTCATATTTCAGTGCATGAACAAATAAACATAATTATATATTTACTCACGCAAATACACAAGCTAAAAACAAAAACGTATGCAACTAAAAACTACACAGCTCATCATATACAAAATAAAAAATAACTACAGACATGAAATTACTTATACACAACTTCTGGCATAAATATATGCAAATAAGTGCAGGAATATTCACACAGAAGCATACGTACATATATGAATGTGCATAGACAAGAACATATATAAGCACACACACACATATATGTATATACACATACATACAAATATATACATGCTTACACATTACCAAGTAAAACAAAATATCAATGTCTACTAGTACAAAAAACCATATGTACACCTATAAATATACATGCACTAATACATAGACAAACCTATGCACCCAAGTATATACTCTAATATAAACAGAGTGAAAAAAAATTATACATATATATATATAGATATAGATATATATAACATAATAAATAATTAAATAAATAAATAAAGAATAGGACATATATGTACAAACAGTTAAAATCAGGCACTAATAAAAAATTCAGAAATAATGTGAAAATGTTGCCTCAAGAATCATAATTATTAAATTGCTATAAGTATTCAGTGCTATAATAAAAATGTGTTAAATATTAATGAGATGGTATATGCTAGATTAAAATCAATCGAATATTAACATGATAATGTTAGATTAAATACCTCATAACTATATAACTTGACAATCAATGTTAGATTAAATACTTAGCAAATATTGATATGATAATATATGTCAAATTAAATACCTAGCAAAAATTAATTAGAACATCCAAGTCATGAAAATACCCATCAAATAAAGGCAAATAACAATTGACAGCAGTGAAAATAGTATACATAAATTTTTAATATTACAACCCATATTGTAAAGTAAATAATGAACTATGTTTACAATGAACAGTAAGTTCATTTCTCTGATTTAACAAGTTAACCTTGTCCTTATATTTGATAATTTCTAACTTCTCATTGAGACAAAGGTAGCAAGGTGCATGGAGGGAATTATAAATTCAAGCCTTTGTAAGAACTTTCCATTTAACAGTAGGTGTTTTCTTTTTTCTTTTAAACACCAAAAGTACTTGGATAACCAAGTCTTGTATTTATAGGAACTATTATTGAAAGATAGTGTGTTGATACCAGCAGGTTCTGAACAGGTTTTTAGTAGATCCAATATAAAACATTTTAGTATCACAATTTTCAATTGTAGAGATAGTACAAAGATAAACTATGGAACTAACTAAGCAATTATTATGCAGTGGGCATTCTAAAGAATGCCCACTACATAGTCCACTGGTATTAGTTTTGTTATCCTTGGTATTATCCATTTCAGCATTGTAATGTACCAAGTCTTTTGTATTTCTACATTTGTTGAGGACTTTGTTATTGTGTTTTTTTAATTTTTTTTCCAGATTAACAATAGCTTAACTTGAGCCTATCATTATTAAATATTTTACTAAGAGGATTAGTTTTGGAAAGGTTTTATTAATAAGGTTTAAGAATTTTTGTCTCAATTTAGTTTTAACCATCATATTCTAAGGAGAAGTAAACCAAATGATTTCCCAAGATCTTTTCTTATTATTATTACTCTCATTATTATCATTGCTAATAGGATTTTTGAATTCGATAGTAGCACCCTTATAACCGCTGTTCCACACTATTTAACAATGCCTCCCTGTTTAAGGGGGTTTGGTTACTTTTGAACCTTTTAAAATTCTTCAACTTGAAACAAACATCACTTGATAACATACAAGTAGTGTCAAAAGAAAATAGCTACTTTTGTAGTAATATTATAACATATTTATGTTATAATTCTAATTAAATATTATTCGCTCTACTTTGTATTGAGCACATTTTTAAGAATAGTGTTTCTTTGGATACAGAATTTTATTCCATCCATACCTACCCTATACTATACTATAATATAATATATATATATATATATATATATATATATATATATATATACACACAAATGAAGAAGAATGAAGAATAATTGCAACATTCAAAACATTATTTAAAACAGTGCTCAATATAAAAATAGACCAATAAATAATAAAAATAGATGAGCTATATATGTATAGGGTAGGTATGGATGGAATAAAATTCCGTATCCAAAGAAACACTATTCTTAAAAAAGTGCTCAACACAAAGTAGAGCAAATAATATTTATTTAGAATTTATAACATAAATATGTTACGATATCACTACAAAAGTAGCTATTTTGTTTTGAAACTACTTGATAAGACACAGGTAGAGTCAAAACAAATTAGTTACTTATATATATATATAAATTAAAATTAGAAATTAAAAAAATATCTATTTTAATATATATTTTAATTATATATATATATATATGTGTGTGTAAAATATATATTAATATAAAATATATATTTTAATGCTTTCAAAATGAAGTTGCTACCCTTTAACCACCATAGACAATCACTCCTATTCCCCATCAGCATGTATCAAGCTAGTCTCCCTGAAAGCAAAACATATGCCTCCTCAGCAAACCTCAAGTGGAATGACTACATTGAATCCATAGCTAAATCTGCTGCTAGGAAGTTCAGTTCACTGTAGGAAGTTTTTCTTGTCTGAATCCATATTGAACTTATGTAAATCTACTATCCACATATGCATTGAATACTGCTGTCGCATCTAGTCAGGTGCCTGTGCTATTCATCTTGTGGTTCTTGACAAAATCCAACAGAGAATCTGCAATGTAATCAATCCTAACCTGGTAGCTCAACTCCTGTCACTTTTTCACTGACATAATGTGGTTTCCCTCTGTCTCTTCTACAAATACTTTTACTGCTTCTTCTCCAATGAGCTTAGCTCCCTAATGCCCCCTCTGCATGAATTTACTCAAGCTACTACACTAGCAACTAGGTCCCACCCTTTTACAGTGAAACCAAGCAAATATAATTGCAACTTCTCTTTGTCAGCTTCTTTTCTCACACTTCCCACCTTTGGAATTCCCTTCCATATACTCATACTCACAGATAATCTTTTGTGTATTATAATTGAAAGATGTAAGAAATGCACTGTAACTTTTACAGTGGATTTTATTGATTTCTCGATGTTCCCAAGTACTTTCAATCTCCTTCTGATATCATCTTCAGGGGTGTAAGTTGTGGTAGCAAAAAATAATCACAAAACTGTGTTGCTAAAACTTACTGTAAATTTTTTCTTCTTGCTTCAAGTTGACAGTTATGCTTAGCATTCATTAGAATGTGAAAATTATCCAAAATGAAAATTTTTTATGTCATGGTCATGCATGTATTAAAGCATGAAGAAACTGTACTTTTTATAAACATTTTAGAACATTACCACAGTATTCATAGCTGATTCTATTGACAGCTTAAGTTTTTTAATGAATATTGCCTTGAGGATCTGTAGTTTGCATTTGTTGTTTTCTTGGTGTAGGATAGTTGTGTTATCGATCATTACTTTTTATATTGTGAATGTAGACAGGAATATTGTTATAAATGTCTAACAATGGACAAATGGTCAGACGTATAATGTAAGATATCTTGTTAAAGTAGTTGTTGTAAATCCAACATATATATGTGTTTTTTGTTGGAGATACATTTGCCCAAGGGACATTTGAATTGATATATAATGTTGGTTTTATAGAAGAGACACAGGGAAGCCATGTTGCGCCGGTGAGAGAGAGGCTGCAGGTGGTCTGCCAAGTCAGTATTGATCACATTACAGATTCTCTGTTGTATTTTGTCAAGAAGCCCGAGGAGAATAGCAGGGGCATCCGACCAGATATGGCAGCAGTATTCAATGCATGGGCAGATGGTAGATTTATATATGTGCAGAATAGATTCAGATGGAAAAGAAATTCTGGGCCCTGCACAGAGAACCGACTTTCATAGCAGCAGATTTAGCAATGGATTCAATATAGTCATTCCACTTGAGGTCCGCTGAAAGTATGAGACCAAGGAGGCATAGTGTTTTACTCTCTGGGAGGCAAGCCTGGTCCATGCTAATGGGAGGTATATATATATTGTTATGAAATGCATTTATATATAAAAAATAATATTAATAATGTCTAAAAAAGGTTAAAATTTATAGTAAGGAATTCTATTGAGTCCTACTTGCTATTACAAAAAGTTTTAATTAATGAAGTAGTTGTAAAAAGTTGCCACTTGAACTGAGCAGGTTCATTCTGACCTTGAAGTTTTGTGAGGACACTATTATGATGTCTTCACTCAGCGGTGTTGGTTTTTTTTTCTGCTGTTGAGTCCCAGTTCCCTTTCCTTTTTATAAGGCGCTTTTTATTATTCACTAATTATAGTCAGTGACTTCAAGCCATTTTACTAAAACTATATATCACAATAAAACTAATTACCTTCTTTTTGGTATGGCATCACTCCCAGTAATGATTACACATAATATCAACATTGACCGTTTCGAACTGTCACCTTTCCAAAGAATACCAGGATGTAAACAAAGGAATTCTGCCTAGCACAACACCTTATTCAAAAATTGGAAAAATACAATAAAATTTAAGCAAATCTTGCTGGTTCCTTTTAATCAAAGATATATATATATATATATATACACACACACACACACACACACACTGTATATGATGCAATGGTATTATAAATTTAAAACAGTTATTAAATACTGAAACCCTTTCCTGATGTTTGATCCACTCTGTATATTGTTGAATAACATTGTGGTGAAATTGCTGAAAAAAAGAAAAAATCAAGACAAGACAAAAAACAAAACAACTCACAAAATAAAAATATGGTTTAAAATACCTTAATTTGTCAGTTGACAAAACAAGATATTTTAATTACCTTTTATTATTTTATAACTTATGATATGTATAATTTTTCATTTGAAAAAACTTCTGCTGAAGTCGAATTATATTTGCTTTTTCTTCTCAAGTTAAAATTTAATTCCATATTCAATATTAAAAAATGCCAATAAATTGGAGAATTTTAAAATTTTCACAAAAACATTTTTGTTGCAATATATACATAGTTTATAATGTAAATATACAAAATGGATATGTTTGAATATATCAAGTATATATATATTTACAATTTGAATAATAATGTCAGCATCATGCATATAAGTTTAACTGTGCAGATTGCTATTTATAATGTGACAATGCTGCACATTCTAGATTTAAACACACACATTATGTGTGTGTGTATATATATATATATATATATATATATATATATATAGATAGATAGATGAAGAAACCCAACAGGTTTAGAATCCTGAGTTCTCCAGTATTTACTTTTTTTAAAAAGTACTCAATAAAACAGAATAATATAATTAAATTTGATTTTTATTTAAAATTAATTTAATTTACATTTTATTGTGGGAGTATTATTAGTTTCCTTTAAATATCAAAACTATTTTGATAGGGATGTTCAGTTGCAGTACTTAAAAGAAAGTATGCTGATAAAATCTTTGTTTAAATGAATTTTTAGTACTACCAACATAAATCTTTTATGTATTTAATAAAATAGAAAATTTAAAAAAAACATATGTAATTCTTTTAACAACCCATGCCCCTTGTATCTATATGAAAAACTATACGTTATTAAAGTTTTTAAAAATAAGGATCTATTAAATAAATGTAATGAAATTAATGCTCTATGTAAAAATTGTAAAATGTTCACCTTTGAATAGAGTTAATAATTCTTCATAAAAGAATATCAATTAATTTACTTATATCTGGTACTTTGTTTTGTATTATGATATAATATTGATTTAATAGATATTAAAATTTATGCAAGTTAAAAATACATAAAGAATTGATAGGAAACAAAATGTACTCTGAACCGAATAAAAATATTTTAATCATACAAAAAGTCCCTTTAAGTCAAGTAAAAAAATGAAAGGGTTTTTTCTTTTTTTTTAAAAATAGCTGAGATGCATGTAAATCTAAGAGAATTACTTTGTAGCTAAAATGTATACATCTTACTGAATGTAAGCAGTCTAGACTCTATCTGAATAAACTGATATTTTTCCATAAGCATTAATGAAAACCACAAATCCTCCAACATATAACTTATATTTTAAAATTTCAAAGTCAAGCTTCATTTTGATTAGTTAAATTAAAATCTAAATTTTCTGTTTCGTCCCTCCATATTAACTCTTTAAAAAGCAAATGCATTGTTTTCTGCATTCAAATATAAATCATTTTCACCAAAGTTATTGAACATTGCCTGATGATGAGATAAAAAATTTTAAATCTCGAAACATAGAAATTTCTGTGTTGCAATGTAAATTAAATTAATTTTAAGTGAAAAACAAATTTAATTTTATATATATATATATATATATATATATATATATATATATATATTGAAAGGCTGCTGAAATGTTTTTGTAACATTTTTTAAATCTTTCCTATGAGCAGCCTTTTTTCTTTTTTTTTCTTTTTTCCAATGTACCAATTTTAGAAAAGACAAGTACAGTGAAAAAAAAAAATGTAACCATAGAGATATTCTTTTATATTCAGAACAATGCCTTATTTTTGTTTTCAGCTTTAATGTTTTTTGTCTTTTTCTTCCCACCAATATTTTGCATAGGTTTGTTAAAAAGTTGCTTTGGTAAAACAGAATTAGTTAATACACTGATTATGAGTTTGAACTTTAAGTAGGAATTGGCAGCCTTGGAATACAAAATAGACTATAGTATTTAAAACTAAAAAAAGATGAATGTAGATAAACTACTAAGAATAGAATTAATTCTATCATATGTACAAATTATAAAACTATAAATCTATAATAAATATATTGATATTAAAATTGTGTAAACGGTGAGGGATTTTATATGACTTAAGAACCAGAATAAATTTAGAAGAACCATATCCTGAATGTTTACATCTTCCCAAAGTTGAGTTTTAATTTCTATGTAGTCGCAGTTGAGCGACCACATTTTTAATAAACAATTTTATCTTCTTTCCATAAATATTTTAATTTTTAAAATTATTCCATTCAAAGTCATTAAAAAAAATCTTGTCTTCAATTCCTCTCTAGTTTTTGGTGGATACTTTGTGACCAACAAAATTGTTTTGTTTACAACTTAATAACTACTAAATTCTTTTAAAATTTTATCAGTCCATATGATCAAACGTTCATCAAATTTTTGGTTGAATTACTGTATTGTAAAAAGCTTTGTAGTAAAGAACTGTTCTTGAAGAATATCTGTATGGCTTTTGTCTTCTTTACAATTCATTTACAAAACAGCCTTGTTTTGTTAATCTTTTGATTTTTACATTTATAAGCTGATATTAAAAAATTCTATTTTATTGATAACAAATTTAATATCTTGGCAAAAGCTTTAATGAGTTTCTTTTGAAATTCCAAAATCATTTTAACAGCTGAAAAATGCCCTCATCAATAGACAGGTTTGTAAAAAAGAAAACAGCAGGATTTAACAGTTTAATGGAAAATTGTCAATCACAGGTACAAACTTCAATGAAAAGTTTGTGTTAATTTATGAACCTGTTTCTGGCTTAGAATGAAAAGAAATTATTTCTTCTGTGAAAAAATCTTACACGTAGACAATGTCATTTCACAGCAGGTATTCACTGGAACTCAAACAAAAAAAATTCTTTTGTTCTCACATTCACTCACTCACTCACCTTGAAAATAATTGAATTTCTGCAAACAAATCTGTTTTCTAACCAATTAATTATATATTAAAAACCTCTTCACACATCATCCAGATACAAAATGTTCAGTTAGATATATTTTTCCTTTTTTTTTATTTTCATAAAGAAATATGGCTTTTTGTTTTTAGTATACATTTAAGTAAAATTGGTCAGGTTTTTGAAAAAGTTGTGGGAGTTGGGTTAAGTTTTCTTTTGTTTAGAGAATGCCTTGTTTTCCTTCCCTTTTCCAAATGATCACCATGCCATGGGCATCACATGACGCTAACAAACTCTCATCATAATTGAAACAAACATCCAGTACTGGAGCTGAGTGACCAAGGAGTTTGTTCACACAGGATTTGGTTTCTTTTGCAATATCAAAAAAGTACACACACATGTCTTCACTGCCGGAAACTGAAATACAAAAAGGAAAAAAGTGAAATGAGAAAGATTAGAAGTCACTCATTTATCAGTTTCATTTCTTTAATGATTAAATATTTTTACTTTATATCTTAGATATGATTAAAGTTTAATCATAGAAAATAAAAAATATAAATATTTTCAGTAGCACTTAGACAGGTCGAAAAATTTTTAGTGCTCCTTGCAGTAATAGAATAGAAAGCATTTTGGAATCCAATTCCGCACATTTTTTACTCTCTGTCTATATATTATTTATTTCTAAAGAATTAATGAATTTATTTTTAATCTGACATTTTTATTACTTCAGCTGTTATTATAGTGGATATTCATATTTGAAATAGATGGCCCATACTGTTTAATAAATAAAAAAAGAGGTGTTTATTTTAAATATAAAGTATCCACTGTAATAACAGTTGAAGTAATATACTTAGATAAACTAATGATGTGAAAAATTATCCATATGCCACAATAAATTTCATTTAAAATAATATAATTCACAGTTGCAAATATTGAAACAGATTTTGTTGTTTTTTGTTTTTTGCATACAAAAGATAGAATATAATCTTAGACTTTAATAAATAATCATTATCCATTTCAAGACCATTTTATTAAGTCCAACTGCAATTATAAAACAATATTAAAAAAATGGTAAAAATAATTAAAATAAATTTTTGATGTAAGGACAAAATTATTTATGAAATTCATAAAATATATAATCATGTTATCACTAAATTTTTGATTAGGCTGTATTTTTGAGTTGTAAATTTGAAAAAGAATTTAAATTTACTGTATGTGCATTGTGGAACGAGAAATCGGGGTGCTGAGTTTGAATTCCAGTTGAATTCAATACATTCACTTACCCTTGGGAAAGGTATTAATCCATCTCTTCCCTCCAGTTATGGGTTAAATAACAGGACAGATTGGGTTCTATGGCCTTGGCTGGCAACCAGTCTACCGCAGAAAGCAATGGCAACCTACTGCAGGATAATCTTCTGCCCAGTCAGTCATGTCTCTTTCGAGACATGATCACCCAAGCGTGTTCACATATGGCACTTAACTGACTGTACTGAACATATACAGTATTCCTCTTAAATCAGGTATCATCAACAACAACAGGGTGAAGATGAAAGGGTTGTCTTTGAATTTAAAACAACAAATTGTGAATATTTGCAATTCCAGAACAACTGAGTCAATGTTACACGATGGAGAAAATTACTGTCAGACAAAACCATTGCAACTCTTGTTGAAAAGGACTGTAAGAGTAAACTCTCTCTCTCTCTCTCTCTCTCTCTCCAAAACTGCAAAGAAAGATTCTCCCTAAATGCACATGAAGAACCCTAAACGTCACCTGAAAGATATTGTTTCCAATTTTACAATAGAGTAAATCATAAGCTAAGTAGCGTGCTCAATAAACTTGTTCTCTTTTGTTATTATCCAAGAAAAACACCATCATAAGGCTCAAGTAGAATTTACATGTATCTACTTGGGAAAAAGACAGTGAATTTTGAAACTTAGATTTATGGAATGATGAGAATAAAACTGATTTTTTAAAAATTCCAAATTAGGCACAGCAAGTATAGAAGATGCTGTCCCTCATGTAAAATATAGGGGTGGCAATCTTATTCTTTAGGGGTGTTCTAATGGAAATGGAAAGAATTGTTTGTTTAAAACTGTCAAGATTGTGAAAAAAGAGTACCATGATATTGTAAAGGAAAATCTGAAAACCTTTTTTGAAGATGACATTTCAATTTCCAACATGATAAAAAATATGATGAAAAATTGAATCAAAGACAACAAGCTTAGCTTGTCCTGCAATGAATCCAAATTCTGAATCTAATAAAAAATTTATGATGAGAACTTAAAAATGAAGAATTCATTCAAGGTAACCTTCAAATGTAGTAATGTTTGAATTATTTGATTATGAAGAATGGAACAAAATACCAAAAGCAATTTGTACTTTGATTAGTTACTAATTATAGAAAATGTTTTTTTCTTAAAATTATTGACCTGAAAGCTTAGAATAATTTTGTCCTTGTCTATTTTTGTTCCTATTTTGATCATAAAATGACTATGAATAAATTGTTTGAGTATTTATTTGAAGCCTAAGATCATATTTTCTCTTTGAAATATAGAAAGATATCTTATTCATATTATTTTAAATAAAATTGATTGGACTGTACAGATAATTTTGTGCCTCTCTTTCTCTCACACGTGTGTGTGTGTGTGTGTGTGTGTTAAAAATAAACATGTAATAAAAAATATTATAAACTACTTATAATAAAACTACTTGATAAAAATAAAGACAAGAAAATTGTACAATAAAAAATACAAATATGATTATAATTTTTCTCAGAGAAAAAGAAAATTAAAAAATAGTATAAATTGTACTCACTGACACAGGCTCCCTGCCTAAAGGACATAAGGGGACAAAAAGTACTTTTTACATGAGCTGTTCTGTGTTTAATTGGGAACTTTCTCTTCAGTTGAAGGCCACCATCTTCAGAAACAATGCTGAAATTTACAAAAGATTAGTGGAAAAATTAACACAAATTTAAACTTTACAAAAGAAGAGCTCTCTTCCCTTCAAATGAGCCATAAAATCTATTTTTCTAACAATGTTTATTAAAAAATGAACTACAATATTCAAAAATTTCCAAAAATTACTGATGGATATAAATATACAGGAAAATGGGAAAATGTTTACATCCAGAGGAAATGATATCAAAATTACTGATATTCAGTGATGAAAAAATAATATTGAGAAATGGAAAAATTGTTAAAGAACAAAAAGGCTGAATAAAACAAAAGAATAATTACTAAAAACAACCAGCTTAATATTGTCTATTCATAAAATTTAGTGTACCTGAATAGGAATAAATAATTGACTGCACAATTCACAAGTAAAGAAGGATCTCTGGCCTCTCGGTTGATCCAGCTTCTGGCTGATATACATGTAACAGTTCGGTTTTCACACACCGTGATTCTGGAAAAGAACCAATAGTCATGATTTATTCTAATACAGGGAAACTTTGAATTAAAGACATAAAAATTATTCTCAGTAATGATTATTTCTTCAGCTTTTAAAATTATAGACATTATATTCAAAAAAGGTAATATATTAGAGAAAGTCAGATAAACAGAAGCAATACTTTAGAATCATGGGAATTATATAAATGTAAATTATTTTTAAATAATGATAAGGTTGAAAAAGTGTAGCAGTAGATAATAATACTAGTTATAATTTTATCTGTTAAACCCCAATTGTTCATTTTCTTTGGTATCCTTCAACTGGAAGAATTTTGAATGATCTAAGATGTGTGTTGTTGTGCAGTGGATATCGGCTTGAAACGAGAAATTGGAGAGCTATGTTTGAATTCCAGTTGAATTCCTTGCATTTACTTATGGGCAAATACCCTTGGGAAAGGTATTAATTCATCTCTTCTCCCTTCAGTTATGGGTTAAATAACAGGACAGAGTCATGTCTCTTTGGAGACATGATCACCCAAGTGTATATCACGTATGGCACTTAATTGACTGACTGAAGGTTGAAAAAGTGATGTTAATGTTTGAAGATGAGGAGTCTATTTAAAAATGTTGGTAATTTACTATTTTCTTCTTTTAATTATTTATAAGAAAAGATTTCACTTGTATTTACTTTTAAAGATTGACAAGAGACAATGATATTTTTAAAGAAAATTAACAAACCTTCTGCCTTTTACTAATTTTCCAGTTGCTAAATCAAAGAGAAATGAGAAAATAAATCCTTTGTCATCCCCAGACCACAATATCCGTCCATTTGAGTCAAAGGTCATGGTTAAAACTCGGCCAGCTGCTTTTCCTGTACCTCCCTGCCATAAGAATATAGATAATAGATCCTACAGTAATTTTGTGTAATATTGAAAACATATTGCAGAAATTTAAATATTTTCTTTGACATTTACATTTTGGTTTTAATTGTAAAAACTAGCACAAAGTAATTAACAAAAATACATTTTAGAGAAAATTTTTATGTCATAATTGATGAAAATTCACTCAGTTTTAGGAATCTTTCATGAAACTCTTAATGTATGGATGATCAAAAATGAAAAAAAACTGTTTTTTTTTTTGTGTGTGTATACTAAAAAATGCTAAAAAATACCAAAGGTAAACAAAAGAATAATTTAATTATTTTCCTAATGATCTTCTAATAAATATATTATTTTTGTAAATAACAAAAAAAATTACAATGAACCATACAGGCTGGTTCCATAATAATGTGGGGTGTGTTGATATTATATAGGTTTGGTCTGCTAGTCCACCTAGACATGTCATTGACTTGTGACTGCTACATTACACTACTTTATGACCATTTGCATCCATTGAACATTATGTGACATGGTGGTGAATCCTCTACACCTGCAAATATCAGAGAAATGTTATGAAAACAATATGGCGCAACATCTCTCTAGAGGTCTTCTGACCACATGTGGAATATATGCCATGTTGAGTTGCTGCAATTTGCCAGAGGCAAGGCCCCTATCCCATGGTTCTTGGCATGGATTAAGTGGGGAAACAGATAAGATAACAATATATTTCTTTGTAAATATTTCAATAACATACAAAAAGTGTATATAACCAACTTAATTTTTAACCTGCTTTTATTCTTCCCTTATAGGTTTGCAAAGAAAATCCTTGACTAATGTCTTAATTCTATCCATATTTAAAACACATGTACAATAAAATTATTAAATTTGATTTGTTATAATAAAGAAATTTAAAAAATACATTTGTATAATTCTTTCATTTTTTAATACTTGATACAAACTAATAGCAATTCTTATTTAGTTGTAAGTATCAATAAGATTAAAATGAAAGTAAAAAATTATGGGAAAAGCAAGAAAATATTTAATAAAAATATTTATGAAGAACAAAAAGCTTAATAATATTTAAATAATTATATTAATGATTTCCAGTTTCAAGCAATCTTATCTTTCACCTTATAATTGATGAACATTTAATAAATTTTATATTTCTGAAAGCTGAAATAAGATAGTGACAATAATTTCAAAATCACCTGAATATGATTTTTAAGACACACTGACATTTTTATGGGTACTATAAGATTATTTTATATTGTTAATCTTAATAATGTTTTGCCTTTCTTATTGTAAAATGACAATACAGATTTATTCTAGTTAGTATCCTCGTAAGTATATTTATTAAATAAATAACAAAAGTCATTTTACAAAATGATCATTTCCTTATAAACCTAAAAATTTCACATTTAAACAAAAGTCTGCTAACAATTTTGTATATGAATATAAATTATGTAAAGAAATGATTGTTATTAAATGAGGAATCACCACCATTATTATTATTAATGATGCTTGTAAGCTATTTACCTTACAACATTGACCAGTTGATACATTCATCACTTGTACATGTCCTTTGTTGCTACCAGTCTGCATTTCAATTAAGGAATTTAAAAACAAACAAAAAAGTTTAACCCACATTAAATTCAAAGCTGATTCTGGTTCTGCATTATTTTGTCTTAATTTATATATACTTTAAATCATACAAAAATTAAATCATTTTTTTCTTTTGCTCTTTCAAATGATTTTTTAAGGTTTATTTTTTTAAAAGATGTTTTAAGGTTTATTAAAAAAATGTCATAGCCAAACAAGTTGTCTGCCATTTTATTCAATAACAAATATATGCAAATAAAAGGATTTAATGAAAAAACAAAATATTAAGGCTATTTACATTGTTCAGACTAGTGTCCTCATCTTTACAGCCATTTTTACAATGTACTGGTCATTGTACACTTCAGCCTTCTTCAGGTGCTAGGAAACATTTTTTTTTTTTTTGTAGGTCACACATCCTATAAAACTAAATTGTTTTAGGTGCTTTTTTTAGATGATAATTACACCTATTTTTAAACTATATTTTCAGTTTGTATCATTTCTTCTATTGACAGTAATTATTTTCCTTTTGTCCATTGAAAGGTGCTCACTCAAGACATGATCATCCAAGAATGTATCACATATGACACTAAACTGTCTGACTGTATAATATGCAGTAACAAAATTAGATTAATAATTTGCACGATAAACCTGATTAACATTGAGTTATTTCATCTCTTACTGATTACATACAAACAAATAGAATTTCATTGAATAAGAATATAAACTGAATGGAATAATTTTGATTCTTATGCTCAATAAAATAATAGAATTGAAAAACCTTTCTCAAATATAAAGGATTTAATAAAACTTGGAGATAAACTGGTTTTAAATAATTTAATAACAATACTTTCTTATAGTATTATGGAAAATCCTAAAGATTAACAAAATGGTTTTAACAATCAACATATTTAATTTATTTGTTTGAATGTTATTTTTAATCGATACTCAAATTTGAGTAGATATTCTGCTTTTAATCAAACAGTATATTTATCTATTTATTTCTACTGGCCTAATTAATTATGATAAATTTTGTTACAAAAACATATGTCATTCGGCAGGATTCAAACCTGCAACCCCTATCAACATAGGAGAATCCACCAATTGATCTGGTATGTCTGAGACCAATCAACCACAAATGATTCCACAATCTAATTGAAGTCAAATCAAGATGTCTTAGACCAATCAACCACAAATGATTCCACAATCTAATTGAAGTCAAATCAAGCCTTATATAACACAATTTTTGATTCTACGTAAATAACCATCTCTGCTCTGAAATGTAATGTCAACAAATGTAAATATACAATGTTACGTAAAATCTAAGACACACCAGATCAATTGGTAGCTAAAAAAAATTTATCATAAATACTTGGGTTGGTAAAAATAAACATATAAATATGCTGTTTGAATAAAAACAGAATATCTACTCAAATATCGATTGAAAATAATGTATTGATTGAAAATAATGTTCAAAAAAATAAATTAAATACTTTCTTATACTTTTAAATTAGAAATATTATGATAAAGATAAAGAGTATTATGGAACCATTTATTAATGTTAATACGTTGAACTAATAAAGAAAACAATATTTTCATTATTGTAGGTGTCAGATTTTTTAAAATGTAATTATTAAAAATTAGCTCCATATTTTGTTTTAGATATATAAAGGAGAAGCATTTTTACATAAGATAATCATTTCACTAAAAAATAAGTATCAATATAGTATTTTACTACTGCATAAATTAAACAAGATTGTTTACAGTTTCTTTCATTTAAATCTATTCTGCAAAAAGAAATTTAAAAAATAAGGTAAGTAACTACCAAAATTCAGGAATAAATTTTGGGTATTTGCGTACTTAAGTTTAGAGTTATCTCCCTTAGATTAGAATTTTATTTCATGTAATCTCGAGTTCGAATTCCAGTTGAATCCATTGTATTCACTTACGCGCAAATACTCTTGGGAAAGGTATTAATCCGTCTCTTCCTTCCAGTTATGGGTTAAATAACAGGACAGATTGGGTTCTATACCCTTGGCTGGCAACCAGTCTACGCAGAAAGCAATGGCAACCTACTGCAGGATAATCTTCTGCCCAGTCAGTCATGTCTCGCAAGAGACATGATCGCCCAAGCGTATATCACGTATGGCACTTAACTGACTGACTGAATCTCACCTTGAAAAATTAGTCGAAGATTATTAATAATAAGTGATTCTTACCGGGAGCCTTACAATTCTGACAGTGCTATGCTAAATAAATAGCTACACTCAAGACTTAAACTTTGAACTCAGATTTTGGTTAAATATTCATTCTTCATTTAAAAAGATTAAACATTTCATTATTATTCTCATTGGAAAAAATGATGTCCTTAAAACAAAATAAAAAAATTGAAAAATTGATAAAAGGAAGAACATTTTAAATTGAGGTCATAAACTCATTGCTTATGTGGTAGTTACAGTTATTATGGAAAACTCATGTTATTATTTTTGGATAATTTTATATTTATTAGCAAAATTAATAAAAATATATTTTAGATTATCTACAAGATTAATGACACTTTGCATTCTGAATGTTGTTTATGTCAAAATCACTCCTTCTCACTATTCTTCAATATGATTGCAATGATCTCAGTTAAACTGAATCTTTTTTTAGTTTATAACTAGTTTTATCACAAACAAAATATCTAATTTAAAAGGTATTCATTATGAAAAACAAAACTTGAATATGTTTAAGTGGGTTTATTGGAATATCAACATAAATGATCATATATTTTTCATAAAGATTAGAATAAAACATAAATGTGTGAAGTACTGTCTTCTATGATGTGTGTGTGTGTGTGTGTGTGTGTGTGTGCGCGCGCGTTTGTTTTATAAGTAGATATTGTGCACCAGAATGCTTCCTGAGTGATGTCTACTCTGGAGTCATACAAATTTTGTAAAATTTTTCATAGGAATCATTTCTTGACTAGCATTCTGGCATAGCTTCTGCATGATTGCAAGAATTGTAAAAGTTTATTCGTGTTTATATATATATATATATGAAATTGAATTTTGGCCTCAAGTCATCTTCGCAGCCTTTGACATGGAAATGTGTAAGCAAATGCAAGTGATGCAAAGGGTGAGGAAGCAGCTCCCATCTGAGTAAGATGTGGCAATCACCATATATATATATAGGGGGAGAGAGAGAGAGAGAGAGAGAGAGAGGATAAAGCCATTTGTGTTAGTATGTTGTACTGTTATCTGTACATTATCATTGTTTTGTGATTCCTCTGGCAATTCTGAGTTACAGTTTCCAGCCATTTTATCATTCTTCTTTTTATTTCTTCTCCTCCCTTTGGTTTTCAGTGTAAACTTTTATCAATGTTGATCCTCAAAAAAAGTATCTGATAAAAAATCATGGTAAAGTAATAATATGTATATTAATTAAATTGCTGTATAAGTGATAAAAAGTAAAAAGAAAATTTACAAACTATATAAATAACTGAAGCATATACATGTGTGTGTATGCATGCTTCTTTTAACCAGATTATCAATAACAATAATTAGTATATAGAAAGGCCATATGGATTTGGGGTGAATATTTGTTCTTCTATGAAATCTGATCAGCATATCACACTATTCAATGGGACACTGAAAAGATGATGATACTAAAACAAAATGTTAAACATTTAAAGTAGGAGACACACATTTACTAGTATAATCATGGAGGCCAAATTAAAAGGATACAACAAACATGTTATTGTTCAACGGTTGAAAAAGGCAACATAATAATTCAGCTCCACTGCCATCTTCAATGACCCGAATGCAATTTCCAGCAGCTACATCCCAAAGCCGAGCTGTTCCATCAAGTGACACAGACAAAATGATATCATTTGATGAGGACCAAGAGAAATCTATAAAGATAAAGATATGAATGAAATAATTAAATTATTGGTTTGATAAATTCAATTTAAGTAAACAATGTGTTGTTTATTCTCTGATCAATGTTATAAGAACATCATTTGAAAGAAATAAGTGTAAGTTTATGTTCATTCCAATATGAATTTTAACAAAGTTTCATCTACAGATTGTCCACAAGTAGAACAAATAAAAATGCTTGAGAAATTTAAATCATTTAAAAAATAAATTGATACATCAAATTTAAATCAAATACTCTTGTATGAAAAAATTGTTTTGTTAGATTTGATTAAAAAAAGGTAGAGAAATAAAAATTTTAATAAAATCATGAAACTGAAAGTTCATTCTCTTCAAGATTTTAATCTCCTTGTCTAGAAAAACTTAAATAATAAATACAAAGATTATAAAATATTGGTTAATATTAGCTCAGTGTAATCAGAAAAGAGTTAACTTTATAACATATCAACCATTATTGGGTTATTCAATATCAAATTTCATATGAGTGCACCCAGTGAAGATCAAACTCACTACTCAGTAGTAATGATCAGCCAAAACATCTTTGCTAACCATTATACCATGCTAAGGTGCCTAGGAAAGAGAAGTTTATTTGCAGAGCAAATAGAGGACAATAATGCATCATTTAATTTTATGTTAACAAAAACATAATGGTAATTTAGTGAACAATGATTGAGTACAAACAGAACTTATTGTCTGTAAACTCTTACCAATCTATAAAATATACACAGACTTATTCTTTATTCATAGACTCAATAAGAGCAAGTTGCAGTATCAATAATTAAAAGAGTGTAGCAGTGACTTGCCTCGGCGACCTAAATGGGCCAGAGCGTTGGTCAGATGAAGAATTGGACAGCACTTTGTGGTAAAAAGAATTGATGTCGTTTGTAGCCATTTATATTTACTGTACTGAGCGTGCACTGGCTGAATGGTAGCCAGGTTGAGTGGATAAAATGTGGTATGCTCATTTTGAGGGGGTTTGTTGTTGTTATTCGAGCCGTCATTCGCGTGAGAATAGTGTTTCGGAGATTAAGACAAGACGTGTGAATTTGGTTTGCCTGTTTGAAATACTTTCCTGTGGTTGCTTCCTACCAATACATATTTTTTTCTGCTTTTTGCAACAAGCTATTTTGTCCTTTATTTTGTCTCCCTTTTCCTTCCATCATGGCGAACAAGGTTTTTGACATCCAGCCAATTCCGGAGTACAGCAGGGCCGCGACTGAATATGCCAATCGTGGAATGAATCAAGAACGTTGAACTAGTTTGCGAGCTTTGTAACATGGACAAAGTTGAGCGTGTCTTGCCTCTACAGCTGCGCGGTGGTGCTCTCGCTGTGTATCGGCAGATGCTGAAGAAATTAAGCAAGCCCTAATGACCGCATATGCAATAGATGCATTTAATGCTTACTATTAATTTGTGGCGCATCACCTTAGACTGAATGAAACAGTTGATGAATTTTTGGCTGAACTACATCGCCTGGCTCATTTGGTAGGAGAATCATTGCCAGAACGTTGGATAGCATGCGCCTTTGTATCTGGTCTGCCATCACAGCTTCTTCAGGCATCGTCTAGAATGGAAACTATGACTGCAGAGCAGTTACTAACCCGGGCTCAAGCTATTATGACTGACGACAAGGAACATGAGGTCTCAGTCATTGTGTCTGCTCGACAAACAGACAAGGAAGTTATTCCTACCAACTCAGGTAGAGAAGCTGTCACATGCTGTAGATGTTCTGATCCTAACCATATAGCCAGAGATTGTCTGGAGGGTCATTCAGAGAGAATGGACAATCGCGCGTGAAGAATCCGCCGTGAAATAAGATGTGAGAAATGCGATAAGTTTGGGCACATATCATCAGAGTGTACATATCAGAGAAACACCTGAGGGAGGAAGACGTCAGCGCCAGTTTCTTCCAAAAGAAAGTACCTCCACAGCAGGTAGTTCCCGTTTTTGTAATTGTTTGGGAAGAAACTGGTGCTGACATCTTCCTCCCAAACAATTACAAAAACGGGAACTACCTGCTGTGGAGGTACTTGTTAATGGGCAGGAATGTGCCACTCTGGTGGATTCTGGGTGCTCACAGATGCTGGTGAGCAAATCTGTATGCCGTCTATGGAAGCAAAAGGAGGTAGAGGTATTAACCTTTGATGGAAGGACTTTAAAGTGTTGTGGGTACAGCAAAATCAAATTGGGCATCGGACAGGCTTGTCCGGTGACTATTGAGGCCTTGATCATCAATAGGCAATTATTAGGATACAATCTCATTCTTGGCATCGATGCAATCAGGGAGCTCAGTGGTATGCATTTAACCAGATTGGGTGAAGTATGCTTTCCTGATGAAAAGTTAAGCTTGTGTGCCGCCATTGCTATTGATGAGCCTGATTTCAGGGTGACGTTTGACACCCACAATAAAGTATGGACCACCTCATGGAAATGGACGAGTGGTCATGCATCCAGTGAATTAAAAAATAAGATACAAGAATACACAGGACCTTCCTATGCTCAGGATGCATACGAAAAAGAACTTTTGTTATGGCAACAAAATGGATGGCTGGCACCATGTCCCAAAAAGGAGCTTGGCCCACCTAAGGGTTTGATTCCTTTGATGGCAATTGTGCAGAAGCACAAGAGGAAGATCCGGCCGGTGTTAGTCTATCAAGAATTAAATCATTTTGTAGAGGCATTTACTGCAGATGCGGATGTGTGCACGAAGAAACTTAGAGAGTGGCGATGACAAGGAGCCAATGTATTTTAAGAAAGGCCCACTTACAAGTTCATGTCGATAAGGCATTATGGCCCTTTCAGATTGTGGTTTTTAGAGATCAGCAATTTTGTTTAACCTGGTTGGGTTTTGGATTAAATGTGGCACTGCTTATCATGAAAACTATTATCGACGCAGTAGTAAATCAAGATCAAATGATTAAGTGCGCCACATTAGCATATATAGATGATATTTTCATCAATGAAGAACTGGTTTCTGCAGTACACATACGGCAGCATCTCACTGATTATGGGCTTGTCTGTAAGGATTCAGAACGATTAGGAGACAAAACCAAAGTCTTGGGCTTGCAGATCTGGAGTGAGGATGGCACACTTCGATGGAAACGAGGAAGTAAAGTCCCAGACATTCCACTGATAGTCACTCGTCGAAGCATCTTTTCACTTTGCGGGAAACTTGTGGGCCATTACGCTGTGTGTGGCTGGCTCAGAGTAGCAACTACATTTATAAAACGACAGGTAACGACGGTGACCAACGGATGGGATGATGAAGTCAAGGATGTCTCTCTCCATTCCATGCTAACGGAAACAGTGGCCAAGGTACATGAGATGGAGCCTGTAACAGGAGACCGATGCTTTGATGGTAGAGAGATGAAGGTGTGGGTGGATGCAAGTTCTGTGGCCACAGGAGTGGCATTAGAAGTGAATGGGAGCATTGTGGAGGATGCTAGTTGGTTGCGTCCAGTTGAAGATACCAAGCATATAAATTTGGCCGAGCTTGATGTCGCAATTAAAGGTGACCTATTAGTGTCTAGAAAACTTGTCGAATCTGTTGTCAGAACTTGCGAAGCCTGCCGGTCAATTGATCCTGCACCAGTGCATTGGAAAAAGGGAATGTTAGGCATAAAAGCAACTTGGAAGAGATTGGCAATGGATATTACCCACTATAGAGGCGGTCATTTTCTAACACTTATTGACTGCGGGCCTTCTTGATTTATGATATGATGACTGCTGCGCTGTTATTCATTAACTGGAGGCAATTTTCTATGAAAGGGGCCTGCCAGCTGAAATCCTAATGGATAATGACACTGCATTCACGTGTCAAAATTTCAAGAAATTTTTAAACTGTTGTGGGGTACACTTGGAATTTAGATGTGCTTATGAATGAAATTGTGGAACGTTGTCATAGAAGTATAAAATCTATCGCAGCCAGAAAACAATGTTCAGTGCCAGAGGGTTAGAGGCAGTCTATTGGCACAATGTCACTCCCAAGGACAGTCTTTCAGCTTCCACAGCACTGGCCGATATGTTGCATAGGTACCACATTCGTGCACAAAACATTGATACCGCGCCCTCACATACACCACAAAACAGTTACAGAATGTACAAAGAAGGGGACATTGTCTGGGTTAAAAGCCCAAAAAGCAGATGGATGACCAAAATCAAAACAGGTCACGTAACCCAGTTAATTAGTCTGCAGTCAGTGCGGATTGATGGCACACCACAACACGTAAAAAATTTATGCCCATTTTTAGGATCAGATCTGTTGACAGACACTGATAGCGAGACAGAGGAGGGTGAATGATTTATATATTTAAAATCACGTTTACCAGGTAATTTCTCTTGTACCAGCAGTTCAGAGACTAATGCTGGAGCACCTGATGACACTTCAGGCTGTAGTTCGTTCGAGAAAGAGACCTTCGTTGTTCCTCTTTGAAGAAGTACCCAACAGAAGAGACCCACCCTGGGATGCAGCACCTGTGATCAGGAGATCAGGGGGAAGTGTAGCAGTGACTTGCCTCGGCAACCTAAATGGGCCAGAGTTGGGTGTATGTTTTGTAAGGGAGTGTGGCGATGACAAATTGGAAAGCGTTGGTCAGATGGAGAATCAGACAGCATTTCATGGTAAACAGAATTGGTGTTGCTTGTAGTCATTTATATTTTTTGTGCTGAGCATTCATTGGCTGAGTGGTAGCAAAGACGAGTGGATAAAATGTGGTATGCTCATTTTGAGGGGGGTCGGCATTGTTATTTGAGCTGTTGTTCATGTGAGAATAGTGTTTCGGAGATTAAGACAAGACATGTGAATTTGGTTTGCCTGTTTGAAATACTTTCCTGTGGTTGCTTCCTACCAATACATATTTTTTTTTGCTTTTTGCATCTAAGATATCAATAATAATAAAAATTGTGAAATAGTTGTTCTATTTTGAATAAAGTTGTGAGCAAGAAATAGAATTATATTAGCAGTACCATTTGTAGAGTCATTAGATGATAAAGAAATGATAAATTCTTTTCAGAAGCACTATATTTTATACTACATCAAAAAAGTAATTTTCAAAAATATTCCCCATAATCAATTAGAATGTCATGTAAGATCAAGTAATATCCCTAATTCAATTTAGTAAATGTTCACTGAAGATTAGAAAATATTACTATTTTGTTATTTAACTTGTTTTGTTATGGTTAGTTGATTGGTTTTATGACATGTCAACACTTGAGGGGTTATTTAACGCTGAATTTTGTATGGAGACTCCCAGAGTGAGGATCAAACTTCCTACTTCATAGTAATGGTTAAACAAACTAGCCTCACTGTTACCCTACAACAAGACAACTGTGACTGGAAGGCTAAACACATCAAAATTTTTGCAGAAATTAGCGCAGATGTTTTATAGTATTTATTATAGACTCAAATAAAATTATTTTTCTATGTGGATTACACCAATAATAATGCCTCCTATTTCATTACATTAGTTCATGATGCAGTTGATGTCAGTGTGGTGAACTGATGTCAGGATGTCAGCTTGCCCAAATGCAAGTGGGCTCCTTATATTAAATAAAAATGCAATAAAGAAACAAAAATAGACAATTCTTTTAGTAATAAAAACGACTAAGAACATTATAAAGTCACCTGCACACTATCAGTTACTCAAGATTAATGTGAGGGGCCATTTTCAAAGCTAAAGATCATAAAGACAAGGTTAAGAAATTCACTCTCTCTGGTAGATTTGCACAATCATCTAGTGAACACAAACGGTTGCTCTTAATATAGACAACTGCATGCAATGCTCTAAACTATCTGGTAATCTGTAAAATATACAGCAAGATATTTGAAAATATCAGCCAATTACTTGAAATTTAAAAAAAAATTAATTATAAATTCAATTATACCATACTGTATTTACATTTGATATCTACTACCAGTAATATGTACAGTACATGTACACTGTAATTACTAAAAAGTACATGTTTTTTCTTATAAAGATTTTAATTGTACACATTTTTCCATTTGTATTTTATTTATTCCAAATGAAAATTGAATAATTGCATTATAATTGAATTATAGCTGTGGGTAGACCTTTGTCTCCATTATTTTGGTAACCAATGTTTTTAGACTCAGCCTGCCACTGGTGGATGGTGATAGTATGGTAGTACAGGTTAAAACCTTCTGCAGTAACCAGTATTTTGTAGGTGGGGCTACTTTTCTTATAAACTTCTGGCAAAATGTTGCCTGGTATGAAATTATGTACAAAGCAAAAATGTATCACTAAACCCATTGACATTCATTAAATTTTTGTAGAGACCAAACAGTGGATGAGAGCACAATCAGTGAGTAATGTTTTAGCAGTGGTGAGAGTGATGTATCTAACTAGCTACATTCTGGGTAATGTTGTACAGCTCCTTAAAAATTGTACATTCTGAGTAATGTTGTACAGCTCCTTAAAAATTCATAATCAATAATATGTATATATAGAAGAAGAATATTTTGTAGTTGAATAATTCTAACAATATTATTGTGTTCCATGTATCTTTTGTAGTTTTCATAGAAATAAATGAGAGGTATTATTTTCAGATCATCCCGTGTTTAAATGTAAAGTTTTTCTTTATTGTTCAATCTTTGGAGGAAATACTAAATTGAATTCAAAGTGTCTATGACAAAATGTGATAAACGTGTGATTCTAATACTTACCAGTTACACCACTGCCATGACCTCGTAGCATGCATATGACTGTAGCAGGAGGAGGAATCACCTGACATATAGATAACGTACCATCTGTTGATGAACACGCAACTCGTGACTTATCATCATTTGCAAATCTTACACTTGTGACTGGAAGATAAAAAGAAATATAAAAAAGAATTGGGGAAACAGGTTAGAAAAGGAACTTTTTTTTTTAATTTTAAGGTTAATTTCTTAAAATCATAGCATAATCCCAATTTTTGATAATTGCATTTAAAAGAAATTATACAATATGAATTTTAACTGTTTCTTTTACCACAGTCCCAATAAGAAAATATTTTGAAGATAAAATATGTTCTCATAATTATTAATTTTTGACTCTTGTCTTTCATCTTGTTTTAATGCTTTTTATCAATATTTATTTTTGGAATAAATAAAACAAAACAACCTAAGCATTACAATAAAAAACAATAAAAGAAAAGAAAAACTAGTAAAATTTTCTTCCAAAATTTTTGTCATATTTCTCTCAGTAAGTTTCATCCAATAGTACATTTTAGAGAAAAATAATTTACCCCCAATCTATTTTACTTAAATGTTATATTTTAAATGTAATATTCATTAAAGAAAAAATCATAAATCTGATAATACACCCAAATAAATTATTACTGAAAGTAATTCAGTTTTCTTGGCTTTCCACTTGCTTAACACATTTCATTTGTTTGATGCTATTTTGATTTTTGGGGGAAAAAATCAAAATAGCATCAAACAAATGAAATGTGTTAAGCAAGTGGAAAGCCAAGAAAACTGAATTTTTAAATTCACTTGAACCAGAGTATATTAATATTAACTATTTCAGGTACTAAGTTAGTAAATTCTACTTTTTCTTAAACTGACATAACTGACAAATGCCTCTTTCTTTGATTTTAAATTATTATCAGAAGAAATCATTAAAAACTAAGGTATGGTACTAAATATTAGAGTTTTATTCAGTGTAAGGTTTAAAATCTAGGTTATAATTAGTAGCATCCTATCTTAAAATTTCTATAAAATTTAATTATTTTAAAAATATTTATGAATATAATTTACTTCTATAAACTGAATTCTTACACCAATTGTTTCCTGTGATTTTAATAAGTAAATTATTTGCACTCAATGCCTAAAATAGTAAATCTAGCAATATTAAAAGTTTTCTATGCATACAAATATTCAAATCATTCTTTATATTAAATTTTCTAACATATGAGACTTTTAAAGTTACTTCCCCTGAATTACAAAAAATGCATATTCAATAAATAAGTGGTGATTTTTTTCTCCAAAATTTCTATACTATTCTTGTTCAAAATACGCAAAAAAAGTTCATCTCTTTTACAAGAACATAAATACAAATAACAATGATATAAAAATCTGTTTTATCGATTTCTTGAATGTTCTCTTCAACGGGAAACTTCATATTGTTATTAAAAGTAATTATTTGGTTGATTCAAAAGTTCCCAGTGCTGTCTTTTGCACAAATATTAGAAGTGTTTACTCTTTTTTGCTTGTGCAATTAATCTGCTGTAGGACATTGCTGCAGGAAAATTCAGAAGCTAAGAAACTGGTTTCTGCATGAAGCATTAGAAATGAACATTGGTTATTACTTGAACATTTGTCATTCTCTTCTTGCTCAACAGAGAATAAAAATGTTTGGACAAAATAAGAAAAGATTTATAATGATAACCCAAAATGAAGAAAATTATTAAGCAGGATCTAATAAGGATAAAAAGTTTTGGTTGATTCCTCAGCATGTCAAACCTTATGAAGGTATTGGCTTCTGCACTCAGTAAGAACCAAACTGATTATTCTATAGGAACATTGAACTAGATTAGGCTCACTAATCATTATCCTGTACTAAGTCATCTAAAGGATAAAAAAGTTCTTTGTATTTGGCAAGAATCAGAGAGAATTCTTTAATTCTATTTATTATTGAATAATTTCCAGAAGGTTCAACAAAATATTACAATTATCTGATTTTTTTCAAGTTGAAAAAATAATTTTTTTTTTTGTCTCCGACTTTATGATTTTGTTGTTTAGCCAAAGATAGGGATTGTTCAAACTGAGTGGGAAGAGAATGCATCATTCCAACATCTTATTTCAAATTTGGTCAAATTGTGCATGTATGTATGTATGTATGTGCTTTTGTGTACATTAAACGACACAAGTAAATATTAGTCATTCATGCACAATATAGACACATGCAAAGTTTCACTGTGTGTGTGACAGACAATCAGCTCTTCTTTTTATAGTTACTTTATCTATATTAGAAAAAGAAAAGATGATTATTTTTTAAACAAAAAATAACTAACTTATATTTAATTCTTTCTTTTTTTTTTACAGATTTTTAAAATTGAGTGTTTAAAATTGCCTAATATTAAAAAAATAATGATTTACACAACTTTTGGTGTGAGCTTAATAATAAAGGCTTGTAAATGATATTTACATAAGATAATTATCTCAAACTTCTCTATATATATCGTTTTTGTATTGTTCTACTTTGTAGAATATATTATTGATAGATATCTAAGCAGTGAAATTTTAACCTAAACAAGCTGAGTCACACAATTAATTTACAGAGAAAAACCTTATTCAATTTAGTGAAACTATTTTAAAGAATAAACAATCAGATAGGCTTATAGAAACAAATAGTAGTATGTTTATTGCTTGTGACTATAAAACGTAGTTATGTAATGAGACAACTTACAAAAAATTATTACTAACTTAGAAGAAAATCAACATCCTGGAGACAATGGTGAAATGAAAAAATATGCCAAAGAATTCCTAAAAATAAAAATATAATTTGGGAGTTCATGAGACATAGACTAGCAAAAATTAAGTAATATTTTGATGACGATTGGTATTTTATTTTAAAACATTTTACAAGTTGAATTCATTTAATGTATTTCTACATGGATACAAAAAATAATTACATTCAAAAACAGAAGATACAAGAGGATAAAAATAAAAGAAAAGAAATCATAAAAACAAACTAGATTTTATCTTCAGTGGTGTTATATCATTCAAGTTTGAAATCAGTCAAATGGCAGAAGTGTAATCTTATTTACATCTTGAAGAGAGATTTATACTTCATACATATCACAAATTTTAGTGAGGTAGTGGTTGAAAGAAGGGTAAATTTCTCTGGATATAAAGAGATTTTAAAAAAGTTACAGTAATAATTTTCAGATATTACTATTCCAATCTTATCACTGACTTACACTATAAAATATTGTTTAATAAATCTTATGAATACTAAAATAAACAAAATGCAGAATTCATTTTTTTAATACAATTGGTGTTGTTTAATACATGCCTACACAATTTGTGAATAAAAATGATCACAAAAAATGCTAATTCTTTTGACATTCCCCTACCTTGTCACAAATCACTCATATCGCCACAAAGTGAGAGAAATTCTGCTTTCCTTGAAATGGCTCAGGACTTTTATTTCATTGAGGGACATTATTCATTGGCCATTTCGGAGAAATTTAGAGACATTGTAACCTCCATGTATATTATGATCTCAAAAAGTGCATGTCAGTGCTTTTCCCATTGGGTGAGTTTTTGAGTTTATCCATTAGACAGATAACCTGACCACAGTAGTGACATGTGGGCAGCCTCTTATGCTTAATATATTTCATTATGTTGGTTACTTCTGTGTTGAATGTGTCACAAAAAATAAATCAAGTCCATCTCTCTCCTACTGCTGTAGTGATGTGTACAGTTGACACCTTCTCAAGAAATCTGGCTGCTCTCTCATTCTAGCTCTTTACATAGAACTTGGTACCTTGCCTATGCAAAACACTATGCATTGCATAGACAAGCCAGCTACCAATCACAGTTTCTGCACCTTCCCACTTGTACTCGCATTGGGGGTGTCAAGTTGACCGACTGACTCATTACACACACCCCTGATCTTAAGATCACAAAGCTCCTCAGCTCAAGAGAAGGTCCCCTCGGCATGGTAACTGTGTCCATATATACACAACTTGCATACTTGACATATTGGGATGACCACACAGGCATGAACTCACTTGCTTCGAGGTGGTAGATGTTCAGAGTCATCTCGCGCCCTGTTGTCATGATCACACACCATGCAACTCGAGGCAGGCCTCTTCTGCCAGGTACTCCTGAGAATGAAGTCTCGTCCATTGAGCTGCCATCCACATTTGAACAGCTGGCCACATTGGTGTCTGCAGGAAGAGTACTGAAGTCTGAGGAAATGCTCAGTGGATCCAATTTTAGATACACCAATCGTGCACTATCTTCAGAGTCACTTTCATCGTCTGATGACGGTTTTGACCCTGCAACTGTCCGCAAGCCTTTAACATGACGAGGAACACCATTAACCTGCACTGACTGTGAGCTGACAATCTTGGTAACATGCCCCATTCTCAACTTGTCCGTACACCTGCTGTGTGGGGTCTTAACCCACATTATGTCACCAATTCTGTATTTTGCTTGCATGCCGCAAGGAGCCATTGTGATGTTGATGCCTCACAGCCATAAGTGATCGGCATGCACCATGTTAGTACCATCCTTTACATTATACCAGTGCACTGCTTCTGGGATCAAACATTGCTTCCTGGCTGCAATCACTTTTATAGACCAGTGACTCCTTTCTACTCTGCCATTTCCTGCCGGCACGTAGGCACACCGGAACCAAAGCTGCACACCCCACTTTCTCAGAAACTGTGAGAATTGCTCTGAATAAAATGTCGCACCATTGTCTGTTAATATTTCAGTAGGTGGGCCCCTGTCATAAAAATGGACTCCAATTGGCGTATTATGCTGGCAGTGTTCTGACGATGCAGCAGTTGCCAAATGGCAAAGAGGGAAGTACCACAGTTGATAACAGTCAAATAGAGCTGGCTGCCAACATGTGTAACGTCTATCGCCAGCCTGTTCCAGACATGGGTAGTACTCAAGTTTCCTTTTTGTCATTGCACAGGTGCTGGGTCAGTTGACTGGCACGTCTCACACCTTTGCACTACCATCCTGATGTCCACCTTTTTAACTGCTGGGTCGACTATTTTTGGGAAGTAAAGAGTCTGTTTAATCCTGTGATGCTCACACTGTTCATATATGCTCCTGATCCACTCTAGGTCTATATATGGAAGCAGTACATGGCAGCTGCAGAGGTTCAGACACTTTACGAGCAGCACACAACCAACACTGTGGAAAGTGAGTCAATTCATCTGCTCTGTTGACTACCGATTTAACCACAGACAGGTTGTACTCTTTGATAGTTTCAGTTAGCATGGCAAACCACCTTCGTATCAACATCTCACTCGATGTCTTGATGGTAAGTCATGCTCTTCCAGTTAATGCATCTGATATCCAACGCTGGGTGCATGCTGAGTCTGTGACGATGTGTTGCACTATTGCTTGCTATTGGAGCACCAGGTTAACCCCCTTCAGAGTAGCGTCTAGTTCGACCAGGTTTATGTGCCATACCTCATTTTCTGTCATAGCCAGCAGGTGTCTTCTATGATGGACCCATTATCCTCAAGGGCAACACCCATGGCCAGCAAGCTGGCATCCACCCAAACAGTGAGCTCGTTCCCATTAATGCACCAGTCACCTCGCATGAGATCATCATGCATCACTCTCTCCATAGTTTTAGTTATCATGCACTTAGGGTAACGTCGTGTACCTCATCGTTCCATCCTGACATAACAGAAGTCATGTGTTGCTTTATGGTTGCTACTGACACTCTGAGCCAGTTGCATATAGGAAAATGGCCTACCAGTTTCCCACACATGCAGAAGGTGCTCCAACAAGTGATCACTGGCAGAACTTCTGGAGTGTCACTGCCTCGCTTCCAGTGAAGTTTTTCTCCATCACCACTGACGTGTAGTCCAAGTACATCCATTCCATTCTGGAGTGGCTCTGGAGTCTTGCACATCAAGCCAAAGCATTCTAGATGTTTCTTAACCCTCCTTGAAGAGGCCACATTTTCATTGACATAGACATCGTCAATGTAGGATGATGTTGCCCTTCGAATGTCCTCATCCTGCGAAATGACCACATCAATTAATTGCTGACATGATTTTTGAGGCCACATTAAGACCAAATCTCAGTCAAGTGTGGTAATATCTCTGCCCTTTTATCATGACAGTCTGAAAGGCCAGAATAATCGGTGGACTCAGACTTGGACGTAGGCCCTTCTCAAATCGATCGAGGGTGGCATCGCTACTCCCTTGCTGTCACCATTCCCGCAATTTCTGGGCACAAACGTCTGTGTTGGCCATATACACATTTACAAAGGTATTCAGTTCTCTGTAGTCCATGACTGGTCTCACTTTTTCCTTGTTCTCTTGCACTATTGCCATCAAAGGAATCAGTCCTCGAGGCAGCCCTAGCTCCTCCTCAGAGTATGGCACAAGCAAGCTGTTCACTATCTAAAGCTGCAATTCATTTTCGTATTCATTCCTAATATGCTCAGGAACCGGGTACTCTGCTATTTTATTTTTTAGTGACGCAGGCATTCAGCCTCCTGCCCACTTCAACATTGCAGTCCATACGTGCCTGTGCTGGTCAAAAGTTGTGCTGGTTAGGTTTGTTTATTGCAATAGAGGCTCTAAGGGGTAGGTTCTCAGCTGCAAAGCTCACCTCACCTGAGCAGCTTATATAGACTCCTGCCAGTTTCGCAATCACATTGACTCCTAGCAGGAGGTCAAGCTCTAACAAGGTTTGGTATACAATCAATACCTGCACGGTTACTGAGTGTATGTTATTGATTTTTAGCTCCACTGTGCTAACACCCAGGCTGGTAAGGGTTTTGCTGTCAATAGTTACAAACTGTGCTTCTCTAGGTCTCCACAAATGACATGCCAACTTGCACATTAACATCTTTGAACACCCGGAGTCTACTAGGTCCATGCATCCTCGTCCATCAACGAGCTGCTTAATCACAAGTAGCGCTACAGTGTTCACTTGCCTGGGGAGGAGACCAGCACTGGCATCATTTCCCCTGAGCTGTTTCCTGGGCACTCTGATGCAAAGTGACCCATTCTTTGACATATGAAGCACCGTAACCTTCAACGCAATCTGGTTGTCCATCCTTGTTGCACGTCCCTGGGTGCACCCATTATTCAGGTAGTTAGGCTTGGTGCATGGACAGTACACTGAGTTTCTCCCATTCTGGTCAATAATCACCTCTACTGCATCTGCACATGGATACTGAGGTGCTGTGACAATTTGGTTTACAGGTCTATGGTCCTCAACCAGGATGGCTCGAACTCTTGCTCAAAGTTGATCTAATGTCAATGTGTCCATTCGCACCAACACCCGAAGCTGCTGCCTGACATGCTGTGGCAACCCCACAACAAACACGTGAGTTATCCATTTTTCAGGTGTTCTTTCTCCAACCTGGCAAGCCAGTCTTTTGAGTGCTGCCAGGAATTCATTGATTGTCTCTCCATTGCAAAGTCGCCGCATTGTAAACTGTTCAAATGTCATGGATGTATCTATGCCGAACACAGTAGTGAGGGCGCACTTGATTTCCTTGATATCAGCTCTCTGCTCTTTGCTGAGTTGCCAATACACAGCAAGAGCCTTACCTGTCAACCTCAACGGGAGAATGTTCTCAATCCTTTCTTCATTTGCTAGCTTGCAGTTCATCTCTACTCACTCAAGCTGTTCTATAATTGGTTCATTTGAAGTGGCCCCTCCAAACTCAGGAATCAACCACAGGTCGAAGGGCCTCCTTGCCATTGCTGCTGGATGCAGAAAAAGCATGTCAATTTCTGAGGTTTGCCGAAATAGCTTGTGTTGAATGTGTCATGAAAAATAAATCAAGTCTGTCTCTCTCCTACTGTCATAGCGAAGCACACAGTCAACACCTCAAGAAATCCAACTGCCCTCTCATTCCAGCTCTTTACACAGAACTTGGTAACTCGCCTATGCAAAACACCATGGATTGTATAGACAAGCCAGCTACCAGCCACAGTTTCTGCCCATGCCCACCTGTACTTGCTTTGGAGGTGTCAAGTTGACCGACTGACTTATTACAACTTCTGCTCACTGATTTGCATTGCTTGTGTTCAGGATAATTTTCTCTTCACTAACAGAAGATGTGGCACTAGCCTCTACTTCATCTAGCCATAAAAAGGTGCTAGAGATCTTTTTATCATAATCATTTCACCCCAAGCAAGGCAGGACCGCCACTGGTGCACATGGGGTTACAGTGAGAAAAAAAATTAAGTACAAGGGAAAAGATAAGAGATTGATGGGAATCAAGTCGGTAAAAAATGGCAACTGAAATTGCATTTAAACTTTTGGAGATTATAGCTATCGGAAGCAAACAGATGGTAGAGAGTTCTACAAAAACGGGAAGTGCAAGAAAAGAACCTTGTAGAGCAGAAGAGGTGATTACATTTAATTATTATGACGGTAAAAGGGTAGAACCTAGATGATAGTCTAGTAGCATAAGTAAATACATGTGGTCAGAGAACCAGGTCAAAAAGTTCATCAGAGTAGTTGCCATGAAAATACTTGTAGAAAAGGCAGAGGGAAGCCACATCACATTGATGAAAAAGTGACTGAATGCAGGCTGCTAAGTTAGGATTGATTATATCGCAGATCTTCCTTTGGATTTTGTCAAAAACCTCAAGATGTATAGCAGGAGCACCTATCAGAATGGCAACAGTATTCAGTGCATGGATGAATAGTAGATTTATAAATGCGCAAAATAAACATGGTGTGGAATTTCATCAACTAGGATGAACTGAGAGTTAACAATCATAGTAACTCTTTTTTTCTTTAATTTGGGTGTGTATCTGTTAAGAGGTACTTTCACCTAAACAACATCTCTTGTATATCTGTGTTATACCTCAAGTTCCAGGGGAAGTTCTGTATTGATATCCTTCAGCTGAACCTTGTAAGAATAGGTTTCATGAAGAAGATCGAACTCTGCTGACAAAATAACTAGTTCACTTTATTCTGGAATGCTTACTGCTTTGATGAATTCAAATTATTTGGCTGTTATTCAATTTGTGTGGGTTCAGTCTCCTTCCACATCACTTTGTTCTACCTCTGTGGTACTCTAACCAGTCTGTTATTCAACTGACTGTTTTTATCTGATCAAAGTGACATCCACAAATAGACTGTACACTTTAGCCATCCCCTAAAGTATGTTAAGCCTTCTCTTTATCTGTAATTTATATAGAACCTTGGTGTTTATTTTTGCTGATCAGGGTTTCAGAGAACAAATGATGCCTGTATAGGGAACTAGTGGAGCATCTTGGCCTGTCACTGAAGAGTCAAGGTGATGCTTTCTATTTGACCATCAACATCTGGAATAGCCACATTGACGAGTGGACTCACACCTATAGGTACATCTTTCTAAGATCTAGTATGGACACATTTAAACTCTGCTGCTGCCACTCTCAATTTAGATGCATCGATGTTCGCATTAAATATGAAAATATCATGAGACTATTAAGCAGCTAGTAGTTATTTGCCACATGTACCTTTGCCTTATAATGATGACTCATGACCATCATTGAGATCAAATCTTTGGAAGATCCAAGTTTCTCTTCATGGTAACATAACAACCAGCCATTGTCTATCTAGCTTTAAAACTCACAATCTCATTTGTCTCTAATTTGATCTAACAGTTCTGCAGGTGCCTGAACTTCTAGCATTTTCATGTTATGGCCAAACTGTTCTGTAGTTGGTCAAGCTCTACAGAGAAATCAGGCTCATTCATCCTAATTGCTGCATATATAATAGGTGCTTTCTTGTACAGAAACTGTGCTTCATCTAACAACATAAGAGATATAATACCTAACACTTTTCATTCATTAATAGCAACCAACAGACTGAACCTTTGTAAACTTTTCATGCACCACCAGGACATCAACCTCAACAGATTTTCCATTGTCTTCTAATCTAAGGGAACCATGATCCTATCTCCACAACACACATGTGTCTTACTCCTTTCAATTAACTTGAAGATTGATTATGGGTAACACCATGTTTACTTTTTGTCTGAGCAAGAGAATGGTGTATATGTCTTATCCCCACCAACTTGTTTACCAATCTGTCCTGCAACATATGACTTAGGTCTTCAAACTGAAAATGGTATATAGTTTTACATGATACTTATCCTTAGCCACTTTCCTTCTTGACAACATTCAATTGTTTGTCATGTTGACCATGACACATCATCTCAAAACTTTTCTCAGTCCACAATACAATGCAGCAGCTATACAATTACTACAACTGATGCTATTTCTGCTGCCTTAATACTACCCTGGCCTCAGCCAACATTTGAACAATGCTCATGGCATATATGCAAGAAGAAGCATAAAGGAGCAGCTTGACATGGTCTTGTAATCCTGCAAAATGAAGGCACATGCCAAGCATTCTAACAAAACAGAACTGATGACTTTTCCTACTCTGCCAAATACATGTGAAAAAATCTTCTTAGACACAAGTCATATGCTATGAACTGTTCACATGTCACAAAAGTATTAGTGGCAAAAGCTACATATAAGGTGGCCATTATGTGGTTGACATTGTTTCTCACCTTTTCATTCTATTATAAATTTAAGATATTTGAGACTGGCTGACATTCAAGCTACCAAATTTTAATATAATTTTCAAGTTGAATTTGTTATCCACAATGTATCAAAACTACTGAAATAGCTTGAAGTAGTTAAATTTCTCATTGGTAGTCCTTGCTATTAAATCATTAATTTCACTAAAATAACTCATGCCTCCACAAAGTTACCTAAAATCTATTTTCAATGAAACCACACTAAGATTTTATTTTATTGGGACATTATTCATTGGTTAGTTTGAAAGATTTGCATAAGTTGTGACCTCTCTGTGTATAGGTTGCAAAAATACTTGTTCAATTTGCATAACAATGGCAAGTCAATGCATACTTTACACAGGGTCACATTTCTGGTTGGTCAGTTTATGATTTTTCCCACTATAACAATCATAATAAATTGAAACTAATGTTTTGTGAAAAATCCTTGGATAACAAATATATTTTATCTTGTGTGAAAATTTTGTGGAAAATTAAAAACATAAGTATTTTTATAAAAACATTGTTTTCAGAAAAAATCTTTTAAAACAACTTTAAAATTCTTATTTTGTTAATAAAAGAAATACGTTTCTTTTTATTTTAAAACACTTGTGAAAAGAAAGTGCTCCAAATCAAAAGAAACCTCTTTTGTTTTAGAAACTGATACACTTTAAGCACTCACAGAATTGCATTTAATTTGGCCTGTTGTGAATGACTTTCTATTAGTTCTTCTCTTTAACCAACAAATTTATACTCCATTTCACATAACAGTGTACTATTTATAAACAATTTACATTTCTCAGTAAGCTAAAATTCTAAATAATTAATGGCTAGTGTTAAATTTTGTAATATCAGAAAAACCTTAAAGAAAAAGGAAAATCCATTAACAAAGAGTTGAAAAAGAAAGAATGTGAAAGGAAAACAAGGAATGAATAAAACAGAAAAATATAGAGAAAGAGTGAAAGGTTTTTCATTCTTTATAATAAAAAACCCAGTATTTTCATTATTAAACATGTTTTAATCAAATTATGTTTTCTGATCCTATTTCTACGTAAATATACTTTTTGATTTAGTACAATGGAGTGAAGAAAATTGTTATTAGTGGTATTGTTAGTTTTGCTTTATTGTAATTGACGATGTGAGCTTACATAAAAATATTAAATACTATATACTTGTAAAATCCTAGGGGTAGAGAAATTAGCTGAAAATTGGGAAAAAAGGAAAAAATATATTTTTTTCTTTCATTGTATTCGAAGCGAATTGTTTTGTGCCAGTGGAAGTTTAAAAATGGCGATAGTCACAACAAGATGTCAGAATTTTTTGATAGGGTCAAGCCCTTGCCCCAACATCTGCTGGGAATGATTTTAAGATTTTTGAAAACCTAAGATGATGTAATTGAGAGGAAGAAGACAAAAAGACATTACATCATGTGAGGTGTTGATATTTTATTCGTTGAGCCATAACTCCCCCTTAAATCGTGTAGGTGGAAAATAATCTCATTGGTCAAAGTTTTGAGTCGCATAGACATTCGGTCCATCCCTGAAGAGAATTGGGGACAGCTATAAAAATCGAGATTGAGTAAGAAAAATCAGTTGGTTGAGTAGTTTTTGAAATTGCAGTTGAGATGGAACGACTGAGGGAAAAGTGTTCCCAACTGGGAGCCACAACCCAGAGACTGGTCGCCTTCCATAGAACTCATGGCTGAAGATGTAAAGAAACATAGAAAAGCTTGCCACCGATCAACTTAAAAGAGTTAAAGTCGAATACTGTGCCTCTGTTAGAGTCCTAGCTAAGGATGTATAGAAACAGAATGAACCGAGAAAGAGTTAAACTAGGTGAAAAGAGATTTTTTTATTGCCGAGTGAAGGAGACAAGATGAATCTACTATTATCACCAGAAGGCTCAACTTTGGCCGTTTCTGTAAAAGCTTCAATAAAGAGCCATGAAAAGACTTATTTTTATTTGGAGAACTGACAGCGCTGATTATTTTTAACAAAACTTCACACTGTTATGAAAAAACTTTTTTATTTGGAAAATTGAAAGCTCAGATATATTCTTAATGAAACTTCACACTGTCATGAAAAGACTTGTTTTTATTTGAAAAATTTGAAAGTTCTGATTATTCTTAATGAAAACTTTGCACTGTTATGAAAAGACGTTATTTTTTTATTTGGAAAACTGAAAGCTCTGATTACTTAAACGAATCCTTCTCTCTGTTGTAAACTTTAAAATTCAGTGATTGTATATTCTGCTTTTATGATTAATTATTTTTTTTATATATATATACAAGGACTTTCTTTTGTAACTTATCCAGGCGTCTTCAAACTTATTCATTTATTTTTTTTGGTGCCATATTTTTTTTTTTCAACACAAGTGTACACTTGTGGTCTGTTTTGAGGTGGTAGAGAGATGGCTACCAGGTTTTCAACATGACTTTTCTGAGATCAAAGAACACGGCAAGGGCAGAAAAGTTTACCATTGTAATAGATGTCTTGAGAACCAGCTACTGTGACGAGCCCATCATCACAATTAGCAACCTGAGAGCATTGTCATAACTGGTGCTGTTTTGATAGCATCAACCTGCTCAGGTTCCAGTCATCATCATCACAACAGGTTCCGGACCATGGGCAGCGAACCAGCTCGGGGGCAGGGTATCACAGTTTAACATAAAGCATAGTAAAAAATATTTTTGTGTATCTCTAAGTACACAATATAATAAAACACCTTGAAATAGCATAAGCATTGATGAGACTTGAAAAGATATGTAATATCCTACATAAATGTGGTGATAAATTGATTGAATTGAGAATCACAGGTTCAAGTTCAACTTTTGTGTATTCACTTGCTTAATGGTATTTTCTGGCCAATAAATATAAGTGAATTAGAAAGAGATCAAAGTAAAACTAATTTTCTTACATTGCACAGAATATAGAAATAGATTTGTTTAGATTGCACAGTAATTCCTTTTCATTTTTTTCAGGTGTCATATCTCTTCAGGTGTATGTAGGGGATCATGGTCCTTCATAGTTTCTCCTTTTTATTATCTGTTATCACGACTTTGAATTCCTTCTCCTAGACCGGCTACTATTCAAGGCTAGAGAGTCAAGTCTATCCAATTATTTAATCCATACCTGCAGGGAGATGGATGCCTCTCCCAATAGCATTTGTGTGAAAGTATAGAATCTTCCAGCAGTCACTTTCTCAAGGCATTTGATGTAAACCTCCATGTTGAGTCTGAGGCACTGTGGGAAGATGAATGGAATCATAACGCCACCATCACTAGTGATAACACTAAACACCATGATGTTGACGGGATATATCATTCAATTCTTTCTCAAGATTTTAAAGAAATCTTGACAAAAATTTGTGGTTTAGGTATCCTATTCTTCTTCTATGTGTCTTGTTCTTTCAGGATGTAGGTGATCATGGCCTTCCACATCTCTCTTCATCCCTGGTGGCTCTTAGCACACTTTCTCCTTTCTACACCACACAACCCCTGCTCTGCCATCTACCTGCTCAAGCCCTTCAAATATGTTATCTGCTGCTTTCCTTTGTCTCCCTTTCCCTCTATCTGAACTGTGAGTATCAAGTTCTCCAAGCCCTCCTTCCCATGTCCCAGGAACTTTAGCTGTCTTTTCCTGATGCTCAATATTAATTTCCTTTTTGTTTCCATCCTTTCCAGAACCTCATTATTGCTCACATTCTTGATCCATGATATCTACAACATCCTTCTGTAGACCCACACTTCAGCTGCTTCAAGTTTTTCCTTCACCTTCATCTTCAATGTCCAACATTCACTACAATATTGAAAAACTGACATCACATAGCAATCCAGTACTCTTTTCTTTGTTTCTAGAAAAATTTTCCTGTCTTTTAATACTCTATCCAGCTTCTAGAATGCGCCCCTCACCATGCTAATTCGCCTTCAGATCTCTGTGCTGCACTTTCTGTCTTCTGTTAGAACACTTCCTAAGTATTTAAATTCTTGTATCTGCTTGATTTTAGCACCCTTGTATTATGCCCCTTTCTATCTTTGTATATCTACTGAATTTATTTTCTGCAGGTGGTTTGTTGCCAGTAGAGATTCCTGATTAATCTAATGTCTTTCCCAAATATGTCAAAGTTGCTAAGCATTTCTATCATTTTTTTGTGGCGTACTTTGTCGAATGCCTCAATAATCAATAAAATATAGGTACACATACTTTTCCATTTGTATTGCCCTTTCTGATAGCATCCTAATCATAAATATTGCGTTCCTTGTTCCAGTGTCCTTGAAGAAACTGCACTGTTCTTGTTCGATCTTTGGCCTGATTCTGCTTTGCGCTCTATTCATCAGGATTTGGATGATGAGTTTTGTTATGTGGCTCATCAAACTGATTATTTGCTGGAGTTTTCACTCATTTGCTGAGAGTTTAATGAATTGAAAACTATTATTTATGCGAACTAGATAAAGTCATTTTATAATAATTTGATAAGAAAAGGAAAAAGTAAATCATAATAAACAACTTTGAACATAAGGCAATAAATATGTACAGAATGCATTACAAATTGAAACTTTACAAATAGAAATATCTATATAAAAAGTATTATAAAACAATTATTTGAAATATATTGTGAAATAATATTTTTATGAGTTTAAAAGTTGATAAGCTATTGTATCTTTGATGAATGTCCTCATCTTAATAGGATGGGAAACACCCTAAAAAATTTCCCTATCTTTAAAACTCCAAAATTGATTCAAGCAAAATTTATGTTCATTTTAAAGTTTAATAACCTCTAAAATGTTAAAATATTTAGAGAAATAGTCAATGCAGAAGAACAAATATACAAAAAACAAATTATTTTTTAAATAATTACAACAAAAAAAATGTATGAAGTGTAAATTAAACAAAATAATTTTCCGTTTATAGAAATTATAGGATTCATTTTCAGTTAACACATTTGGATGCAATAGCTTAAGGATTTAGGCTGTTTATTGGAGACAAGTTAACTATATAAAAATTAAAAACCTGTTATGTTCAATAATTATATATTTGTACTTTTTCATGCGGCATGGACAATTTTCACCATAATAATCAATTCATTTCAATGACTATTAGTTTTGTCAATTATGAATAGGTTATGAATATGAATGTGAATTATTCTTTTATCTGAGAGTATAAAGTTTTCTTCTTATTCACTGCAAAAGGAACATCAACAACTTTTACATGTCAATAAATGTTCAGATGAAAAGCATATACACAGATATTTCTCATCAAATAGCAGGTTTTTTTTATTGTAAAGTGCTCGATATTATGGTGTAGATAGAGCATTGATAGATACAAAATGCTTATCTTTTTTAACAGAGCAGATTCATGCCAACATTGAAGTTTTGTGAGGACACAGTTATGATGCTCTCACTTGTCAGGGATGGTTTTTCCTTGTTTATATAGAGTATAGTGTGATATTGTAGGAGTCGCCTTGTGATTGGTTGATTTTCTTTATTTTTCTTTTTTATTGTGCGGTTGTTTGATTTATTTTTACTTTTTAGTGTATGCGTATTTGCTGTGTTTGCATCATTGGGTTGAGCCCTTTTGTTTTGTTGGCCTCGGTTGAACCTTTTTTCTGAGTTAGGGTTAGTATGTTTTGCTGCATGACGGTTTATTTATTCATTTATTTTTTTTGTTCATGGTTGGGTTTATGGCATATGTATTCCTAAGCTTTACATGTGTTTGCTTTTATTTTTGCTTTTATTTTATTTTATTTTTATTTATTTATTCATTTTATTTTTATTTTTTGTTTGATGGTGGTATTATATTTTTGTCATGACTGGGTGTTTGTATGTACTTTTATTTCACATATTTATATTATTTTTATGTTTTGATTATAATTATGTTTTTTATTTTTAATTGTTACTTTTTTATTATTTTATTTATATTGTTAATATGTCGTTATTTATTGTTGTTTGCAAAGCAAAGTAGGTATTTATTTGCATGTCTGCATTTTTCCATTATTTCATTTTTTTATTTGTCTATATTTCTGAGATGAGGTAGTATTTACACTATTTACATTATTCAGACTATTGTCCTCATCTTTGTTGCCATTTGTATGATGTTTTGGCCATTGTACACTCCAGCCTTCTTCAGGTGCTAGGAATTTTGAACTGAACCTTTTATTATGATCACTAGAGTATACCATTCTCAATCCTTTGTACTAAGCCTCTTTGGTAGTCATGAGTTATCCTCTAGTGATTGTAATAAAGGGTTCAGTTCAAAATTTCTAGCACCTGAAGAAGGCTGGAGTGTACAATGGCCAAAACATTGTACAAATGACAACAAATAATAGGACAATAATCGTTTTTTTTTTGTTTAAAATTTTGCTTTGGTTTTTAAAACTAGTTATTGCTGGTTTTTCTTCTAGGCATAATTTACAACTGTTGCTATTACTGTTGTATGGTGGTGCTATTTTAACTATTCCCCATTTGATTTTGATGGTAATGCTGTTTTCTTTCTGGTTCCATATGTATTTTGATAAAGCTGTGTTGTTTTTGTATTTTTCTATGTTGAATGATGTTTTTTGATTAAATCTTTCTTGAAATGATGTTTCTGATGCTCCTATATAAATCTTTTCATCTGCATTGGTGTTATTTGTTACAATTGCTTTGTATATTATGTTGTTGGCAAGATATTGATTATTAAGTGGACAGTTGTCCTTCTTTTGGCTGTTACATTTGTTTGTATTGTCTTGTTATTATTAGTTTCATTAAGTATTTTCTTGTTGTGTTTGGTTATCTTTACCATATTTTCCATGCAGCTGTAGCTGATTTTGACTGTATTTTTATTAATAATTTTTGATAGAATATTGTGTTTGGGAAGGTGTTTTACTATTATGTTGAAAAATATTTTTCCTATTTTTGTTTTTATATTGTTGTTGTAGGGTGGATTAAACCAGACTATGTTTCTTTTTGTTTGGTTTCTCTTCATTTGAGTATTTGCTATTTTTTAGTGCTGACTCAAATGTTTCTTTGTTTTCTTTTAATATCTTTATGTTACTTGAGTTCATAGATTGTCTTTTGTTTATAGATATGGGTGTGTGTTTAAATATGTTTGGAGGGTGATTGGAATTTTTGATTATATATATGGGGTTGTTGCTTTCTTTTCTGTATGGTTTGTATGTGCTATTGTTGTTTAAGTTCAGTGTTATATATATACACACACACACACACAAACACACACACAAGAAGAAAGATTAAAGAATTTTTAATTATTAAATTATATTTATTAATTCTTTTTAGGACCATCAACATTTTGGTTAAAAATGTTGTTTTTCTTGTGTCAATGGGTGACCATAAATTAGTACAGGAAATTTGAGTGTCTTTTTGTGGTGCAAAATACATTGATTTGGAAATTCTTGCAAAAATAAAAATGATGAATTTTCAGGACTTATTCACAAATGAACTTTCTGTTTTAGAAAATTCTGGTAAGAATATATATATATATATATATATATAGATAGATATTGGTAATCCCCCACATATTTTTTATGAAATTTCGAGAAATTCATTTTTATACCTCTTAATATTTATACTAGTTTTAAGAACAAGTCCTTGGAGAATTTAAATCATCATTTCTTTTCTCAAACAGGTCCCTCCAAATGTAAAATAAAAAAGCAATAAAACTAATATATCATTTAGTTAGAAAAGCTTATAATTGCTTCTATGAATAAAATATATTATGGACACTATTGTCTAAAGAAAAAACAATTTTACAAGAATTTTCTTTAAATTTTAATTATTTTAATTTATAAATCTTTTAAAATTCTGTCTTACTTTGCAGTGATTAGGTTCTATTATTATTAAGTAAAACTACATAAAGGTAAAACTTTACATAAATGGTAAAAAGAATGTTGTATTTTTGTGTTTCTATATACATGAAAATCTTTTATAAATACAGATGTCTATACCTGTCATTATCAAAAAATAAGAATGGTACCTACAGTAAATTCAGTTTTATTGATAATTTTATAACATTTCCTAAACAAGTGTCTTCTTAAAGAAGAACCTAAAATTAAATAAAATATCAGATTACTTAGAATATTTTCGTAAATTTTTAAAATTACTGTGTAGTTAAAAAAATATATATAAAAAAAGACATTCACATTCTATTTACCAAGCAATTTTTACAGTTATTTACCCTATAGTTGGAAAATGCCAAAAATAAGCAACCAATAAATATGTCAACTCCTCATAAAACACTGTTAAAAATGCTTTTCTGCAATATTTTAAACTAAAAGTAATATTTGATTTAATTCAGGTTTATTAAACCTTAAATCAGTTACGATTCCTCAAATAAAATTTCAGAAGATTATATATTATTTTTTAAAGATTTTTTTTAATATAGATAATTATTTTGTGTTGACAGATTTTTTAATATGGCCAATTTTAGCAATTTAAAAAACATCATTCCACTCAAATGAAACTCAGTTTGAAATACAGCAAATTATTTTATTTATTGAAAATATTAAATTTAATCTATTAGCTTGAAATTAAAACTAAAATCAAAGCTTTAAAAATAATTTTTCATTTTTAAAATGCATTTTAAACTTTAGGCATTCATGTTTTTAAAAGTTCCTACCTTTATACATTATCAGCTATTATATGAAATAATTTACAATGTACAAGATTTATTCTGCATTGTTATTTCTATAGCACATT